>CM053775.1:48885937-48897021 GCA_028658325.1 Potorous gilbertii
GCATAAATAATTGTTGTACTATTTCAAAAGTATTTTTTTTTCTATCTAATGAGATAAATGTGTGGTTTGGGATGTTTTGTTTCTTAATAGCATAAATTTTATTCAATTTTTTTCTAACATTGAATGATTCTTTCATCTCTGCTATAAATCTAACTTTAGTAAACATTTTCATGAATTATCTGACTATATATGTATATATATGTATGTATATACACACACATATGTGTGTATAGACGTATACATTTATGTGTATATATAAAGTTAATATATTTAGTAATGCTTAAAATTTAAAAGGCAAGGAATTGACATTCATTAATTATACTGATCTAGAGTTGCTTTCTTCTGTGATTGATTATTGCTTGGTTTATATATTGGGATTATATCTATTTTTTCAAGCAATTTTGGAAGGAAATTTTCTCAGATGCTGTATATGTGTACATCGATTTATGTATATTTATGTTTTATACAAATACATAGAGATACTATAGTATAGAGTGTTAGTACATATATATGATATACATTATTGTACCATAGCTATTATATACATATACATGTGTATTTTGTTTAACTTCCTATATGTTGGTGCCAAATTTATCACGATTTTCTTTTTATGTGTTTACAAGACACGTATTTTATAAGGTTTTTATTGGGTTTGGGGGGTATTTTTTTCCCTCCTAGCAACTACCTTTAACCCTACTGGTTTAATCTTAGACCACTATTTTTATTTGAAAATTCAGTTTCTTTTACTCACCCTGTGTCCCAGAAAGTGTTTGTTGCTTACCAGGAACCATCAAAAGTAACTAAGAGCAACTAAATCATCACATATTTAAGTCCTTCTGCTACTTTAAAATTGATCTGATGAGGCTGAAGACATGAACATATTAAAGCAGCTAAATGCCGTTTAACTCAACAAATCACTTTAGAATTAGTTTTCCAATTAAGCGTTGTTTGGTACATAAATAATGAAGAAAGGAAATGGTTGGTTTTTGAGAATGCATGCAGATGATGGAGGCCATCTTCATACATGTATCACATTTCAAAGCCCTCACTTTCTGAGAGTCAAACTGAAAACTTTAATTTGTTATTTTCTCCTTGTTCTCCTTTATATAAACAGTTTTGTGAAGAATGTGATGGATTCCTATACTCAATTCTCAACCTATTTGAAACTACTAGGAGAACACACTCATGCATACCTTTATTGAAAACAGCCTACACCCATATCCTCCATCTATTCATTGTACCTCAATACTCCTTGCTGATTTTATGATTTAAATTGTCTTACTTGTAAAATTTTACGTCTAACATATTCTTCTTTTCTACCATCCTTACATGAATATTGACCTTGACCGAGACTTAATATAAGAGTCTTTCTCTACTATCACCTTGGCAGGAAATACTCCCACATTGTCCAATTAGGTTTTAAAGATTTAAAAGAGCCATGCCCCACGACAGTGCATTGGTTTTAGACAGAAAAACAATATTCTTTATTTCACAGTCTTTATTTTTCAAAAGAAATTTTTGTTCTATCCCAAAACCTCCTCACAGCATTCTCCATTTCTGTGTTTTTAAAAGTATAGATCAAAGAGTTTAATTTGGGCGTGATTATGGGACAAAGTATTGCTACAGTTTTTTCAAGAGAAAGAGTAGAAGGAGGCTGTACATATATAAATATGCATAGGACAAAAAAACAAAACAAAACAAAACATAAAAACAACCGTGATGTGGGAGCCACAAGTACAGAAGAGCTTTCTGCCATGCCTCTATGCTGTACCTCTTCAGAGAGTGTAAGATGACTCCATAAGAAACAAGCAAAACAAAAAAAAATTATAATATCAATCCACTGTTGGCCAAAACCATAAGACCATAGGCATGAATGTCAGTACAGGCCAATTTCAGCAAGGGATACAAGTCACACAAAAAGTGATCTATCAAGGTGGGGTCACAGAAAGATAATGGGATAATAAAGACCATCTGGAAAATGGAATGAAGAAAGCCTCCTACCCAGACCACCCCCACCAGGCGTCGACTCATGATGGTAACATGGTGCAAAGGCTTGCATGTGGCCACATAGTGGTCATAGGTCATGGCTGAGAGGATGATCACTTCAACACCTGAAAAGAAATGCTCTGCAAAACGCTGTGTCATACACCCTCTGAATGATATAGATTTCGTCTCATAGAGGGAATCCACTATAACTTTTGGAGCAATGGCAGGTGAGAATCAGACATTCAGTAAGGAAAGAAAGGCTAGAACGAAGTGCATGGATGAGCCCGGGAGAGGAACTACAAATGATGTTCACAACAACAAATAAACACACACCTGTTAGGTAGAAAAACAGAAATATTACAAATGTTATTTTCTGAATATCTGGATTCTCTGAAAATCCTAAGAAGATGAACTCAGTCACTTGGCTTTGTTTATCCATAATTAGATGCCTTAAGATCTTGGTGATCACAGTGCCCTTGGAGACAGACAGACAGAGAGAGAGGAAGAGAGAGAGAGAGAGAGCGAGAGAGAGAGAGAGAGAGAGAGAGAGAGAGAGATCTATAGAGAAATGTCATTCAAGCTCTTTCAGGCTCAGTTTCCCCCACCGGCAAATGGAAATAATAGCATTGACACAGCAGGCTTACGGTAAGTAACAAATGAGTCAGCAAGCATATATGTAGAGTCTACTCTAAAACTTAAAGTCAAAAAATGATTCTGTTGTGTATCGACACTGGACATTCTAATTACCCATATCACCAATCTGCCCTCTCTTCTATCATCCCTCCCTTCCCTTACCCCACCTTCTCTTTTGTCCTGTAGGGCCAGATAACTTTCTTTTCCCCATTACCTGTATTTCTTATTTCTAGAGGTCAAAGAGCCATAATTGCTTATTTGTTAAATAATATTTTTGAGGTCAGAGAGCCGTATGTTGAGATTTGGGGAAGTTTGGACCCCCAAATATTGACACATTGAGTTCTCCTCAAATGAATTCAACCCAAGCTTTCTTTCAGCCAAAGTAAAACAAAATTTTTTAAAGATTCAGCATATTAAATTGACTCTTAAGCCTCACCATTTGTGACACTTACATGGACAAATAGGTCAGACAGAATCTGAACTAGATTGAATCTGAACACCCTTATCCTAGCACAAGAAGGATCTTATATGCCAAAAGAACATGGGGGATATTTGGGGGTAGTGTAGAAGTCTGGTTGATGGGAGGAGGGGTTCGTTTGGTTGGTTGTTCTCCATTTTTCTCAAAGAATTTTCATGGTAAAGTGAAATTTCAGTGTGTCCAGCTGTGGCTGATCAGACCAATACGAGCTTAGAATGCTCTACCGCATGTTGGGCACAGACACTCTGCATGAATATTTGGAGAGGATACTCCAAACTTGCGGGTCCGAGGTTTACTTCGTGCTGCCTCAATTCTGCTTTGCTGAGAGAGCACAGCACCCTTTCTCATACGGGCATGCTCTGCTGAGAGTTTTGTGCCAATGTCTCCCATGTTGCACAGTCAAATCCAAAGTTCTTGAGAGACCTTGACAGTGTCCTTGTATAACTTCTTCTGACCACCCTGTGGTTGCCTGCCCCATGTGAGTTCTCTTTAAAATAGTCTTTTTGGCAAGCATACATTTTGCGTTCAAACAACATGGCCAGCTCATTGGAATTGCGCTCTCTGAAGTATAGTTTGAATGCTCGGCAGTTCAGATAGAGCAAGGACTTCAGTGCCTGGTACCTTATCCTGCCAGGTGGTCCTCAGAATCTTCCTAAAACCATTCAAATGGAAGTGATTCAGTTTTCTGGCATGGCGCTGGTGGACTGTCCATGTTTCACAGGTATACAACAATGAAGTCAACACAACGGGAAGAGAGGTTTAGGGAGGGTCTTGAGGTGGAGTCTAAGGCGGTTCTTGATAGTACTGAGGTGACTACAAGTGAGAATCAAGAAAGTGGGATTTTGATGTGATCACGGGTGGGAGACTGCTGGAAACAATCAGGAAATAACAAACCCAATGGCAGGCCAGGCTAGATTTGAGTGTGAAAAAATAGATTAAGTGAGAAGATTCAAAGAGAGTTCTAGCAGACTCCCAGAGTCTGTGGGACAGTTAGGAGGTGCAGTGGCTAAAGCACCAGTGCAGAAGTCAGGAGGACCTGAGTTCAAATCTCACCTCAGACACTTGACACTCATTAGCTGTGTGACCTTGGGCAAGTCACTTAACCCCAAATGCCTTATCCTGGGTCATCTCCAGTCATCCTGATGAATATCTGGTTACTGGATTCAGATGACTCTGGAGGAGAAGTGAGACTGGTGATCTGCACAACCCTCCCTCACTCAAAACAAAGTCAAGTGCAAGTCAGGTCATTATTTCTCTGACAGCATGGTCTTCTTCTGTAACGAAGGATGAAAACACACACCCTATAAATATCACTTAATGCTGACACTGGATTGTGTAACTTCAAAAGTAAATATTTAATTGACTTGAAGTTTTAGTGCTATGTAGATCCACATCAACGTGTTCTATCTTAACTGGTAAAATCTGGAGAGAGAAATGCATATCTCATTCCTATTAGTTAAACACACTATTAAAATGTGGATATTTGCAAAACTTTGTTTTTAAAAAGAACACGAAGATACAGCAATAAAGTTACAATGTCATGCCATCATCAAAAATTTTGGTTTGAAGAATCCTTATCGATCCAATCTCTTATTAATCCAAAACTCCACTTGACATTAAATTCAATTGACCCTTATTAATGATAAACTATTTGTTAGAGACAGTTCTAAGTCCTAAGGATAGAGAGACAAAAAAGAAAATATGTCCCTACGTTCAAGGACCAAATACTATTTAAGGAGTGGTACAAATTGCATACAGAGATAATGTATCATTCTTTAGTGTTCCTTAATTACATTTCCTAACTTAGAATAAAGTACATAATTCTGATTGCATGGAATTTTTTTATAAAAAGCTTTTGCACAAACAAAACCAATTCAGAGCAGATTAAAAGGAAACTGGACGGCGGGGTGGGGGGCAATTCAGGAAGTTTCTCTGATCAAGGCCTCATTTCTTAAATCACATAGAGAGGCAAAATTAGAAGACTACCACCACTCCCCAAGCGATAAATAGTGAAAAACATGAATAGGCAGTATTTAGAAGAAATCGAAGCTTTTATAATCATATGGAAAAATGCCTTAAAATACTTAGATAAATGTAAGTTAAAACGATTTTGGGGTACTAGTATCAAATTAGTTAATATAAAAGAAATGGAAAATTACAAATGTTGTGAGAAAAATTGGAACACTAATGCATTGTTGGTAGTGTTGTGAACTCATCCAGTCATTCTAGAGAGCGATTTGAGCCTATTCCTAAAGGTCTATAAAGATATTCACATATTCTTTGACCCAGCAATGCCACTTCTGTGTCCCTATCTCAAAGTGATCAAAGCAAAAATAAAAGGTCTTATACGTACAAAAATATTTATAGCAGCTGTTTTTGTGCCAGTAAAGAATTAGAAATTGAGGGGATGCCTATGAGCTGGAGAATGGTTAGCCCAGTTGTGGTACATTATTGTGATGGAACACTTTGTGCTATAAGAAATGATAAGCAGGATGGTTTAACAAAAACCTGGAAAGATTTATATGAATAAAGGTAAAATTAGGAGAACCAGGAAAAATTGTAAAGAGTAACAGCTATATTATTCAGTAATTAACTCTGAATGTCTTAGCTGTTTTGATCCATACAATGGTTCAAGACAATTTCAAAGAACTTAGGATGAAAATTCGATCTGCCAAATTCTGACCACAAATTGAAGTATATTTTTTTCCATTTTATTTTTCTAGCTTTTTTTTCAGCATGAGTAGTATGGAAATGTTTTGAATGAATTCATATATATATATAATTCATATCGCATTACTTACCTTCTCAATGAATTGGGAGAGGGGTGAGAGAGAGTGGTGGTATTTGAAACTCAAAAGAAATCTTAAAGTTAAAAATAAATAATACTTTTAAGTAAAAAGAAGAAAAAGGAAAAAAAATTGTTTCTAAATGTGGATCCTAAATTTTACTGCTTCTTGAACTTTCAAGCATTATTCCTACTTCTGTTCTCTTAATGAATAACTTATGTAGACATCCTTCCCTCTGGCAAAATGATGGTCCCTTCTCCCTCCCTTACTCTATTCAGGAGAGCCCAGAAAACTAGCACGGAAATGTTATGGCCCATAAGTCAGTCATGTACTCTGCGAAAATTGTACATCCTTTTAATGTTTAGTGATCTGATTTTGAAAGACTATATTATGCGGAAAACATGTGTAATCCTAAAAAATTATGGGCATGTGAATTTGTACTGTTGTGTTATTATTGCTGTATTTATTTAACCACAAGGTGTCACTAACAGACAATGAACTGGCACTATTCTCTAGAAAGTCCCATGAGCTGGTCAACTGCTAAGTTACATTTTCAGATGCAATGAATGAAATTGCAAAGGATTCATAATTCTCAGAAAATTAATGATCTGGATTGATCTGTATGAATGGTGTGAATGACTTAGTAATCTAAACAGAATAGTAACATCCACTTAGAACTGTCTTGTGTTCCTCCCATACTGAGGTCCCTGGTAGTCTCTTTATTATTAACCCTATGCATAAAACCTTTCCACAGTGACATACATGGGAACAAAAAGGTGTTAATTCTATTTTACTTTTTATGATTAATTAAAGGATGTATCATTGCGTAATGCATGATGACATGCCTCTAAATTATTCTTAGTACAGAGCATTCCAGAAAATCAATAGACCACTCTAAACATAGAAATTTTAGGCAAGTCAAACATTGTTGTGCTTTGCCTTCCTCTCCTAACTCCTACCTTGGGTATTCCAGGCAAAAAAATGAAGAATATACTGTCTCTCAACTGATGTTCAATTCACCTATCCAGTAGGGTCAGTCATTAGATGAAGGTTTCCAAAGCTCTGGATCGTATTCATGGTTTCCTATTGTGATGCAGACATGAACACATTAAAAGATCAGTGAGTGTTCTTTCTTTTACTATGCTAACACTTGCAATGGTAATTCTTACTAAAAAAGAGGGTGCTTAACCAATGGTAGAACAGACAGGGAGGTGGAGTCCCTCCATCCCACTCACAATTTACATTGTTTATTCCACAGATGTCTCCTTGAACTAAGAACCTTCAGTTTACACTTACAGCAGTTAAGGTAAATCTCACTTCTCCTCTATCTCTTCACCCTGCTAAATTTTTCACCTTTATAAGTGTAGCTTCTTTAAAGAATGGAGCTTTTGTCATTGTTTTTGTCCAGTAGCTTCTGTTGGGACCCCATTTGAGGTTTTCTTGCCAAAGACATGGGAATGGCTTGATATTTCTTTCTCAGGCACTTCTCATTAGATGGACATAAATATATGTAACCTCCAGTTCCAAATCTTTACTAATTATCTCTTATAGGTCCAATACATTTTTAGTTTCTGTAATGGCTACTAGAAGAGTAGATGAAAAGGCGATTGTCTTGAATGACTTTGTACTCTAACTTGAGACACAAGACTTACAGCATAAATTAAAAATGATACTGGGATATATAACTGAGAGTTCTGGACACAGTATAAATTTTCTTAAATGAGTTGCCCGATGATTGAATTACACAGACAAGAAGTAGAAATGTTCAGTGTTAGAAATGTTGGTGTTAATTGGTGTTAATTGGAGAGATCTTCAAAGAAAGTAATGATTTTGTTATTGTTTTATGTTTTAATTCAAGCCTTAAAACTTGATTTAGACTTGAATTGGTAGGAAAAATGGAGGAAAAGGGAGGTTTGGGAGCATTCCAGACAAATGAAACACTATAAGAAAAAATGTAAACAATTGGAATGCCAAAGAGTTTGTTCTGGTTGTTACAAAGAGCTAGTTTTGTAGTAAGTTGACAGGCAATTTTGGATAGATTGCAAAAGATAGTTTGTGCTTCACGACCAAATTGAAAAATCTGGAGATAATTTGATAAGCAAGAGATTAACTCAAGATTTTGCTAATTCTTAAGGAAGGGGATGATAAGAAATATTCCACTCATTTTCACAGATTAGATGGTGTCTAAAGAAAATCATAGATCATAGACAAGGTACACGAGAGAAAATTTCAGGATTTTAGAGTTGACAATGAGGTCAATTAACAACATCTCTCTGAGATAAAACTTAGGCACAGAGGAAGTTAAGCAAATTACTCCAAGTAAAAGATCTTGTTTCAAATTCACATCTTTTGAATCCAAATACATTGTTCTTTTCTATATCCTGGGATGCATTTCTCAGAAGAAATAGCAAGAATTATATTTCTCATAGAACAACCGTTTTTGTCTCCAACTTTAAAAGAAAATTATTGACTTGTTTCTGGTTCAATCTAAACTTGAGTAGATCCGTGGTCCTTACAAAGTAGTACGTGTCAAAGATTTATGGAGATATGAGGTTACACAAAAGTTCTATACATTTTACTTGTCATTGAAAATTACTCATTGAGTATTGGAAAGTGTGATATATGAGGGAAGAGTGAGATGAAATGAAGCTAGCTTTTATGGCATATGATCCCTACACATGATGGTGTTGCTCAATCATTTTCCGTCATGATCAATTCTTTGTGAACCCATTTGGAGTTTTCTCGGCAAAAATAATGAAGTGTAACACAAATTGAAGTAGCTCTCGTTTATATTGGCATTGAAGATTTGGAAAGCAGTTTTTTGTTCATCCTTACCTTTGGCCCCTGTTTCTTTCATGATTGTCTTCAAGACTCAACTCCTGCCCTCCCTTGTGCAAGAGACTTTCATTCATTCCCTCCATCTCTTGCTCCTGGTGTCTTCCACTCTCAAATTACCTTCTACCTCTCCATATAACTATATAGCTGATGATTGATGTGTATTCCTCCCACTGATGGATACGCTCCATTAGGGCAGAAATTGTCTTTACCTTACTAATTGCTTGTTGGCTTACAAGTTTGCCTAATAAGTGCTTATAGATGGAAGTTTTTGCCCATTCCACAGATAAATAAATCAGTGTTCAAAGAATGAATGCAGATTCAGTGGAAAGGGACAGAATAAGAACCCAGGGCTTCCTGGTCTAATAACATACAGCAGGAACTGGAGAAGTTCATGTGCACATATGTGTGTGATCATGCGTATGAGTGTATATGAATGTGTATTTGTATGTTAGTATATGTTTCTGAGCATGTGTACTTCTGCATATGTATGTTGAGTGTTTGCATATTGTGAAAAGCAGCACCCTAACATATACAGGAATGCCTACTATCACAAATTCTTTGATCTGCTTTTCTAAAAAGAAAGCAATTTTTGAGGTGTCAGTAATCACTTTAATCAAGCACATGTATTCACTTAGTTTAATGGGAAAATTTAGTGCCATCAACTTCAGAGAAAATACAAAGAGAGAAACAAAGTTCAACCAACAGACAAGGCTTCCAGCTGCTTGACCATCAGCAGATCAACAGACAGATGCACTGTATGACTATATGTACATAGTTACCAGAGAGAGAAACACCAACATCTAAGTTTTCAAAGCGGGCAAGAGAGTTTGAGGAGGTGGAGAATTCCTTAGTGTCTTTCCAGAATCTCATCTGGAAAAGAATCTTTCTTCCAAAGCTAAGCCCCAAAGTCAAACCTCATGTCAGAGTACTTATACGTTTTTCAGAGTCAACAGGCATCACAACCCTTGAGAACCAGTGCCTCATTTGAAAATTAACAAAAGGTGTGGGCCTTTCTACAAATCTCCCCTAATCAAAGTCCTCTTAATGGACAGACCCATTAATGGGTGGGAAAGATCTTTAATTTCATTAACATTACGTTGGGTCCCAAGATCTTTCACATCCACTACATGGGCAAATTGTATCTGAATAGGCACTAACATTTTATTGGTAAATACAACATAATTCCCACAAAATAAACATGTCATAAACTTTACATTTTCAGAAGACATAACATAACATCATTTTTTGGGGGGGGTGGATCAGTCTTTGGGGAATGAGAAAGTAGTTGCTCCTTTCTCAGTCCAAAACAAAATGTGCCAATAAAGTCCTCTTGGATGTGTGTCTTTCTCCCCACACTGTCCTTTGCAGATACTCTCAGGTGAAGGCTCTAATCAGTCAAGTCCCATTCTTACCAATGCTCTACCAGCCAGTTTCAAGTCCGGACAGGTGGCTGGGCACCAAATTCATCAGAGTGTGGTCCTTGGGAGTAAAGGGCATTTCTCTCTATCCACCATAGGTAACTGCACCTCCTGGGTCGCAAATTGTCCCAGGAGAATGCTGCAATTACGCACACTCAGTGCCTTGTTGCACAGTCCCCATGTTGCCCTGGGGCTGTGCTCCAAGTTCCTGGGTTCCTACTCCTCCAGCAGGAGCCAGTCACTCTTAGCACCCTCTTGAGTCAGTATACAAGAAGTTCTCTTCTCTTGTTCCAGGGCTCACCTCTCCAAATTGTCACACAGGTAGTTCTCCACTTCTGCTGGGTCTTTAGCATGCAGTTTTCAGTTCCTGTTCCAAGGCTCTACATATAATAAAATCTCCAGCATAGTCTGAAACTGGACTAATCTGCTTGGTCTCAGGCTCTGGCCATCCACACATCCCAGGGCTCCACAGAACTATAACCACCACAACTGAGAAACAATAGATAATTGTCCCAGTCCCACAAAACACCATTCTTCCTTTTGAATTTGCAAATCCTGCTGACTATGTGAAACTATAAAAGCAAGCCCCTAATCATACACAGGAGAACCTACTATGACAAGTTTTTCTTATCTGCTTTTCTAAAAGAAAAGCAACATCTGAGGAATAACAAACACTTTAATAAAGCACATATAACATTCACTTAGTTTAGGGAGAAAAGTCAGTGCTCTTAAGTTCAGAGAAAATAAAAATATAAAATAAAAATCAACTAACAGATAGGCATTCCAGCTCCCTGACCATAAGCAATATGATCAACAGACATATCCCACAATCTAACTACACATACATGCATATTTACCAGAGAAAAAAACACCAAAATCTGTATTTTCAAGCTGGGAGGCTCCTTAGTGGCTGCCTAGAGTCTTGTCTGAGCAAAATAGGACTTC
>CM053775.1:48916176-48928925 GCA_028658325.1 Potorous gilbertii
ACATATCTAAACTCCTACACAAGGAGTATGACTATATCCCACCTGTCAACATTACATTTACTATTGAAAAAATAGCCTTCAGTTTTACAGGACTTGTGGCTACTCTGCTGTTTTGTGTATGCACCAAAACGTTCAATATGACTGCATTACCAGAATGTCCAAAGGTACAAACAGTCAATTACACCATTGGCTTTACCACAAACATAGCAATCCAACATTGCCTGGAAGTAGACAATTATGGGTTGGTAGGGTACCAGTGGTTAAATACGGCACAAAACATATCGTCACCACCACCATGTCACCCCATTTCTGTACCCATTATACATGGACATCATTGGCCAAACTTCATTGTGACACTGCGGGACAAACATTGAATCCTTCAGGATATATATTACAAACCTGCTTTAGTATCACTTTGAAGGATAAGAATGACTCTGAGACGCAGGGATTTCCAACACAACACTGGACAACGATCAACAGAAAAACTATGCCAGAGATGTGGAAGATTTTTGCCACCATTGGGGGATCCATGTCCTATACGGAAAAGAACAAGACAAAAGGGGTATTAGCTAAACACACTTATACAACCCAAGTATGTTTGGGGGAACAATATGCATTCATGTGGGGACAAAAGGAAAATGTTACTATTGTAAAGAGTATTAATGTTACCTTACTAGGGACAAAGGAGGACATATATAACCTCACCTGCTTCAGCTGCAAGGTTTCAGAGTGTATCGATTATAAATCATCCGGTGTAGTGTTCATTGCTACACAACCAAAATATGTACTTATGCCAGTAAACACTAAGGGTTGATATAGATCCAGAGCAGATGATATTTTCTGATAATTAAGGCAGAAGACAGAAACTGGGGTGGGACCCTGTGTTAAAAGATGTACTAGTTGTGTAATCTTAGGAATATCTTTGCTGGTATCATTGATTACGTCTTCATTATCAACAGTTATGTCAATATCCACAGGTCAGAATGAAAGGGTACAAGCTAACTTTATGGAACAGTTGGCAAGAAATGTGTCTTTAGGGTGCCAGGAGCAAAGAAAATTTGATTTGGACTTTTATTCAGCGTTAAAGAATTAAGAGCTGCTATTGTAGCAGTTGGTGATGAGGTGGATAGGTTGGAATTTATTCAACGACTGGTGTGTGATTATCGCTAGACCTTCTTATGTGTGTCTAAAAACCTGTATAATGAGTCAGACTATGATTGGCAAAGGATCAAAAAATCATTTGAATGGGGTTATTTATAATCGGAATTTGACCTTGGAAATTGAGGATGTATATAAGCTTACCCAAGCTATGTATTACGCCGCAGATCAAGGTTTAACTCCTGATATAAATGCATAAAATATTATAGATTTCTTCAAACATTTATCCATTCCATCAGTTTTCAATTATATTGCTCATGCTGGAATTGCTTTCATTATGTACTTAGCAGCTCTTTTATGCACACTAACATTCATTGTTAAGCTTGCATGATTTGTCTTAAAAGGTGAGGTTAAGAGGGTAGATTTTTATACACATTTTTTTTGGAAAGATCATCACGGAAACAAAAAGGGGGAATTGTAAGGGGTCTAGAACCCTCGGACTATCAGGGACATGATGCCTTCAGGAGAATTCTCTTTGAGGTATCAGGTGCTTGCATGGTTTACAAGATGGACCACCCCTATGCAATTACTGACCTTCACAATTATCTTGACAAGGAACAACAACAGCCAAGCATGTAAGCATAACAGACAGTATGTACAAAACTTCTTACTTGAATAGACATAAAATGGAAGTAGTGTCTATATATACACTGATCTAGCTGAGAATAAATGGAGTGCATATCATCCTTGCTCCCGCTTTTCTCATTCGCACCCAGAAGAAAGGGAACTCACAGAACGTGAATTACGCTTCTCTCCTAGTAAAAGAGATTGAGAGGCAGATTTTATGACTATGTGGTCAGTGTGTCATGTGGTTTCTTCTGATTATTGCTTTTATTTTTTGTAGCCTGACTCTGGGAATTTTTTTTTAATACAGCGAGCTCTTCTTTGGGGAAGTCTCTCTACCAATGAAAATTATCATGACTTCTGTACTTCGTAGTCCTATACATTTTCCTGGCCAACTTGATGTTCTGCTCCTGTAAGGTTTACTTAATTGTGCTTTTTGCTTGTGATTGTTTACAAGTTGATATTAAGTGGAAATAATTCTGTGAACTGAGGAAAAGGCAACCAAAAATAGGAAGAATAATTATATATAAAATGGCTACCAATTGGAGTGGAAAGAATAATATCAACTAAAATAACGACAACGAAACATATACTTATAATGACCAAGTCCAGTCCCAAAGGAAAGATGGTAACGTTCACACCTTTCTCTTCTTTCAAAGTTATGTATTGCATATAAGGTGAATTTTGATGCAACTAATGTGTATTTTAGTGTGAATAAAGTGAATTTTTGTCATTATTTCTCAGAATTCAGTTTCCCAGGATCCATAGCCATAACAATCTCTGATTCCCAGGTGATAGATACGAGTTCTCACACTTCTGGTTCAAAGCATCTCCACCACGTTTGTGCAGTTACGTAATGGTAAATAACATACACTTCTGCTGCAATTGTCCAATAACATACAAGGATGGGATGATGTAAACTTGTGAGACCATTGCTGGCAATATGACTTCTTTGTCTATTTTTCCATAAAACAGGTGGTCACAAGATAGTGAATGGGAAACCCTAAGGATTAAGTGTGTAAATGATATGTGTATCTCACCTGGTCCCCATTGAGGCTTGAGGATATTTAGGGGGAGCACAAGCCATGCCTGCTTCCATTGACCCCATAGATATGTAGGAGTAGTTACCTTGCCTTCTCACCAGCCCCTGTGAGAAGGGTGATTTTGGAATGCAGTAGGAGTTTGTGCGCCCATTATCAACAATCCTCTTCTGAGAATAGAGCAAAGTAAAATTATTAACCTCTTCTTAGTGTGTTTCCTGTCTGATCAAATCAAGAGTGAAACTGTGCTAGCAGCCTTCAAATGTGCTGTGTTTATCTGTCTTAGATGTGTGTAAGGAGGTTTGGAACTGAGGGCGACTTCAGGTGTAGCCTTCTATATATAGTAGTGGACCATATTAATGGTTTGAGTTTTGTTTGCCTGCTTTTTTCTGTTGCTTTTCAGATGAAATTTAATGAAATTCTGTACGCTCCTGAATAATACGCTCATTTGGTATGAGGCATGAGATATTTATGCATGCATATATATATATATATATATATATATGTATATATATATATACATATATATGTGTATATATATATATATATACTTGCACATGTGTGTACATGCTCTGATTTAGTACATATGTAAGCCTATATGTGTATACATATATATGTGTGCATATGCATATATTTTATATGGATGTACACATAGATTGGAATACATTAAAAATTCATACAAGTAGAAAAAGAGAGAGAGATACAGTTCTGTCACAAAGCAATCTCTTAGCTTGGCATCCTACTGCTTAAAAAAGAGTGTTCTTGTCTTCAATGGACAGAAAAAGACACATACAGAGACACAAACACACCACACACACATACTGTACAACTTTATACGTTTAGGGCCTCTTTCCTAGGCTGGTCAATTTCTATCTGCAAGGGACTCTTATTACCTTTCAGGGACAGAAAGTCACCATTCCATTGCGTGCAGGACTACTCTCATGCCACTTTCTGGATTCAGGAGTTGGAAAAAGATATCATTCCAACGAGCTCCATCTAGCTATGTCCCACATTGATTTGATTTGCCTGCAAGGAAAGGGGAGAAAATCATTCCATTGACTCCCCCAACTAAAAACTTTGCCTAAGCTATCTAAAAGTCACCTTAGTATCATTATTCAAATCCATTGTCTCCATCTCCCAATGCCTGCTCTTTTATTGGCTTTCCTTTCAACTCAGTTCTCCTTGCTCAATGCCCCACTTTAATTGACCAGTGTCTTAACTTGCCCTCTGGGAAAGGCTTGTTCCATCAGGAACAAAAACTCTTTGGTTTTAAATCTTTTCCTTGGCAAATCGCTTGCTGAAATGGGGGAATTATAATGTTCATTTGCACTTACAAACACATCTACCACTATCACTCGGAAATATCCCCTACTATGACTTCACTCAATGCTTTTCTGCCCTTAGATGAAAATTACTCTAGTTGTTCTCTAAAATCTTCAACAATCCTCCTTTTGTCTCCGCAATGACATCAGTATTCAGGTAACAGTTTTTTCTTCTATTACCCAATTCCTAGGCTCCTACTAGGGAATTTTTAACATACATATTGATTTTTTTTCTTCACTCACCCTGAAAACTCAATTCTTAATTTCACATGAATTATTTCTGCGCTATACCTCAGATACACAAAGAGATGGTCATATCCTTGGTCTTTCCATCACCAGCATATTTAATATTTAAATTTTCATGAACTCTGAAATTCCCTTACCTTATTAATATCTCATGACATCCCATTTTCCCTCTACTTTCCAATCCAAGTTTATTTTTCGTCTACACTTGGATATGGAGTCCATATGCCCCTGTCATTTTCCCCCTCTCAAGGTAATTCCAAACACAAGAATCAAAAGAAACATGATAAGGTAAACAGGAAAAAAAAGCCTTAAGGGACTCATTGAATTTGAAATGTTTACATCTCCATTACATGGAAAGATGTGGCTTCTAACTCATGAGACCTTTTTTCATTATTCAGGGAAGTAGAAGGAATAGGTATGTATGTGTAGGTATGCATGGGTTTGTATGTGTGTATATTTTTTATATATACATATATATGTAGAATTCTATGTTTTCATGGGTAAACATGTGTTTCCATATAAATATATATGGACAGAAGCCACATGGTGAGATGAACGTGAAGAGAGAATATCTAAAAAAATGCAATTTACTATTGAGTGGAATGTACTAGGATTAAGTGAAGGGAAGAGGTGGAATGTAGAAAATCATGTCATGTCAAAGATGCAAGAAATAATTTTTATAATGAAGGGGAAAAGGTGGAAGATGAAAGAAAATAAGTAAACCTTATTCTCATGGGATTTGCCGTAAGGAGGTTATGAGACACTCAATAGGATACAGAAATCTATTTTACTCTGCAGAAAGACAACGTGAAAGTGCATACCAAAAGGAAGATGATAGAAGGGACAGCAATTTCACAAAAGGGATAATCAGAAACAAACCCTATTGTGGGAGGACAGGTAGAGGGAGAGAATGGAATAAAAGGAGGGATGGATAGGACAGAGGGAAAAATGTGGTTAGTCTTTTACAACATAACTATTATGAAAATGTTTTGCATGGCTACACATGTATGACCTATATTTGTTTGTTTGTTTTCTTAGTCAGGGTGGGTGGGAATGGAAGAAAGGAGAGAATATGGAACGGAAAACTTTAATAATGAATGTTAAAAATTGTTTTAGCGTGCAACTTCAAAATAAATCATACAGAAAATGGAGTATAGAAATCTATTTTGCTTTAAGGAAAATTGTTGAGGGCCAGGGTAGAGTGCTGTTGACAAGATCAGGAAAGACCTTCAGGGAGACTGTTCTTTAAGACTATGCTCATTATCATCCGGAATGGCTTTCTATGCCCCTTAGATGTTGCTGTCTCTGTGAGATAAAGGTGGGAACTACAGAAAACAAGGAATATGTAAAATAGATATCCTCTAGACTAATAACCTTTAAAGACAGTAAGACTGACCAAATCACTGGGACAAGAAACAAGCAGAATGTCAGGTAGACTTGTAGTTTCTTTCTATATATACCCTAACCCTCAGATCAATACACGGAATTGCTCTATCTTTTCCGGTAATTGGTGACTCTTTTCTTCAACCACCTCACCGAGCCGTGTTGGGACGCGGGCTGTCCGCTACAGAAAATAGAGGGGAAAGGGATACATAAAGTGGCGTAATGAAAGGAAGACACTCCAGAGAAAGAGGTGGAGGGGGTGCATGCTGTCCTGGGGTGGGGAGGAAAGAGATGGGGAGATAACTTTCCATTCAAATTATTGTGGAAGTGAATGTTGAGAACAGGAAAAATAACTGTCTGTTTAAAAATGAATAAAAAAGTATAATAGGGTAAACGGAACCTAACAACTTTATAAGAAATTAAGTTATCATAAAATAAAACCAAAAGAATGAAACAAAATAGAAGACATTGTGAAATATCTCACTGGAAAAAGAATTGACCAGGAAAAAAGATCCAGTAGAGATCATTTAAGCATTGTTGGTCTACCTGAAAACTGTTATAAAAAAAGCGTCTTGATGCCATCTTCGAAGAAATTTTCCAGGAAACTCCCCTGGTATTCTAGAAACTGAAAGTAAAATAGAAATTGAGTGAATTCCCTGATCACCTCCTGAAAGACACCCCAAAATGAAAATTCTTAGGGATATTTTAGTCATATTCTTGATATCCCAAGTCAAAGAGAAAATATTGCAAGCAGCAGGATAACACAGGACTTTGCAGCTTCTACACTATGGGATCGAAAGGCTTAAAATACTATGTATCAGAAGTCAAAAGAGATAGGACCAAAACCAAGAATCACTCACCCAGAAAAACCAAGCATAATATTTCAGGGAAAAAATAGAATTTCTATTAAATAAAGGACTTACAAGCATGCTTGTTGAAAAGACCATGGCAGAACAGAAAATTTAACTTTCAAATACAAGAATCAAGAGAATCATAAAAAGGTAAATAGGAATCTTTAAGAAAGTCATTAAATTTGAACTGTTTATATTTCGACATTGGAAGATGTAAATTTTAACTCATGAGACATTTTTCAGTATTAGGGTAGGAAGAGGGAACGTATATACATACATACTTACACACACACACACACACACACACACATATATGAAATGGAAGTGTTTGGCATCGCTACATATATATGACCCATACTATTTGCTCCCAGTCTCAATGGGGGTGGAGATAGGGGGCAAAGGAGAGTGTATGGAACCCAAACCTTTAATAATAAAAGTAAAAAAAAATTGTTTTTGCATGCAATGGTGAAATAAGTTGTATGGACTATGAGGTATAGAAATCTGTTTTGCTCCACAGGAAAATAGCAGGTGAGGGGGTGAAAGAAGGGGATTAATAGAAGGGAGGATTGAATAGAGAAAGAGATGGATGGGGTCAATGCTGTCTTGGGGTGGGTGTACAGAAAGATGGGAAAAATATCTATCCTGGAAAATAATTACGGTAAAGATAATTTAAGATTTATTTTAGTACTTGAAATCCATGATGAAAACAAAATCCTAGTCAATATGTATCAAAAATTTATTAAATACTACAACCCTGACTTCATATAATCAAAGAGAAAATGCAAATTGAAAGAACCTAATGATCACCTCCTGGTAGAGATTTTTCAACAAAATTTCCCTGGAATATTATGGACAAATTCCAGAATTTTCAAGTCAATGAGAAAATACTGCAAGCAGTGAGAAAGAAATAATTCAAATATCATGAAGTCAGTCAGAATTACACAAAATTTATGAGCTTCTACATTAAAGGATGAGAGTCTTAAAATATATTCCAGAGGGTAAAGAAGATACAGTTACAACCAAGAATAACCTACCCAGTAAAAGTGAACACAAAATCCTCAGGGGAGAAATGAGTATGAAATCACATAAGAAATTTCAAGCATTGCTGATGAAAACATCAGAGCTGAACTAAAAATTTGATTTCCAAATATTAACCCCAAGAGATGAATGAAAAGACTAACAGGAAAGAGTAAGCGTAAGAGATTCAAGAAGATTTCATTTCTTCTTTGTCTTTTGGTTCAAAAGTATCTCTATAATGTTTCTTGACAATTTCTTTGAATAAGATGTCTAAGCACTCATCAGGATTTTGTCCATCGTTTCCTAAAATTTGTTGATTTGTTTTTAGTTTTCAAGAGACACTTCCACAAGCTTTTGAGTTGCAAATTTTCTCCCTATCTTTCCTGGCCACACACTCCAAGAGTGTATTCTGATTACCCTTCCTTCCATCTATACTCCCTTCTCTCACAGCCCTCCCTTCTATTATCCCGTCCCCTCTGTTTTCTGGCATGGCAAGATAAATTTCTATACCCCATTTCCTGTATATCTTATTTCCCAGTTACACGTCAAAACAATTTATAACATTCACTTTTAGAACTTTATTTTCATCTGCTCTCCCTTCCTCCCTCAACACACAACTCCACTGAGAAAGCAAGAAATTTATTATAGGTTATACATGTGTTATTATGCAAAATGAGTCCATTATAGTCATTTTGTGAAAGACTATCTAACTCCATCATGCCCCCACCATTTATTCTTTTGTCTTTTTTGACCTATCCCACCTCAAAGTGTTTACTTCTAACTACCCGGTCCTCCAATTTTCTCTAACTTCTGCCATCTCCCTAAACCTCATTTACCCCCTACCCCAGTATTTTCTTGTGGTATAAGACAGATTTTCATACAAAATTGAGTGTACATTATATTCCCTTATCCCCACCCTGGAATGAGAGTAAGGTTCAGTCTGTCCATCTGACCTCCCTCCTCTTCTCTTTAATTGAAAATTTTTTTCTTGACTCTTTTTCACGAGAAAAATTTGCCCCATTCTATTTCTCCTTTTCTACTCTCAGTAATTTCCTCTGTGACCTCTTAGTTTTATTTTTTTAGATAACATTCCCTCTCACCCTGTGCTCTCTGTCTATATGCATATAATACTTTCAACTACTCTAAAAATGAAAAAAAAGTCTCCTGTGTGATGCTGACTGTATTTCCTCCATATTTGAATTTTCTTTCTGACTGCCTGAAGTATTTTCTCCTTCACTTGGTACTACTGGAATTTTGTGGGAATATTCCCAGGTGGTTTCAGTCTGGAATCCCTTTCAAGAGATGATCAATGGATTCTTTTGATGCCATTTTGCCCTCTGGGTCTTGGACTTCTGAGCAGTTTTCCTTGATGAATTCTTGTGAGATTCTGTCCACCACAGTAAGCTTTAATGACTCCGTATCATATCTAGGATGGTATGGTTCTCCATTATCCTCAGTCACTCAACCTTTTCCATTAATATTTGTGAAATATCGAATATTTAAGTTAGTAAAAAAAAAGAGACATTCCCAGACAATTGGACCTCCATACTTTTGATTTTCTTTCTGTCTTTCTTTCAGGGTCTCATCCTCTTCTCCCTGTATCTCTATCTCTATCTCTGTCTTGTGTTTCTGTCTTTTTCTGTCTCTCTGCTTACCCGTCTGTCTCTTTCTCTCTCTGCCTCTGTTTGTCTGTCTCTGTGTCTCATGTGTCCTTCTCTCTCTCTCTCTCTCTCTCTCTCTCTCTCTCTGTCTCTCTCTCTCTGTCTCTTTCTCTCTCTCTCTCTCTCTCTCTCTCTCTCTCTCTCTCTCTCTCTCTCTCTTTATCTCTGCCTTCCTCTATGTATCTGCCTCTCTCCCCTCATTCTTGCAAATTATAGCCAAAGGAAGTTTTATATTACTCTTCCAGGGCCAAACGAGGGACAACTGTAGAAAACTGCAGTAGGCAGATGGGACCTAATAATTGTCAACTTATTGCCTGTATTTGTGAATACAGCGCACTTTTTCTTCCACTACATGGCATTAGGAGGTAACTGTCCATTTGCCTTGGAGGGCATAATGTAGGACTAGTTCTGTTTAACTGAAAAATTAAGTCTCCTAGTTCTGTTTAACTGAAAAATTAAGTCTCCTAAACTCCCTCTGAGAGTATCATTTCTTCACATTCTCAAAGCTTTTTAAATACTTCTGCTCCCATGTTAGATTCTGCTTGGGTATTCTTTCTTTTTAAACTGATCATTAAGAGAGTTGAATGTTATATCTATTTTATTTTGTGTTGCAGAAATATTATTCTTTTATTTCTAGTTAAATATTTATGCTAAAAGTATGTGCGTCAGTATTCAACCACGTATTCATTTCTGGGAAACAATTATCTCTTCCCAGTTTCTTAGAAGCTGTACGTGAAAGGACTTGAATTCTCCAGTTCCTGTGGAAAGCAAAGGTTTTTCTTCATGATTTCCAACAGACTTGATGTGTCCATTTCTAGTTTATAAACATCTGAATTTAATCAGACTTCTTACTAAAGTAATCTCTGATAGGTATGTTTGACCAGTGGGTGAAATCAGACATGGCTACTTGTAAGACTAATTACTAGTCAGTAAGGTAGTGGAATTTCAAGCTACTGATGTTATTGAATAGATACAACAACTAGATTCGAGGCTAACTGTATATTGCCAAATTTATTGTATTTAATAGTTAATGGTTAGAAAAATTTATTTGAGAAATTGTCACTTATAATCTCTGGGGTAAGGAAAGTTATAATGATGGCTTTATATCAGCTTGATAAATCAAGAGCATAAGGAGCTCGTTTAAACACCTCCCTGCAATTCCTTCGATGTATCATGCAACAGCAGTAAGTTTTCTAACACATTATATTGCTTCATTTTCTAGAAGAGATAAAATGCATGTGTGTGTGTGTGTGTGTGTGTGTGTGTGTGTGTGTGTTTGTAAATACTGTCGTTATTCTGGTGAACTGAATGCATATAAATAACAAAATTGACACTTCTATTGGATCTCATTGATGTTTTAAGGATTATATTTAATGTCATAGTATAGTTCCAGAATTGAGATAGTCGGAAAATACCTTTTCGAATGCTTCATTATTTATTGCTTTCTATGTTCATTCCAATTTTCTTTTGTTTTCGTTTATAACTTTTAATTTACTATTTGAAAGTGCTGCAAAAATTTTCAATCATCTCACTTCTCTCATCTCTAAGGGACATGCTTTTTTAAAAGGTGATATTTTGCAGTTCATAATAGCTAGTTTTTCCAGACTGGGCATAATCCTGCGGTTGTTCACTGAGCAGCAACTCTGATTTTGAACAATGGGAGCTCAATTCTTAAATAAATCATGTTATGGTCTAATTATTTAGGCCACCAGAAAAAAAGTGAAAGGAAATTGTGGACAAAAGCAAAAGATTTAGGATGATGATGATGAACAAGATGATTGTTATTATTTGCATCATCGTCATCATCATCATCATCATCATCATTGTCATCATCATCATCATCATCATCATCATCTCCATTTTGCAGATGAGCGTATAGAGGCTAAGAAAAATTTGTCAATTGTGCACAGTAGCACAGGTAGTTCTTCTTTCCAACCATAACATTCCTTCCCACTGACAATTATTTCTACTGATAGGAATCTTTTTATTTTTCTCATGTATTTTTTGGTTTTCCTTTTCCATTATAGGAAAACATGGAAGTTAATGCAAACAGGAATCTTTGAAATTTTTAAATTAAGTCATTCTGAATTGATAGGTGAGAAAATCAGAGACACAGAGGCAAATCTTATCTACCAATAGTCCCAAAATTAATAAGCAGAGTATTACTTTGACTGGAGATAATTTCTAATTCAAATTTAGACTTGTTTCCATTATCCTCTGCTGACTCTGTGATAATCATAATTTATTGCCCAGAGTCCCCATAACTATAAATTTCCAAATGTACAATGTAGATTCAAGCCTATTTTCAACTTTTATTTAAAGTCTAATAGTTTTGCTCTTCTGTCTAGTACCTGTCTTGTCCACCTACCTACTATCTGAAAGTTATTATATGAAATCTCCAAAACACATATTACTTTATTTTCTACTTTCTTTTTCATTTTTTCCCAAAACCGTTTATTTACCTCGATATTTATCTATCCTCCTCCATCTCTTTGAAACCCATGATTTTGTATTGGTTTGTGAGTATGTGTGTTTGAGTGTGTGTTTTTGTGTGTGTTTGTTCACAGCATACATGTGGTAGGGGTTAGGTCTGATTTTCCTGCACTGTCTGTGCAATGACTGTTTTATACTCATTAATCATTTCGAAGAACTGTGTCCAATCCCTCCATGGAAAGGAGAGAGAAATAGAAAAAAATGTATTGGGATTGTTTAGCTCTTGTTAAAATTTTTGGTAAAAGTTTCTATCAGTTGTAAGGTTGGAACTTTTGGTTTTGTAGCCATGTGTAGCGATGCCAGTTCTTTCCACTTTAAGTGGGGGAGAAACAATTCTGAAGGCGTCATTACAGAATTGTTTTTCTCCCACTTAAAGTGGAAAAACTGACATGACTCTTTTAACAACAATAATGATTTGATAGACATTGGCCATTTCATGGTTTATAAAACATTTAAGTATAAATTCTCACTTAATTCTCAGTCACACTTTGTGTGGTATAAAAGTTCGTAAAGTCATAGGAAAATTTGTAGGCACAATGTAGGCACAACCTATAATCAATTCAATGTGATCATCATCATCAGTTACTACATTTTTGTAATCACAAGGATTGTGCTCTTTGTCATTGACAGGTTTACAAATTACTTTACACACTCTCTCCTTTGATGCTCAAACTATATGAAGTCGTTTTCATATTCTGCCTTTGAAGATGAAGTAACAGAACAACACATAAAAGAAGTGGTAAAACATAAGCATAATATGAAATGAAACTAGCACTTGGAGGAGATTACAGGGATCATCCAGTCCAAATTTCTCATTTGTGATATGTGGAAACTGAGGTCAGAGAAGTTAAATATTGAAGCCAAATTCACATAATAATGACAGCTAATTTTTATTTGGATTCATTATCATTTGCCTAATCAATGTAAAGAATTGATATTATGGGAAATATATCTAATGGCAAGAATCCTGCAGAAGTTAAGTACCTTAAAACGTGAAAGATCTAAAGGTAGAAG
>CM053775.1:48929425-48945786 GCA_028658325.1 Potorous gilbertii
GCAACTAACCTTTGACAAATATGCAATAGCTCTTTTTCAGCTGGTCCTGCGAGGAGGATATCATCCATATAATGGATAATATAGATCTCGGGATAACGAAGGTGAAAAGGATCGATAGTTTGGGCCACAAACTTCTGACAGAGGGTAGGGCTGTTAGCCATACCTTGGGGGAGAACCTTCCATTGAAAGCGAGGGGAGGGTCCAACACAATTAACAACAGGGAGGCTAAAGGCAAAGCGTATGCAGTCATTAGGATGAAGTGGGATAGAGAAGAAGCAATCTTTCAAATCAATAATTACTCTAAAAAATCCTTTGGGTATGGCTATGGGGGAGGGAAGTCCTGGCTGAAGCGCCCCCATAGGAATCATGGTCTTATTGACTGCCCTAAGGTCGTGTAGGAGACGCCATTTTCCAGATCTCTTTCAAATGACAAAAATGGGGTTATTCCAGGGTGAAGTGAAGGGCTCAATACGCCCAGCAGCCAACTGTTCCTGCACTAGTTCAGTGGCTGCGGCTAATTTAATTGTGGATAGGGGCCATTGTTCAATCCAGACAGGAAGATCATTTTTCCATGATATTCCATCTGCCTGGAGTGCAGGAGGACCTGTGGCCCTCACGAACAATGGTGGCAAAGGCCAAGACCTGCACGATCGTTCTTGGGTGTGACAGATATTGGCGTCAAAGCTCCCTGACCTTTTTTCCCCAGCCCTTGCCCGGGAAGGTAGCCCTGGGACAGCATTTGCCGAGCTACGACCGTTTTGGGGCTACACATGATAACTCCCATCTGGAATGGATGTCCCTTCCCCATAAGTTAACAGGTAACCCGGGTACTACAAATGGCCGGACTGTGCCAGTTTTCCCTTCCTTGTCCTTCCAATGCAACCATTGAGAAAGAGCGGAAAGAGTGAAGGGTGCATTAGGGCCATAGGTTTTGACTGCCGTATTTAAATCCTTTAAGGATTTAAAATGGAGTTTGCGATATTCCGCTTTTCCTTGCTCTGCTTGGTTCTCCTCCTCGCTTGCATTCTCATTCTCCTCATTTTCTTCCCCTTCTTCCTCATCACTAGTTGGGGTATCTTGGAGGTCCCCTGCACCTGAGGGGCGAGGGGACTCATCGGTAGAAGAGGTGGGACGGGTGGAACGGGTCATTATTGGGAAAACTATTGGGTCATCTTTTAGCTTATGCTTAGGGCCCTCTTTAGACTTAGATTTGGTGCCTGACCTCTTTGTTTCATTTTTACGACCCGACGTTTGTCGGATAGGCAAGGGAGGGGAAGAAACCACAGGGTTTGGTGGCGAGAGAATAGCAGAATTGCGAAGGGAAGTTTGTAGGGAATGGAGTTCAGCAGAGAGTTGGACAAATAGTTTCTGAAGATCAAGAACTTCTCGGAGTTCATTGACCCGAGTGGAAAGTTGATTTCTAGCATTTACAAGAGTTGAAGGAGATGGGACGAAAGGGAGAAGTGCAGGGGTGCACGTGTGGGTTATAAAAGGGGGGGCTGAGGTTGTTGTTGGAGGGGGGGCCAATCTGGTTTATTTTAGCGGGCCGCCTCTTTCTCTAATTCTGCCTCTTCTCCAGGATCTAGAGCATCAGGACTGCCCTCCTTAGCAAATATAGGGAAATTTAGGGAGGCATCTGCTGCCGATATTCCTTCAGGAAGAGGAGGGTAAAGAGACTCCTTGGGGGCAGTAGGTATATTTACGATTAAGGACGGGGGTCGGGAAGGGTCCTTATTCCCCTGTGTCAAAGATACAACAGACGCCGTCCGAGATAAGGGACGGAGACAAGACTCCGCGACTGAAAGCAGCTGCTGTTTATCTGGGTCTCTAGGTGCTGCTTCCACAATATCTCTAATGAGGCCCCAATATGAAAAAACACTTATAGGGACTGCTCCAGGACCTTCTGTCTGCAGTTTATTGTTTAGGTCCCTTCCAAACTTTTGCCATTTTTGAGGATGAATTTCTGGGCCATTTACAAGGAACCACGGGCAGACATTATCAACAAACAGAAAAAATTTAACGAGGTCCTTCTTCTTCACTGTAACTCCCCTTGCTATTGCTTGAGGTGTGAGATTCAAATCCTGCTCCCCAGCCTCAGGGCTTTCATTGGCATGAGACGCTGCAATGCAGTGAGATTCAGTTCAGGTTCTCACTTGGGGGCAGGGCCACCTCACAGTCTCAGTTCCCCCAGGGCTTTTATGCAGAGACCTTCAGTAATGGACCTGAGGTCTTGCCTGCTCTGGGAGCCTCTGGATTCCTGCTGCCTCTGCTGCTCCCTCCTGAGAAGTTGTGGATACCCCTGCTCCCCTCTTGGTCCGCCCAGATATCTCTCCCACTGAACTGTGCACCTGTGGGTGGAGGGACCTTCGTTGCTGCTGGTGATTTTGTCCCTGAAGCTTGTTCAGATCTGCTCTTTTCTTTGCCGCGTGCCCAGAGCCAGGCTGTGCCCCACTCCAGTCCAATGCACGACGGTCCTTTGGGATCGGTTTTTCAGGGCTCTCTGGAACGAAAATCTCTTTTACTATGTTGCTCTGCGGCTTCCACGGCTCCAGAATTTGTTGGGAACTCTTTACAAGAAATCAATGGACTGTGTGTACGGAGCTATCATGTGAATCTTTCTACTCTGCCATCTTGGCTCCTCCCCCTCCTGGGAGTTCTTTTTACAGGTATTTTGTGGGCTGTGGGTTAGGAGGTAGCATATGTGAATCCTTCTCCGCCATTTTGACTCCACACCCTCCACTTCCAAACTCAAGTGACGAAGTGCAATACTGAATTCTTTTTAGAATTCTAATTCCAAATTCCTATTCCACATATCACATTTCAGTAGCTTATTAAATTCTGATTCCAAATACCTATTAGATCTTATTAATCCATGTTCTACTTTCAAATTCCAGTTGTAGCTCCATTTTTCAAATTTCACTTGTAAACTCAAATTTCAATAATAAATGAAAACTGAAATTCCATTTTCAATTTCTTTTTCCATAGTCATACTCCAAACTCACATTTGAAATTACTATATCTACCCGTAA
Organism: Potorous gilbertii; assembly: GCA_028658325.1. Taxonomy (NCBI): domain Eukaryota; kingdom Metazoa; phylum Chordata; class Mammalia; order Diprotodontia; family Potoroidae; genus Potorous; species Potorous gilbertii. The sequence goes on from CM053775.1 coordinate 48,932,455, forward strand.
TTCCAGGATCTAGATACCATTTCCAAATTTCTCAGTATAACTAAATACCAGTATTCGAATTTAAAATTTTATCCTAAAGTGAAATCCTAAATTCTGATTTCAAATTCCTACTGTAAAGTCCTGCTACATGAGCCAATTGCAGGGTCAAAATTCAATACCAAATTAAAGCTGAAATTCTTCTTCAAAATTGCTCTTCCACTGTTTAGTGCGAAATTCCACGTCCAAATTCCACTTCCAGATTCCAGTTCACATCGCCTTTCCAAATTTCAATTCCAAATTCCAATGCTAATTTCAACGTCCAAATTCCAATTAAAACTCAAGCTCCAAATTCAGATTCTACATTCCAAATCTAAATTGCAAGTCCAAATTCCAATTCTGTCTTCTCATTCTCAATTCCAATTCCAAAATCTTATCCCACATATTACATTGGAATTCCATAATAAATTTCCTTCTTGAAATTCCAAGTATAACTTCTTAATTCAAATTCAAGTTTCGAATTCCAATTGTGAATCCATCTTTCAAAATGCAATTCTATACTCAATTTTCAGTATCAAATGGAAACTGAAATTCCACTTCCAAATTCCTTTTCCATGATATTCCAATTTCAAACTACTGTATTAAACCATAATATCAAAAATATAAGTTCCCCTTCCAAATATCATACTAAAATTCATTGCTAGTATTCAAATTACAAATTTTTCTGTTAAAAACTTATCTCAAATTCTTGTTTCCAATTCATAGTGTAAATTCATGTTACAATTTCTAATTCCATGCTCAAAATTATACCAAATTAAAATTGGTATTCCTCTTCCTAATTACTATTCCATAGTCTAATTCTAAATTCCTATTCTTACTTCAAATTCCAAATTCCAGTTGCACATTCCAGTTCCAAATTCCAGCTCTAAATTCCTGTTGCAAGTTCTACTTCCAAATTCCAATTCTAAATTCCGCTTCCAAATTCCAGTTCCTCATTCTAATTCTGAACTTTTGTTCCAAATTCTAATTTTAAATCCCTTTTCCACAAATCACATTTCAGTAACACAGTAATATCCTGATTCCAAATTCCTATTACATTGTATTAATCCAAAACTCTGCTGCCAAACTCCAATTGTATATTCATGTTTCAAACAACAGTTCTAAACTCAAATTTAAATACGAAATTAAAACTGAAATTCCACTTCAAATTTTCTTTTCCCTAGTCTCACTCTAAATTCCAATTCCAAAGCACTATATCAACATGTAATTCCAAGATCTAAGTTCCCTTTCCAAATTTCTCAATACAATAAAATTTATAATTCCAAATTTTAATCTTCAACTGTATCCCAAATTCTCATTTCAAATTCCTAGTATAAATTCATGGCACATAATCCAATTCCACGCATAAAATTCAATACCAAATTAAAGTTTAAATTTCTCTTTCAAATTGCCCTTCCATAGTCTAATTCGAAATTCCTATTCTAAATTCCAGTTACAAATTCCACTTCCAAATTCCACTTCCAAATTCCATTTCGAAATTCTAATTCCAAATTCCTATTCCAGATTCCAATTATGACTTCTCATTCCAAGTTGTAATAGCAAAATCCTTTTCCACATGTCACATTTCAGTAAAATACTAAAATCCTGATTCCAAATTTCTATTGTTATAAGAATTTGGAATTGAAATTTGGAGGTAGAATTTGGAAGTGGAATTTAGAATTAGAGTGTGAAATTTGAATTTGGAACTGGAATTTGGAACTAAGATTTCGAAGTGGAATTAAGAATTAGGATTTCAAATTAGACTGTCGAAGAGGAATTTGGAAATGGAATAGCAATTTAAATTCGTTATTGAAGTGTTCTGATTAATACAAACTCTACTTTCAAACTCGAATTGTAAATCCATGCTTCAAATTCCAATTCTAAACTCAAATTTCGGTACGAAATGAAAACTGAAATTTCAATTTCAATTTCCTTATCCATAGTCTCACTGTAAACTCAAATTTCAAACTCCTATATCGACCTCTATTTGTAAAATCTAAGTTCCTTTTCCGAATTTCTCAATATAATAAAATACTAAAATTCTAATTCCATATTTTAATTCTAAACAGTATCCAAAATTCTAATTTCAAATTCTGAGTCTATATTGATGTTACATATTCCAATTCCACACTAAAAATTCAATACCAAATTAAAGTTGAAATTCCTCTTCCAAATTGCTCTTCCATAGTCTCAATCAAAATTCCAATTCTAAATTCCAACAACAAATTCCAATTCCAAATTCCAGTTCTGAATTCCCCTTCCAAATTCCGGTTCCAAACTCAAGTTCCAAATTCCAGTTCCACTTCTAAATTGCACTTCTAAATTCCATTTCCAAATTTGAATTCCAGTTCCAAAATCAGATTCTACATTCTATTTCTGAATTTCACTTTCAAATTCCTATTCTAACTCTTTCAAAGTTCTAACTGGAGAATCCTATCCATATTTCACACTTCAGTTCCTTAATTAAGTCCCTTTTTGAAATTCCAGTTGTAACTTTCTAATTCCATTTCAACTTTCCAATTCCAATTGTGAATTCATGTTTCAAATTGTAATTCTATACTCAGTTTTCAGTACCAAAAACTGGACTTTTACTTCCACATTCTTTTTCCATAGTCCCACTCTCATTTCCAATTTCAAACTTCTGTTTCAAACTGTAATACCAAAATATTGCTTCCCATTCAAAATTTCACATTATAATTAAATACTAACATTTTAATTCCAAATCTCACTCTTAAAATTTTGTCGCAAATTCTACTTTCCAATACTTAGTCTAAATTCGCATTGAAATATCCTAATTGCTCTTCCATAGACTAAGTTGAGGTTCCACTATGGAAAAGGAAACTGGAAGTGGAATTTCAGTTTTCATTTGGCATTGAAATTTGAGTTTGGAATTGACATTTAAACGTGAATTTACAATTTTAATTAGAAAGTAGTGTTTGGATTAATAAGATGTAATAGGAATTGGAACTGAAATTTTAGTATGTTCTTGACATGTGATATCTGGAATAGGAATTTTGTATAAGAATTCAGAATTGGAATTTGGAAAGGGAATTTAGAATTGGAATTTTGATTTGTAATTTGGACCTGGAGTTGGGAGTGAAATTTAGAATTGGAATTTGATTTGGAATGTGGAATAGGAATTTAGAATTTGAATTAATAATTGGAACCTCCAATTAGACAATGAAAGAGCAATTTGGAAGAGGAATTTCAGATTCAGTTTTGTACTGAATTTTGAGCATGGAATTGGAAATTGAAGCATGAATTTAGAATTTGGGTTAGAGTTATAAGAGTAAAATTTGTAATTAGAATGTTAGTATTTAATTTTAATGTGAAATTTGAAATGTCTACCTCAGTTTGATTTTATAGTTTGATGCAGAAATCTGAAACTGGAATTTGGAATGAGACTATGGAAAAGGAATTTGGAAGTTAAATTTCAGTTTTCATTTGGTATTGAAAATTGAGTATAGAATTGCATTTTGAAACATAAATTCCCAGTTGTAATTTGAAAGTTGAATTTGAATTAAGAGGTTGTACGTGGAATTTCAAAAAGAAATTTCAGCATGGAAGTGAAATATGGAATATGGATAATATTTTTGAATTAGAACTTGAAATGAGGAGTCAGAATTGGAATTTGGAAGTGGAACTTAGAGTGGGAATGTAGAATCCGAATTTGGAAGTGGAGCTTGGAAGTGGAATTTTAAAGTGGAATTTAAAATTGGAATTTAGCATTGGAATTCTGAATGGGAATTTGGACCTGGAATTTGTAAGTTGAATTTGGAATTCGAATTTGGAATTCAAATTTGGAACGGGTATTTGGAAGTAGACTTTAAAATTTGAATTTGGAATTGGAATTTGGAACTGCAATTTGGAATTGGAATTTGTTGTTGTAAATTGCTCTGCCTGGTTGGACTGAATATACTCCTACTCTATCCCAGTTGAGTCATCATCTCAGGTACACAATTCAACAAGAATTCAATTATTTTGTCATCAAAGCACATGCTGAGAGAAGGACCCTAATCACTGACCAAGAAATTAATTCTAAGTGAAGCTTATTTGACCTTCTCTATTAGAAAAGTTTTGTTCCTTTGATGTTCAGGCTTTCCTTTCAACCTTGCCAGTTCCCTTATCATTCTGGAAAAATTAAAAAAAAATAATAAATACAATAAAGTTAGAATCATCTTGTGCCAATTTCCAAATTACAACGAACCTCTGAGAAATTCATCTGACATTTCTTCGCTATAGTCTATAGGAGAAATTTCCCATAGAAAATCCTGTTTCCTTCTGCATTCTTTGGAAGAGTGTCCCATTGAAAGGTCAAGGATACGTTTAACCTTGTAAATACACATTTGTTTCTAGATAATTCATCTAGAGCACTAGTTCATAGCCCTCTTCTTAGGTGTTGGATCCTTAATGTGGAGACAGAACAGCTTTAGGAATTTCCTAGAAACTTATGTGTCTATGACCTAGGAATCACCTTGGGAACAAGGGGTATCTTCAAAAAGCTTGGAAATAAATCTCCTCATTTGTAGGCTATTGCCACTAGAGCACAGATTGTTACACTCATTTCATATAAATTTCATGAGGATCTTTTCCCTAAATGACTGCTCCATGTGGTGAACAGTAGGTAACACAGATCATCCTCATCCATACTGTTGGCCCTCATTGAAGCCTTCGTCTCAGTCTATTCAGATGATGCGATCATCCCAGGAGGTCCCAATGATGTACTCAGGGCAATTTCAGCATATGCTCTGGAGTAGTTTTCCACAAAGCGGAGCCCACATGCTTTTTTCTTCACTTTTTCTAGGTCCGTGAGAATTTTCTTGATGTCATCGTTTTTGCTGAAGAGCTCAAAGATGTGTTCTTTGGGGGTGAAATTGAAATCCAGTTGCAGGACAAAATCCAGGATGACTGTCAATGCCTCAGGATGCAGGACATGACCTTGCTATCTTTCATGCCCGAACAAACTGTAAGTGCTCCACTCACCAATTCCAGGTGCCTTCCTGAACATTGAAAAAAATGTTCTCATCTTCCAGTTCGTCAGAGAAAAATCATCACATGATTGGAGAAGACATCCGCCAACTCATCAACAGATGTGGGAGCTGTCAGTCAGCCTCAAATTTGCTTCTCCTGTTTGCAAAGATAGTTTGAAAGACTGGGATGGCAGTGTGTGCTAAACCTTTTTGGGGTCACAAGTGGGAGTTGAGTGAAGTCATATACCAAAGGTGCATGAGCAGCCCATTCAAAAGGGAATCCTATTTGCATTTTCAAGGTAGAAAAGTGTGCTTTTGGTTGCTTACACACCCAACTGCAGTCCAGGAAAGGAGTAATTCTCTCCCTTTATTACTTCCCCTTGAAGGAACAGAAAATTTACAAATACCTTGTGATATCTCACAGAACAGTTGCAGAAAACTTCTGAAGCTTAGGTTGGTATACCCTCCACTTCACAAAGGACACAAAAGTCAAGCACCTGTCTAGAAAAATGCCTCAAAAGGAGAAAAATTAGACTACAGAAGATTACTTTCTTGGTGAAAAAGGTGTTTTCCTCCATAGTTTCAGATGAAGAAGAGCAAAACATACAATCAGAAGAAGAGAGCAAGGTCAAGTCTTCTGCACCTAATGCTTCAAAAAAGTGATCTCATACCATAGGAGATCTCAAAACAGAATTTTTTAAAATCAGGTGAGAGAGGTGGAGGAAAATGCGGAAAGAGAAATGACAGCAATGAAAGAAAATCAAGAAAAGCAGTTCAACAGCTCGCTAAAGGAGACCCCCAAAAAATCTCGAAGAAAATAACACCTTTGAAAATAATGGAGTAACCCAAATGGCAAAAGAGAGTCAAAAAGCCAGTGAGGAGAAGAAAGTTTTGAAAAGCAGAATTAGCCCAATGGAAAAGGAGGTTGAAAAGCTCACTGAAGCAAATAGTTCTTCAAATGTTAGAATGGAGCCGATGTAAGCTAATGACATTTTGAGAAATCCATTCATTATAAAACAAAAGAAAAATAAAAAAAACAGAAGACATTGTGTAGTATCTCATTGGAAAAACAACTGGCCACGAAAAGAGGTCCAGGAGAAATAATTTAAAAAACATTGGTATACCTGAAAACCACGATGAAACAAAGAGCCTAGACTTCATCTTCCAAGAGACTATCAAGGAATACTGCTTTAATATTCTAGAGTCATATGATAAAATACAATGAAAAGAATTCACACATCACCTCCTGAAAGAGATCCCAAAAGGAAAACTCCTAGCAATGTTGTAGACAAATTCCAGAATTTTCAGGTCAAGGATTACACACTACAAGCAGCCAAAAATAAAAATAAAATAATTACCGTGTAAATACAATCGGAATAACCCATGATTTAGCAGCTTCTACACTAAGGTACCAAGGGTTTGGAACATGATATTAAAGAGGTCAAAGGTAATAAGAGTAAAACCAAGAATCACCTACTCAGCATAACTGAGAATAATACATCAGGGGAAAAAATAATATTTCAATGAAATAAAGGGCTCCCAAGCATTTTTGTTGAAAAGGCCAGAACTGTATAAAAAACCTTACTTTCAAATACAAGAATCAAGAGAAACATGAAAAGGTAAACAGGAAAGAGAAGCCTTCAAGAACTCATTAATGTTGAACTGTTTACATTCCTAGATGAAAAGATTTTATTTGTAACTCATGAGAACTTTTCTCAGTTTTACAGTAGTTAGAGGGAATATACATGCATACATTCATAAATACATATATATATATATATATTAAATATAGAGAGATACACACGTACATACATATAAACATATGCACACAAACATATATACAAATGTGTGTAGGTGAGTATGGGAATGAATGGTGTGTATATTGTATACATGTAGGCGTGTATATGTACATGGATATATGCAGAGAACCTTGAAGTGCTTGAAAGAGTCCCTTATCAAGAGTTCCCCTCCTCCAAGGGAGAGTAGCTGACTTGAGTATTTAAGTGATGTATTCTTCTCAGGTGCACGTCATTGAATTCTGGTGTTGAAGTTCCAGAAATCAGGGCCCCTGTAATACAGGATAACATTCCGATAAAGAGACCTTGAAGCCTCCCTTTTTACTTATGGCAATCTGTTCTGTTTCATGCCTCAATCACTACCCTTATGTTTTTTTTAACTACTTAAGCACCCCGATCCCTTGATTTATTGGCGCAATATGTCTAGAATAAATTCAGTTTGTTCAGATTGCTCTGTCCTGCCTGTCTTTTCGTCCTCGCTCTGTGAGCCCCGTAACCGCCACGGGCCTGCTGGACTGTGCTGGATGCAGCAGGTATATGTGTACACATACATGTATGAGTTTATGCACATATGTGTGTGCATATGCATACCTATATGTGTATATATACACACATGTACAGATGTGTATACATGTATATATTTCTGTGTATTTATTTGTATATATTTATATGTATATGTGTGTGAGTGTGCATGTGTGTGTATGTGTGCGTGTCTGTGTGTGTGTGTGTGTGTGTGTGTGTGTGTGTGTACAAACACAGGGCACAGGGTAAGCTGAATATGAAGGGAGAATAATTAAAAAATAAAAGTTACTGTTGAGTGGAGTGTACTAGGAATAAGAGAAAGAGAGACGTAGAATGTAGCAAATCATCTCACATAAAAGATGCAAGAAAGGACCTCTACAATGGAGTGGAAGAGGAGGTAGATGAAAGGAAATAAATGAGTCTCGCTCTCATGGGATTTGGCTTAAAGATGGAATCGCACACTCAGTTGGATATGGTAATCTATTTTCTCCTGCAGGAAGGGAGGGGGAAGGGAATAGGAGAGGGAAGATAATTGAAGTGACAGCAAACTGGGGAAAGGGATAATCAAAAGCAAATATTATTGTGGAAGGACTGGTGAAGGGTGCAAATGGAATAGAAGGCAGGATAGGATAGATGTAAATGTAGTTTTTCTTTTACAATATATGGACGTGTTTTGAATGACTACACAGGTATGACCTATACCGAATTGCTTGTTTTCTCAATAAGAGTGATTGGGGAAGGAGAGAGGGAGAGAATATGGAACTCAAAGCTTTATTAATGATGTTAAAAAATTCTTAGCATGCATCAGGAAAATACGATGTACAGAGAACGGGGTATAAAAATCTATTTTGCCCAACAGGAAAATGGAGAGGAGGAGGATGGAAGAAGGGGGGTAAGGGAACAAGGGCAAATTGGAAAAATGGGTGGGTGAGGTGCATGCTCTCCTGGGGTGGGGAGTGGGTACAAATAGGGAGAAAATTTTGAATTCAAATTGTTGTGGACGTGAATGTTGAAAACTGAAAAATAAGTTATATATTAGAAGAAATGAAGTATCGTGGTAAGCTGCAACAAGTTCACTAACAAATACGAGCTATATACACAGAAAATTTAGAACAACTTGTGTGGTGATTAACAAGTGGGGTAATCATAACAGAATTTTTAGAAGAAATGCCATGAGATGAAGCTTGAAAGTGATTAGGGACTACAAAAGTTTGAAGTAAAGAGACAACATTCCGGAAGAAGAGAAAAGGCAATGAGGGGAGTATTGTACCCAATAATGGGATTTTGTTAGACTCATCTCTTCTGAGCAATGCTATCATCTTAGACAATTCCTGAAGAATCGTCAGAGAATACGTTCTCCACATCCAGACGAAGGATTGTGTAGACTTAATGCAGACTGAAGCATGCTATCTTCTTTTTTTCTTTCTTGTGATTTTTCCCTTCTATTCTGATTCTTCTTTAGCAACATGATTAATGTAGAAATACTTTTAATATGATTATGTATGTATAGCTTCTGTCAGATTACAGACCATCTTGGGGAGGGAGGGAAATTTAGAACTCAAAATCTTATAAATATTGAAAACTAAAAATAAAAATGTACTATCAAACAAAAATGAAAAATTTATGCAAATTAAAATGGGGTATGTGAAATACTATGCTTGAAGGAATTCAGGTTTTCTAGAAAATTGTAAAAGTTATGGGAAATGTGCTACTATCAGAAAATAGATGCTATGAGGTTACAAAACCTATAAAATATAATTGTGGGAGTTCTTATTTAGGTCCTAGAAGCATTACAGAAGCCTTGAAGCTTCTTAGGCAATGGTGTAACATAGTGAGATATATAATGAAAAAGCCAATTTTGTAGATTTTTTAGAGTATTTCTTAGTGAAGGAAAATTCTAATGTTAGTATGTTAATTAGGAAGAGATTGTTATAATCTGAGTGTAAATGTAGTAAGGACTGCAACTACTATAGTTTTCATTTTATGTATAAACCTGAAGGTCTTCTTCATGTGGATAATCATCAGAGTCAAGAATACAGAAGATATTAATCAAGAAGACGATATAGAGAAAAGTAGTTCCAGGACAGGAGTTTGTGATAGACACAATGGACATACACTACTTAAGAGAGCAAAGAAGGAGTCAGGCAGGTAGGAGGAAAACAAAGAGGAATGTCATTAAAGCAAAGGGAAGAATATAATATTCAGAATGAGTCAGTGATCACAGTAGACAAAAGAGAGAAGGAAAGAGAGAGGGGGGAGGGAGGGAGGGAGAAAGGGGAAAGAGAGAGAGGAAAGAGAGAGGGAGGGACAGAGAGAGACAGAGGGAAAGAGACAGAGGAAAAGAGACAGAGGAAAAGAGACAGAGAATATGAAGTGAATATGAAGTCCTTACTGTATAAAATCCTGTTTTTTGGTCTTTAGACTCTTTCATAACATGTCCCCTTCCTACTTACTGCCTTACATTCTTCCACTTACTTTTTGAGAAAATGTTTCTGCCTTCCTCACTGTTCCTTGAATACCAACCTTAACTTTTACGATCTGGCCATATTTCATGGCTGTCTATTTTGCTGTGAATGTGCTTTCTCCTCATTGCTTCCTTTTCAACTATCAGCTAAAAATCTGACCTACTGTAAGAATCCTTTCTTATTCCTCCTGTAGTTTAGTGCCTTCAGTCTGACATTATCTTCCATTTGCTGTTTTCATGTGCAATATGTATGTGTATATATGTATATATGTACCTCATGCTTAGCGTAGTACACACACACGCATAGTACACACGTAGTGGTTTTCCATAAATGCTGGTTTATTTGATATGTTGACTATGTGCCAGGCAAGGTGCTAAGTTCTTAGGATTTACATTCAAGCAAATAAAATAGTCTGATGCCCCAAAGAGCTTATATTCTAATGGGGGAAGAGAACATGTAATGGAGAGGGTTCATAGTATCAAGATGGCCAGAAAAGGACATGAGGGGTACAATTTAATACAAGTTTAACAAAAAGCATCCCAAAATATACAGGGGGACCTGCTATCACAGGTTCTTAGATCTGCATTCATAAAAAGAAAGGAAATTTTTGAGTTATTAACAGTAACTTTAATTTAACATATATGTCATTTCTTAACGAAGCACATGTAGTATTCATCTAGGTCAGGAGAGTCAGCACACAGAATTTCAAAGAAAATGCAGAGAAATCGAAGATCAACCAACATGGCTTCCTCTGCCTGAATTCAACAAACAGGTGCAACTCTTTAACCATAGTTACCAGAGAGGGAAGCACTGACATCTGGGCAGAGTCCTTATCTGACTAAATAAATATTTCCAGTCAGTAAACCCTAAAGTAAAATCGCAACTAAGAATATTTATACCTTTTTCAGAGACAGAAGTCATCACAACCCTTGAGAACCAGCGCCTCATTAAAAAACGACATGGGACTTCCTACGGATGTTCCCTAATCAAACTCTCCTTAACCGATAGTTACATTAATGGATGGCGAAGATCTGTAATCATATAAAAACAATTAACCATACAAATAGAGATACTGTTCTAGCTAAAGAAACTCTTTCTTTCTGTACTTTACTCCTTTTTAAGACTCTTGATGGGTAAAGGCACCATTCAACCAGAGGCACTTGATTATACTAAAACAAAAACAGTAAAAGATCCTATTTTGCTTGCCATGCACCAAGAGAAAAGGTTACCTCTACGTCCAGTTTCACAAAACATGAGTGCTAATTTTCACTGGGAAGGTTTTCTGAGGTAAGTGGAGAAGAGGAGAAAAAAGAATAAGAAGGAGGACTGATTGTTAATTCATTTGAAGCCATCTTTCTTTACAAAGCAGATCAAAGAATCTGTACTAGCAAGGCATCCTAGATTTCCTAGGGTGCCTGTTAATACACCATTACATCACAATGAATTGAGAGCTGAAAACCGAAAGAACTAAAATAGCCATCACAGTCATCAATAACAACACCCAATTTCACCTTAGACAAAGTATATAAGGAAATGGAAGACTATGACTTTATGAGCTATCAGAATCCACTGAGTTCTAATTTGTTTTATCATTTAGATAAGTATATAAAGAGATTCAATTTTTTCCTATATTCAACCTTCTTCCTTCCATTTTTTTCCTCTTTCAGAGACACCCTTTTTAAGAAAAAAATAGAAGAAAAAATATGAAGAGGAAAAATTGAATACAAAATTCAGAGAAAAAAAATCTGACATTTTACGCAACATTTAGCACCCATCTGTACTTAGGATCAGAATGGAACAAAATTGTAGTGTCTCTTCATATCTGCCTTTGGTTCTGAGTCTGTTCTTTCTAATTTCACAACATTCAGTTTCAACTCTTCTAGTTTGGTGATCTTTCCATTTAGATTTTTGTAATCATTCTGCATACCATTTTCCTCTTGTTAGTGCTGCCACTTTTTTGTTGTTCAGAGGAGGAGATGGCAGGGAAGGAGGAGACAAGATAACAAGAGAAGGAAAAGGTGGAAGCTTTGGTGCAAAATTATACATCTAAACAAAAAAGTACCATTTTCATAATTCCTGGCTATAGATATAAAAAAGTGAACGCTTTGTCACTTGTTTGTGGCTATTGCCTGATAGTAGATTTCCATTTAAATGGAAAGAGAATAAATCATTTTGCCTCATTTGGCCTTAATATATTGGCACTTTCACAAAAGCAACATAATGAACCTCCCTGGGATATACTGGCTATTGGGGCAACCTAAAGACCAAGGTATGGCATGATCAACCATACAACGAGTGAAAACTGTCCCACGATGAAAAAGTTTCGGTCTTTATACTCACTGTGTCACATTCATTCACCCGTTGCTATCCATAGAAATCTATTAACAATAATAGGATGATAGACTACATCCAGAATGAAAGTTTTGGAGAGATAATAATTTTGTTTCTAAAAAATTTGCCATCAATTAAATTTCCTTTTGATTCACTTTACTTTTTTTTCGATGGTTTATAAATCTCAATAGGCTGTATCTGTATATATTACGGAGGTAAGAAAAATTTATTTAAGGGCAGTATTAAAGACCCTCTGAAGAACTTTGGTACAAATTGTGAGACACACGCCATCGCCAGTTATAAAGAATTCATTCATATATCTGCAACCGTGGGAGTCATGGCTGACACTGTCACAGGACTGTCTAATATGGCATTCCTCCAGTAAAGTAGGTGCTTTGCTCTTTGACCAAAGCAAACTTACAACAACACAAAAGAAGTAAGAAATGGGAAAATTTAGATTCATCTCCACTCCAAAAATTCATGTGAACTATTTGTGCCTGACCTGTGATAGAGTATTTTGAGCTTGTATAATCAGACATGATCAGGCATACTGTATCTTGACCCCAAAAGAGTGATGTCATTTTGTTCCTCTTCAAGCATGAAGAAAAACAATCAACCAGAAAACTACCTGTATGTAATTTTTGCCATATAATGCAGTTATCATAGAATTGCACAAATGTTGTATCTTTTTAAGAGTTCTGCTTCAATAGCTTAACATAAATGGAATGAAATACTCATTAAGGCACTGTACCCAGTTATTAGTCTATTTGCAAGTGTTACTTTTAGAAAAAAAAATAACTTGAACCTTAAACGAAGATTTGGACCAAACTCTCAAAATGTCAAATGCCTTACAAACTCAAGTATTTCAATCAAAAGTAAATATTATATATCAACGCTGTGTCAAACAAAGAAATCTGTGATTTTTACATATTTGACTGAATTGAATTTTGATTTTATTTTATAGAGATAACAAAATTAAGACTTCAAATTTGAGAATAAAATTGTTTAACATTTTTATAGTTAAAGCAAATAGCATTGGAATAATAAATTACTAATCTTTTTTTAGTTTCTGTTTTCAGTGTATTTTTTTTAGTTTGCTAAATTGCTTCCATGACTTTTTGGGAAAATGTGTTTTACTAATTATGAATTACTGTTAATAATTCATGGGACTCCCTTTTAGAAACTCTCACCAACCTTCTTTAGGGACCTAGGTAACAGACAGAAAAAAGTATA
>CM053775.1:48946286-48963701 GCA_028658325.1 Potorous gilbertii
GAGAATAGAAACAATGGGGGGCAGTATAGGATGGAGGGAAATATAGTTAGTCTTACACAACACGACTATTATGGAAATCATTTGCAAAACTACACAGATATGGCCTATATTGAATTGCCTGCATTCCCAAAGGGAATGTGTGGGGAGGGAGAGATGGGGAGAAGCTGGAACTTAAAGTTTTAGGACCAACTGTTGAGTATTGTTCTTGCTACTAGGAAATAAGAAATGAAGGTAATGGGGAATAGAAAGTTATCTGGCCCTACAGCACAAAAGAGAAGTTGGGGTAAGGGAAGGAAGGGATGATAGAAGAGAGGGCAGATTGGTAATATGTGTAATTAGAATGTCCAGTGTATTGGGGAGGGGGGAGGGCACAAATAGGAAGAAAATTTTGGAACCCAAAATCTTGTGAAAATGAATGTAAAAAGTTAAATAAATTTATTTAAAATTAAAATAAAAATAAAAAAATAAAAAATAAAAAAAATAAAAATAAATAAAAATTATGGGACTACCTGACAGCCATGATCAAAATAAGAGCCTAGATATCATCTTTCATCAAATTATGAAGGAAAACTGCCCTGATATTCTAGAACCAGAGGGCAAAATAAGTATTCAAGGAATCCACTGATCACCACCTGAAAGAGATCTAAAAATAGAAACTCCTAGGAACATTGCTGCCACATTCCAGAGTTGCCAGGTCAAGGATAAAATATTGCAAGCAGCTCGAAAGAAACAATTCCAGTATTGTGGAAATACAATCAGGATAACACAAGATTTAACAGCTTCTACCTTAAGGGATCAAAGGGCGTGGAGTAGGATATTCCAGAAGTCAAATGTATAAAACCAAGAATGACCAAAGTAAAGAATAAAATGAACACTCATTTTGGTATGAAAATCTATCTCACAATACAGGAAAGTGGAGGAGAATGGGATAATCACGGTTGCTGGGATGATGGAAGGGGGGGCAATGGGAGCAGGGAACAATTTGAAGTCAACACTCTTGGGGAGGGACAGGATTAAAATCAACGAGGGGTAGGATAGAATGGAGGGAATTATAGTTAGTCTTACCCAAAATGACTATTATGGAAATCATTTGAAAAACTACACAGATGTAACCTATATTGAATTGCCTGCCTTCCCAAAGGGAATGGGTGAGGAGGGAGAGGTGGGGAGGATTTGAAACTTAAAGTTTTAGGAACAACTGTCGGATATTGTTCTTGCTACTAGGAAATAGGAAATACAGGTAATAGCGAATGGAAAGTTATCTGGCCCTACAGGACAAAAGAGAACATGGGGAAAAGAGAAGGGAGGGATGATAGAAGAGAGGGCAGATTGGTGATAGGGGAATTTAGAATGCTCATTGTTTGGGGGTGGGGGAGGGGACAAGTGGGGAGGGAAGTTGGAACCCAACATTTTGTGAAAATGAATGTAAAAAGTCAAATAAATTAATTTTTATTAAAAAAAAAGAAAAAGGACCTTGGGAGTGTAATTTCCTTGTTTGGTATTGAAATTTGAGTTTGTAACTGGAATTTTAAAAACTATTTCATAACAAATTATAATTGGAATTTGGGATCTGAATTTTAATGTGGAATTGAAATGTGATATGTCGAATAGGATTTTGGAAATAGAATTTGGAATAAGAAATCAGAATTGAAACTTGGAATTGAAATTTAGAGTTTGAATTTGGAAATATAATTTGAAACTGTAATTTGGAGGTGGAATTTAGAATTGGTTATTGGAACTAGAATTGGGTAGGTGAATTTTGAAATAGAATTTGTAATTCTAATTTGGTCTTGGAATTTTGAAATTGAATCAAGAATTGGAATTAAGAATTAGATTATGAGAGGAATTTGAAATTGGATTTTCAATTTTAATTTGGTATTGATGTTTGGGCTTGGAATTGGATTTGTGACATCAATTTAGCCTCGGAATTAAAAATTAGTATTTGTCATAAGGATTTAGGAATAAATTTGGAATTACAATTTTTTTATTTAAGGATAATGTGAAATTTGGAATAGGCACCCATATTTTGGTACTACCATTTGACATAGCTGTTTGAAATTGTCATTTAGAATTAGAGTTTATAAAGGACCTTGGAAGTATTATTTCAGTGTTCATTGGGTATTGAAATTTGAGTTTGTAACAAGAATTTGAAACATGAATTCGCAATATGTTTTAATTGGAATTTGGAATCCGAATTTTAATGTTGAATTGAAATATGATATGTCCAATAGAACTTTGGAAATAGAATTTGGAATAAGAAATCTGAATTGAATCTTATAATTGAAATTTTGATTTGGAATTTGGAACTGGAATTTGGAACTTCAACTGGGAAGTGAAATTTAGAATTGGAATTGGGAACTGGAGTTTGGAACTGGTATGTGGAAGTGGAATTTAGAATTGGAACGAACAACTGAAACTTAGAATTGGAATTTGGATCTGGAATTCGGAACCGGAACTTTAAAGTTGTATTAAGAACTGGAATTTTGCATTGGAATACGGAAGTGGAATTTTCAATTGAATTTTGGAATTGGAATTTCGAATTAGACTATGGAAGAGCAATGTGGAATTGGAATTTCACTTTTAATTTTGTATTCCAGTGTGAGCTCAGGCTGGATTTGCAACATCAAGTTAGAGTAGGAATTTCAAAGTAGAATTTGGGGTAAAGATTAAGGATTAAAATATGTAACTATAATTTTCGCATCTAATTTCAAGTTGAAATTTGGAATAGGAGCCGAGATTTGGAATTACACTTTCATATAATAGTTTCAAATTTGAATTTTTAATTAGACTAAGAAAACGGAAATTGCAAGAGGAATTTCTATTATCATGTGGTATTGACGTTTGAGTTTACCATTGGTAATTGAAATATGAATTCCCAACTGGAATTTGAAAGTAGAATCTGTAATAATAAGATTTATTTTGAGTAGGAATTTTAGTACGACAGTGAAATATAAACCGTGGAATAGGATTTTGGAATTAAAATTTGGAATATGAAATCAGAATTGCAATTTGGAACTGGAATTTGGAAGTGGAATTTAGATTTGCAATTTGGAAATGGAATTTGGGAGTTGATAGAATCTCATGGATTCGTTCCAAGAAACCACCTTCTTCAACAGGCATGCATTATCTTGCAGGTCTATAAGGTGCATTCAGACAGTCAAGCTGTTGGCAGTGTTAGCTCCTATAGAACTAATGTCTTCCACAGAAATTCCTCTGTGAGTGGCATGAAGTAGGACATACCTTCATAATCAGGACAAAAAGCAAGGATGACCAACTTATCCACATGAAGAACATTAGCAAAATCACTTTCTTGACTTACTGGCATCAAAAGTTTCCGTTTTTCTCACCAAGATTCAATTTTAGGAAGGCAGTGTATTGTACATGAATATTCATATTCACTTTTTGAATACCCTCTGTGATCTGGGCACTCTTCTCCTCCACTTTGATAGCCATTCGTGGCAGATCATGGATCTCTTGGGCAGCTTGGCCTTCCTCTCCTTCAGCTCGACACCATTGTGTCTGCATTTCTCCTTCAGTCTTTGAAAACATAGATATTCTTCGTGCTTTGGTAGCTGGAATATTTTCCCACATTCAGAAAGAATGCAGTGCTTCCCAGGGTCCTCACTCTCCCGAAGGAGGGTCTCTCTTTCTCTCACTTGGCCCGACACCCTTTCAAACTCCACTCCTTTGTTCCCTAAGGCAGTGAGAGTCTGCTGTATCTTCTCCATGCCAGCAGTTGTTTCCAAGGAAAGCACGTGTTGATCCTTGCGTTTTGGGCTTAATAAAAAGTAATGAGTGAAGACCCTCTGGTCTTCCTCACAGAACTACTCTTTTTCCCTGTCATGATCCAAGCTAGTCAGACTGACCATGCTCTGGCGCAAATGACTTCTGAGCATTTGACTAGTGAAGGACACATTTTGCAGGTTCTTATTGGGCCTCCGGGTCTGGAAGCATTGAATCCTCTCTCCTCTTCAATGTGCCCACCATACCCTGGAGTATTTCCAAGGGCACCTTGTCCAAATTCTCCTCTGCTTCTTCCTTTTCTCCATGTCCTGAAACGACTTCCACATAAACAGGACATCAAATTCAAGAAAATTCATCAACTTCAGTACACCTGTGACTCCCTGGGAATTTCTGTCAAATAACTCCAACCTCTGCAAGTGGGATCAAAGGAAGGCCACTGGTGGGAAACGGAAGGAAAATACCAGCATGCGTTCGTTTCACGAAGTCACCTTCTTCAACAGGCATGCATTATCTTCTCGTGTCTGTAAGGTGCATTCAATCAGTCCAGCCTTTGCAGTGTTGGTTCCTCTAGCACTAGTCTTCCACAGAAATGCCTCGCTCAGTAGCAGGAAACTGGCCCCACCTTCACCATCAGGACAGAAATTGGGGACGACCAACGATTCCACCCGAAGCATATTAGCGCAATATCTTTCTTGATTTGCTGGCTTCCAAAGTTTCCCATTTTTCGCCAAGATCCAAACTTAGGAAGGGGGTACTTTGGACATGGATATTCACTTCTTCACACTGGAGGGGAAAACTATTCTGATTCAACAAAGGGATAAAGTGAAGTTGTGGTAAAGGAAAGTAGCTTCTGGTGGTGTCAGGTGAAAGGGGATTTTCTTTTGATGCCAGTGGAAGACATTGCCATTAGAGGCAAAGGAGATCTGATTTCTTTCGGTTATTTATTTATTGACCCAGTTATTTATGTATTTCTTTGCTTACGTTATCTTTTCTTAAAATGTTTTAATATTTTTAAATTTTTAGTTTATTATTATTTTATATATTTTATCATTTTCATGGTTAATTTAATCAATCAAAATGTATTTATAAATTCCTTTCCCTTGTAGCCCAAAATTCTCTGGAGGCCAGAATTTGACTTTAGAACCGAACATCCCCACGTGCATTTTTTCTCTTCTTTCCCCTGAAAGGTAATGAAGAAGACTCTGGGTCAGGGGCAGGTGCAGGGGCACAGGCAGGGGCACAGTCATGAGGTGAGGCAGCAGCCACGAGGCTGAGGTGTCTGGGCAGAGCTGAGAAAGCCTTGGACCCAGGCAAGTGGTGAATACTTGAGTGGTCCTCAGTCTGAATCAAGGACCTGGGAGCCATCATACTCAAACAATTCGAGTACATCCCAGGGATATTTGCTCCACTTCCTCAGTCAAACGACACTCCTTTCCTCATCAGGAAAACTGCCATATTCTTCATCAGTCCCTCGGGTACTCTCTGTGTCCTTGCTCCTTTCTTCACCATCAGGGTTCTCGTTACCCCAGTGATTCTCACTGTTTTCATCTCCTTCTTCATCATCATCTTCTTAAATATCCTCTGCTTGGTAATCTACTTCCAGCTCGCACTTCTGGCTCTTGGGCTGTACAGGGAGTTTTCTTTCAGTGGATCCTAGCGCAGATGCCTCCAGGGGCTTCAGGTCATAAATATAGTTTTCTTCTTCCTTGTCTCGGTGTTCTATCCCATTTCCATCCTTGCGGATGGCCTGTGGCTCATGGATCACACTTATTGCATTAGAGATGATGATATATAGATGAGATTTCTCGGGGCTCTTGGCAGGAATGGACAGGGTCTCTTTCTGAGCAGCATCATCAAGAATGGTATCACAGAGCTGGAATTGTTGCACAGATGATGACCTGCGTCATCTCTGTGACGTTTGTGTGGGGGCACGAGAGTCTGGCTTGTGTGTGTGAGCCCTCCTGGCAGCTCTCAAACTGGCTGGGCTGCTTCTCCCTGTGCACAGGCAGCCTGCTGTTTGGAGAGGTGGCGAGAATTCTAATAAGAATTCAAAATTGGAATTTCGAACTAGAATTTGAAAGTGGAATTTTAAATCTGAACATTTAACTGGGATTTTGCAATGGAATTTCGAATTGTAATGTGCAACTGGGATTTTGAATTTAAATTAAGAATGGGGGGGGTGAGGAGCCAATATGGCGGAGTAAAAAGACACAATTATGCTAGCTCTGAAACCACAACCTCCAAATATCTGTAAAGAAGAACTCCTAACAATTTCTGGAGCTGTGGAAGCCACAGAACAACAGAGTGGAGATGATTTATGTGCCAGAAATACCTGAAAAACCCTCACCAAAGGTCCTTCACGCACTGGACCAGAAGGGAACCCAGCCCTACCTTGGCCACGCAGCCCTGGGAGGAACAGATCTGAGCAGGCATCAGGGACGGAATCTCCAGTGGCCGTGGGGGCTCTGCAAGTCAGTGAGAGAGAGTTCCGGGCTGGCCGAGAGGAAAGCGGGGTGTCCCCATAACTGAGGCGCCCTTGGGAGGCAGCAGCAGAGTCAGTGGGTGGCCAGAGGCTCCAGGAGCAGACAGGAGCTCAGCAGTAGCTCCATTATGGAAGGTCTCCACATAAACCCCAGAAGGAACTGAGTCTGGGAGGCGGCCCTGCCCCAAGCTGAGAACCTGATTTAATCTTACACTGAAGAGCAGCCAGCCTGCCGCTGAAAGTCCTGAGGCTGGGGAGGAGCTTTTGAATCTCAGATCCCAAGCACTAACTGGGCAGATCTGGGCTGGGTTGGAGAGGAATCTCAGAAGTCAAGTAACTGGCTGGTAAAATGCCCAGAAAATGGAAAAAATATAACATCATAGAAGGTTACTTTCTTGGTAAACAGATGTTTCCTGCTTTCCTTTCCGACGAGAAAGAACAATGCTTACCCTCAGGGAAAGACATTGGAGTCATGGCCTCTGTGTCCCAAACATCTGAAATAGATATCCAATGGGCTTAGGCCATGGAAGAGCTCAAAATGAATTTTTAAAATCAAGTTAAACAGGTGGAGGAAAAACTTGGAAGAGAAATGAGAGAGATGTTAGAAAAGCATTAAAAAAGGGTCAATATCTTGAAAAAGGAGACCCAAAAAAATGCTGAAGAAAATAACACCTTGAAAGAAAGGCTAACTCAATTGGCAAAAGAGGTTCAAAAAGCCAATGAAGAGAAGATTGCTTTCAAAAGCAGAATTAGCCAGTGGGAAAAAGAGGTGCAAAAGTTCACTGAAGAAAATAATTCTCTGAAAATTAGAGTGGAAGAGATGGAGGTTAATGACTTTCTAAGAAACCAAGAAATCAGAAAATAAAACCAAAAGAATGAAAAAATGGAAGAGAATGTGAAATATCTCATTGGAAAAATAACTGATCTGGAAAGTAAATCCAAGAGAGACAGTTTAAAAATTATGGGACTACCCGACAGCCCTGATCAGCAAAGAGCCTAGACATCATCCTTCATGAAATTATCAAGAAAAACTGCCCTTATATTCTAGAAACAGAGGGAAAAATAAGTATTCAAGGAATCCACTGAACACCACCTGAAAGAGATCCAAAAAGAGAAACTCTGAGGAACATTGTGGCCAAATTCCAGAATTTCCAGTTCAAGCATGAAATATTGCAAGCAGCTAGAAAGAAACAATTCCAGTATTGTGGAAATACAATCTGAATAACACAAGATCTAGCAGCTTCTACCTTAAGGGATCGAAGGGCCTGGGATAGCCTATTCCAGAAGTCAAAGGAACTAGGACTAAAACCAAGAATCATCTACCCAGCAAATCTGAATATAATACTTCAGGGGAAGATGTGGCCTTTCAATGTTATTGAGGCCTTTCAAGCATTCTTGATGAAAAGACCAGAGCTGACTGGTCTTTTTGAATTTCAAAGAAAATTTGGGTTTCAAACACAAGAATGAAGAGAAGCATGAAAATGTAAACAGCAAAGAGAAGTCACAAGGGCCTTACTAAAGTTGAACTGTTTATATTCCTACATGGAAAGACAATGTCTGTAATTCTTGAAACTTTTCAGTATTTGGATATTTGGTAGGCTCACACACACATGCACACATACAGAGACAGAGAGCACAGAGTGAATTGAGTATAATGGGATCATATTTAAAAAAAATGAAGTTAAGTCGTGACAGAGAAATGTATTGGGAGGAGAGAGGGTGAAATGGAATGGGGCAAATTATCTCTCACAGAAGAGACAGGCAGGAGACCTTTTCATGGGGGGGAAAGTAGGGGAGGTGAGAGAAAAACATGAAGTTTACTCTCATCACATTTCACCAAGGAAGGAATAAAATGCACACTCATTTTGGTATTAAAACCTATCTTACAACACAGGAAATTGGGGATATGGCGATAAGCAGGGTGGGGGGGATGATGCAAAGGAAGGCAATCAGAGGAGGGAGCAATTGGAAATCAACACTCTTGGGGAGAGACAGGATCAAAAGAGAATAGAAGCAATGGGGTGCAGGATAGTTTGGGGGGAAATATAGTTACTCTTATACAGCACAACTGTTATGGAAGTCATTTGCAAAATTATACAGACATGGCTTATATTGAATTGCCTGACTTGCCAAAGGGAATGGGTGGGGAGGGAGGGGTGTGGAGAATTTGGAACTCAAAGTTTTAGGAACAACTGTCTAGTATTGTTCTTGCTACTAGGAAATAAGAAATACAAGTAATGGGGAATAGAATGTTATCTGGCCTATAGGACAAAAGAGAAGGTGAGGTAAGGGAAGGGAGCAACGAAAGAAAAGAGGGCAGATTGGTGATATGGGTAATTAGAATGCTCAGTGTATTGGAGAGGGTGGAGGGGACAAATGAGGAGAATATTTGGAACCCAAAATTTTGTGAAAATGAATGTAAAAAGTTAAATCTATCAATTTATTTAATAAAAAATTACTTAAGAAACAGAAAAAAATATTAAGAATTGGAACCTCAAATTAGACTATGGAAAAGTAATTTGGATGAGTGATTTCACTTTATATTTGTTATTGAATTTTTTGCAAGGAATTAAAGATTTTACCATGAATTTATATTAAGAAGTGGAAATTCGAATTCGCGAAAAAATTTTAAGAGGAAAATTTGAAATGATGGTATTCATATTTAATTTTAATGTGAAATTTGCAGTGGGAACCTATATTTTGGTATTACAGTTTCTAATCGTAGTTTTAAATGGGTATTTGTACTGAGATCGTTGGAGGTGGAATTTCAGTTTTCTTTTTTGTAGAAAATTGAGTATAGAATTGCAATTTGAAACATGAATTCACAATTGGAATTGAAAATTGAATACTTTTTAAGAAGATATAACTGTAATTTCAAAAAGGACTTACAGTATG
This sequence comes from Potorous gilbertii, assembly GCA_028658325.1. NCBI lineage: Eukaryota > Metazoa > Chordata > Mammalia > Diprotodontia > Potoroidae > Potorous > Potorous gilbertii. Next base: position 48,955,408 of record CM053775.1, read on the forward strand.
GAATTGAAATGTGAAATGTGGAATAGGATTTTGGAATTAGAACTTGCAATGAGAAGTCAGAATTGGTATTTGTAAGTGGAATTTAGAATTGGAATATTGAATACGAATTTTCGACTGGAGATTTGAACTGGAATTTGAACATGGAATTTACAATTTGAAATTGGAAATAGAATATAGAATTGGAATATAGGAACAGAATTTGGAACTGCAGTTTGGAACTGGAATTTGGAAGTGGAATTTAGAACTGAAATATCTATTTGGAATTTTGGATTGAAATTTGAACCTTGAATTTCGATGTGGAATTTAAAAGTATAATTTGGAATTAGAGTTTAAAATTCCAATTTCACTCTAGGGAATGGAAGAAAAATTTCGAAGGGAAATTTAAACTTTAATTTGCTATTGAATTTTGAGGGTGGAATTTGATTATGTACCATGAATTTAGACTAGGAATTTGACAACACAATTTGGGATATAATTTTAGGATTAAAATATGGAATTACAATTTTAATATTTTATTATATTAAGAAATTTGGAAAAAGAACCTAGATCTTGGAAGAACAGGTATATGAATTACTTTGAAATTGGAATTTGGAGTGAGACTATGGAAAAAGGAATTTGGAAGTTGAATTTTCGTTTTCATTTAATATTGAAATTTGAGTTTAGAATTGGAATTTTCAATGTGCATTTGTAATTGTAGGTTGAAAGTACAGTTTGGATTAATAAGAGGTAATAGGAATTTGAAATAGGAATTTTTGTGTGTTAACGAAATGTCGTATGTGGAATAGAAATTTGGAATTAGAATTTGGAATAAAATTTGAGAATTAGAATTTTTAAATGTTATTTAGAATTGCAATTTGGAACTGGAAATTCGAACTGGAATTTCGAGGTGGAATCTGGAACTGGAATGTGGAAATGTAATTTGGAATTTTAATTAAGAATTGGAACTTCAAATTAGACCATGGAAGACCAATTTAGATAGGGAATGCCAGTTCAAATTTGGTATTGAATTTTAAGCATGGAATGGGGAATGGTAACATGAATTTAGACTAAGATTTAGTAAGTAGAATTTGCGATATAGTTTTCAGAGTAAAATTTGGAATTATCACGTTAGCATTCAATTTTAATACGATACTATAGATGGGAAACTATATTTTGGTATTATAGTTTGATACAGTAGTTTGAAATTGGTATTTGGAGTGAGACAGTGAAAAAGGAAATTGGAAGTGGAATTGCAGGTTTCTTTTGGTTTTGAAAATTGAGTATAGAATTGCAAATTGAAACAAGAATTTACAGCTGGAATTTGAAAGTTGAGTTTGGATTAATAAGATGTAATAAGAAGTTTGAAACAGAATTTTACTATGTTACTGAAATGTGATGTGTGGCATAGGAATTTGGAATTAGAATTCTAACAAGAATTCAGAATTGGACTTTGGAACTGGAATCTGAAAGTCGAATTTAGAATCAGAATTTGGAATTGGAATATGCAGCTGGAATTTGGAGGTGTAATTTAGAATTAGAATTTCTTATTAGAATGTGGAAGTGAAATATATATTTTGAATTAAGAACTTGACCCTCAAATTAGACTATGGAAGAGCAAATTGGAAGAGGAATTTCAGTTTTAATTTTGTGTTGAATTTTGAGGATGGAATTGAAAATTGCAGCATGAATTTAGACTAAGAATTTGAAATAGGTATTTAGGATAAAGTTTTAACAATTAAATTTGGAATTAGAATGTTAATATTTAATTTTAACATGAAATTTGGTATGGGAACTTATATTTGGGCATTACAGTTTGATACATTAGTTTGAAATTGGAATTTGGAGTGAGACAATGGAAAAGAATTTTCAAGTGGATTTCAGTTTTCTTTTGGTATTTAAAATTGAGTATAAAATTTCAATTTGAAACATGAATTCGCAATTGGAATTTGAAAGTTGAATTGGAATTAAGAAGTTATACTTGGAATTTCAAAAAGGAATTTCAGTATTTAATGGAAGTGGGAAATGTGGAAGAGGATTTTGAAATTAGAACTTGGAATGAGGAGTCGCAATTGCAATTTAGTATTGGAATGTAGAATCCAAATTTGGACCTGGAGTTTGGAACTGTAATTTTGAAGTAGAATTTAGAATTGGAATTTGGATTTGGAATTTGGAACAGGAATATGGAACTGGAATTAGGAAGTGGAATTTCGAAATGGAATTTGGAACAGGAATTTGAAAATGGAACTTGGAATTAGAGTTTAGAGTTGGAATGTCCAATTAGACTATGGAAGAGCAACTTGGAAGAGGAATTTCAAATTTAATTTGGTGTTGAATTTTTATCCTGAAATTGGGTTATGTAACATGAATTTAGAGAAGGAATTTGAAATTGGAATTTGGGATGTTGCTTTAGCATTAAAATATGGAATTAGAATTTTAATATTTTATTTTTTTGAGAAATTTGGAAAGGGAACCTAGATCTTTGAATTACTGGTCGATACAATATTTTGATTTTGGAATTTGGAGTGAAATTATGGAAAATAAAGTTGGAAGTTCAATTTTAATTTGGTATCAAAATTTGAGTTTTCAATTTTAATTTTAAACATGGATTTACAACTGGAATTCAACAGAATAGAGTTTGGATTAATAAGATGCCATAGGAATTTGAATTAAGAATTTTAGCATGTTATTGAACTGTGATATGTGGAATGGAATTTGGAATTAGAATGCTAATAAGAATACAGAATTGGAATTTAGAAATGGCATTTGTAAGTGGAATTTAGAATTGGAATTTGGTACTGGAATTTGTAACTGGAATTTAGAACTGGAATGTGGAACTGGAATTTGGAATTTGAATTAAGAATTGGAACCTCGAAGTAGACTATGAAGGAGAAATCTGGAAGAAGAATTTTAGCATTAATTTGGTATTGAATTTTGAGAATGGAATTGGAGATTGCAACATGAGTTTAGACCAAGAATTGGAAATTAGAATTTGGGATAAAGTTTTAAGAGTAAAATTTGGAATTAAAACGTCGGTGTTTAATTTTAGTATGAAATTTGTAATGGGAACCTGTATTTGAGTATTTCAGTTTGACACAGTAGTTTGAAATGGGAATTTGGCGTGAGATCATTTCAAAGGAATTTGGAAGTGTAATTTCAGAATTCTTTTGGTATTGAAAATTGAGTATAGAATTGAAATTTGAAACATGAACTCATAATTGTGCTTTAAAGGTTGAATTTGAATTAAGAAGTTATACTTGGAATTTCAAACAGGCATTTCAATATGGAATTGAAATGTGAAATGTAGAATAGGATTTTGGAATTAAAACTTGGAATGAGAAATCAGAATTGGAATTTGGAACTGGAATTTAGAATTCAATTTTGGAATTGGAATTTGAAACAGTACTTTGGACCTTGAATTTGAAAGTGGAATTTAGAATGCGAATTTCGAATTAGACTGTGGAAGAGCAAATTGGAAGAGAAATTTCAACTTAAATACGGTATTGAATTTTGAGCGTGGAATTGCATTATTTAACCTGAATGTTGTCTAGGAATTTGAAATTCGAATTGAGGATGTAGTTTTAGGATTAAAATTTGGAACAATTATTTTCGTATTTTAATATATTGAGACACTTGGAAAGGGAACATAGATCTTAGAATTACAGGTCGAAATAGGACTTTGCAATTGGAATTCTGAGTGATGCTGTGGAAAAGGAAATTGGAAGCTGAGTTTCAGTTTTCGTTTAGTATAGAAATATGAGTTAAAAATGGAATTTCAATGATGGATTCACAACTGCAATTTGAAAGTACAGTTTTGATTAATGAGATGTAGAAGGAATTTGGAATTGGAATTTTGGTGTTTTACTGAAATGTGACATATGGAGTAGGAATTAGGAATTAAAATTTAGAATAAGAGTTCAGGATTGGAATATGGAACTGGAACTTGGAAGTGGAACTATGAATTGGAATTTGGAACTGGAATTTAGCAGTGGAGTTTGGAATTGGGAAGTGGAACTGTAATTTTGAATTGCAAGTACTATTTAGAATTTCTAATTAGACTATGGAAGAGGAATTTGGAAGTGGAATGTCTATTTTAAATTTGTATTAAAATTTGAGGTGGGAGCTCGGTTTGAAATATGAACTTAGAAGAATTTGGTATTAGCAACTGGGGATAATATTTACGTTTAAATTTAGTATTAGAATTTTTAAAATTAATTTTAATGTGAAATTTGGAATAGTAAACCATATTTTGGACTTTTATTTTGCTATTACAGTTTTAAATTGGAATTTGAAATTAGAGTGTGAGAAAGGAATTAGGAAGCGGAATTTCAGTTTTCATTTGGTATTGAAATTTTACTTTACAATTAGAATTTGAAAATGAATTCACAATTGGAATCTGAAAGTATATTTTGGATTAATAAAATATAATTGAAATTAGGAATCATAATTTCAGGATAGGGTTGATTTATGAAATGTGGAGTATGATTTTGGAAACAGAATTTGGATAGAATCAAGTGCTGTTAGGCTAAGAGTTACAATCCAGGGTTAGGGTCAGAATCGAGGAAACATAGGGTTAGAATCGAAGGTTTAAGGTTACAGTTTGGGTGTGGATTATAATCAAGAGATAGAATCTAGCGCATTAAAAGTTAGGGTTAGAAGGTAGAATGTGGATTAATAAATTCCAATTGGAATTTGGAATCTGAATTTTAGTATGGAATTAAAATGTGATTTGTGGAATAGGATTTTGGAAATAGAATTTGGAATAAGAAATCAGATTTGAAATTTGGAACTGGAATTTGGAAGTAGAATTTAGAATTCGAAAGGTAATTGAAATTTGGAATTGGAATTTGAAATTGGAACGTGAAAGTGGTATTTAGAATGGGAATGTGGAAGTGGAATTTTGAATTGGAAATAATAATTGGAATTTCGAATTGAATCGTGAAAGAGCAATTTGGAATCGGAATTTTAACTTTAATTTGGTATCAGAGTTTGAGCTTGGAACTGTATTTGCACCACCAATTTAGACTACTGATTTGAAATCCAAATTTGGGGTAATGTTTTGCATTTAATATAAGGAATTAAAATTTTCGTATTTAACTATAATGTGAAATTTGGATAGGAACCTAGATTTTGTATTTCAGTTGGATATAGTGGTTTGAAATTGGATTTTTGAACTAGGGTTTCAAAAATGAATTTCAGACTGGAATTTTAGTTTTCTTTTGGTACTGAAATTTCAGATTGCAATTGGAATTTATAACACAAATTCAAAATTGTAATTTGAAGATTGAATTGAATTAAGAAGTTATAATTTGGGATCATAATTTAAGTATGGCATGGACATGTGAAATGTGGACTGGGATGATGGAAAGAGAATTTAGATTGAATCGAGCACATTTAGGGTTAGGGTTAGAATTCATGGTTAGGATTAGACTGGAGAGTTAGGGTTAGAATCTAGCATCTTTCAGGTTGCAATCGAGCACCTTTCAGGGTAGAATTGACTGTTAGGTTTAGGGTTGTTGTTGAAACTAACTGATAGAAAGGAGCATAATTTAGGGGTAGGGTTAGAAGGTAGAATTTGGATGAATAAGTTATAACTTGAATTTGGGATCAGCATGTTAGTATGGAATTGAAATGTGATATGTGGAATAGGATTTTGGAAAAAGAATTTGGAACAAGAAGTCAGAATTGAAATTTGGAACTGGAATTTGGAAGGGAGCTTTAGAATTGGAATTTGGAACTGGAACTTGAAAATGGAATATAGAATTGGAATTTGGAACTGGAATTTGGAAGTGTAGGAATAAGAATTTGGAATTCCAAATTGGAAGAGGAATTTGGAACCGGAATTTGGCAGTAGAATTTAGAATTGGAATGTGGAACTGAAATTTGAAATTGAAATTTGGAACTGTAATTTGGAATGGGAAATTGAAAGTGGTATTTAGAATTGGAATTTTGAATTGGAATGTGGAAGTGGAATTTTGAATTGGAATTAAGCATTGGCATTTCGAGTTAGACTATGGAAGAGCAATTTGGAATTGGAATATCAATATTAATTTGGTATTTGAGTGTGAGCTAGGAATTGGATTTGCAAAATCAATTTAGACTAGAAATTCAAAATTAGAATTTAGGGTAAAATTTTGGTATTAATATTATGAATTGGAATTTTAGTATTACATTATAGTGTGAAATTTGGAATAGGAACCTAGATTTTGGTATTAGAGTTGGGTATAGTGGTTTGAAATTGGAATTTCGAGTTAGGGTTTGAAAAACGAGTTTGTGAGTGGAATTTTAGTTTTAATATGGTATTAAATTTAAGTTTGCAATTGAAAAGTAAGATAGGAATTCTCAATTATAATTTCAAAGTTGAATTTGTATTAATAAGATATAATTGTAATTTGGATTGGGAATTCTAGTATGCAGTTGAAATTTAAAATATGGAATAGGATTATGGAAATAGAATTTGGAATAAGTAATAAGAATTTAAATTTGAAACTGGAATTTGGAAGTGCAATTTAGAATTGGAATGTGGAATTGAAACTGGGAATTGGAATGTGGAAGTGCAGTTTAGAATTGGAATGTGGGATTGAAAGTTGGAATTGCAATTTGGAAGTGGAACTTGAAAGAGGAATTTTGAATTGGAATTTGGAACTGGAACGTGGAGGTGGAATTTAGAATTGGTATTTAGAACTGGAATTTAGAAGAGGAATTTAGGGATTGGAATTTGGAATTCTAAATTGGAACAGGAATTTAGTACTGGAATTTGGAAGTGGAATATAGAATTGGAATGTGTAATTGAAAGTTGGTTTTCGAATTTGGAATAAAACTTGAGTATTGGAATTTGGAAACTGAATTTCGAATTGGAATAGGGAACTGGAATTTTGAATTGGAATTTCATAGCGGAATTTGGAATTGGAATGCGGAAGTGTAGTTTGGAATTTGAATTAAGATTTAGAACCTCGAATTCGACCATGTAAGAACAATTTAGAAGAGAAATCCCAGTGTAAATCTGGTATTGAATTTTGAACTTGGAATTGGGAATTGTAACATGAATTTAGAATAAGAATTTGTCAATAGAATTTGGGTTATAATTTTAAGAGTAAAATTTGGAATTTGCATATTGGCATTCAATTTTAATATGAAAGTATAAATCAAGAATTATATTTTGGTATTACAGTTTGACACATTAGCTTGAAATTAGTATTTGGAGTAGGAGAATGGAAAAGGAAATTGGAAGCAGAATTCCAGTTTTCTTTGTCTTTTGAAAATTGAGTATAAAATTGCAATTTGAAACAAGGATTTACAACTGGAATATGAAAGCAGCATTTGTATTAATAAGATTTAATAGGAATTTTGAATCATAATTTTACTATATTACTGAAATGTGGTATGTGGAATAGGAATTCGGAATTAGAATTCTAATAAGAATTCACAACTGGACTTTGGAACTGGAATTTGGAAGTGGACTTTTGAATTGGAATTTGGAATTGCAATCTGGAGCTGGAATTTAGAATTGGAATTCATAATTGGAAAGTGGAACTGTAATTTGGATTTTGAATTAAGAACTGGACCCTTGAATTAGACCACGGAAAAGTAAATTGGAAGAGGAATTTCAGTTTTAATTTTGTATTGAATTTTGAGCATGGAATTGGAAATTTTAACATGAATTTAGACTGAGTTGGAAATTAGAATTTGGCATAAAGTTTGAAGAGTAAAATTTGGAATTATAATGTTAGTATTTAATTTTAATATGAAATTTGATATGGGAACCTATATTTTTGTATTCCATTTTTTTATTTTTTTAATTTTTTATTTTATTTATTTATAAATGTTCTACAATCACTTCCTTAAAATTAAGATTTTATACCCCCACACGTTCCCCCCCCACCCCCCTCCCTCCCCATGACAGCATACAATTCTGTATAGGTTCGACATATACTTTCCTATTGGGCATATTTTCACTATAGTGATGCTATGTAGTCACACTGACATAAGTGGAAGAAATCATATAACAAAGCAAAACATAATAAACTAAAACACACACACACAAAAACCTGATCTGTTACATTCTGCGATTGCCTTCCATATTTCTTTCTGTGAGTGTGGAAGGCATTTTGCCTTAGAGAATCGACATTGGGATTTTTTTTTCAGTAAGTTCCTGTGTTATTACAAAGTTCCAAGTCTACCAGAAAAAACTCTCGCACACTGTGGTCGTTGCTGTGCACAAAATTTTCCTGGTTCTGCTCCTTTCGCTCAGCATCAGATCATATAAGTCTTTCCAGGCCTCCCTGAAGTCTTCTTGTTCATCATTTCTTATGGCACAA
>CM053775.1:48964201-48984119 GCA_028658325.1 Potorous gilbertii
GGCAAAATGCCTTCCACACTCAGAGAAAGAAATATGGAAGTCATTTGCAGAATGTAGCAGATCAGGTTTGTGTGTGTGTGGGTTTTAGTGTGTTATGTTTTGATTTGTTATGTGATTTTTTCCACTTGTGTCAGTGTGACTACATAGCATCACTATAGTGAAAATATACTCAATAGGAAAGTATATGTTGAACCTATACAGAATTGTATGCTGTCATGGGGAGGGAGGGGGGTAGGGGGGGAAGGTGTGGGGGTATAAAATCTTAATTTTAAGGAAGTGATTGTAGACCATTTATAAATAAATAAAATAAAAATTTAAAAAAAAATAAGAGGATTGGCAATGCAGAACAACCATTTTTTCTGGTCGGTACAAGGACAAACCTACTAATCAATTAGTCTTTGTTTGAACTGAAGCCAGCCCTTGGCACAAATGAAAACCCAACCACCGTTAACTTTAATAATCCTTCCCTCCCTTCCAGTGGAGGTAGAAGTTATTCTCTGTATGTGCTTGTCTCTGAGGGCACTTGAAGAATGCCAAGAGTTAAGTCAACAGTTTCAGAGTAGAGATCTATTTCTAATACACTTGACCAATAAACTCTCATTTCCAAATATTTTCACTTTAAAAAGGCAATTTCTTTAATGGGAAGCTTTGGTCCTATCCCCTTTTTCTCAAGTAAGCTTTCCTTATGAAAGACTTCAAGATCAGTTGTGTTCTTCTGTGTGACCTCTGATTTTGACAACTTCCACCATCACCTCCTACCAAACCACTAAAACAGGAATAAACATTTTTTTAAAACGTGAGTTAATGACAACACCTTATAGATAATTTATTATGATCAAAAACAAACAAGCAAAAAGAAAAGAACGTCAAAAAAATGCCCGAACATTTCCCCTCCACTGTTATTTCCAGAGATTTCTAGATGTAGTCATTAGAGCAATTTCTTGAATGTAGTCATGCCAATAATTCTGCATATATATTGTTAATTTTCATCTCATAATTTTTTATTGATCGACAAGAATAGTGCACAATATTTTCTCAAATTTAGGTAAACTGTAAGCACAGTGCTTCCTTTAACTTTTAGTTTAGCTATTCTGCCAAAAATGAGCTTTATCTGATGGGGCCTGCTCCTGATAAAGTTATGCTGGCTCTTTGTAATGACTGCCTCCTTCTCTAGATGTTCATCACCTTTCTATTTGATGATTTGATCTAGAATTTTTGCAGTCATTGAAATTATGCTTACTAGAGTATCTTCTTTTGTCGAATATATTCTCTTCCAGCTTTTATTTTAGCAATTTCTCTATATCCTTTTAATCAAATAAGATATTTTTAAAAGCGGTTGGCACTGTACCTGGCACAAAACGTGTTTCATAATTTTTTTTTACTTCCTCTCTTTTCTTGATTGTGTGATGTTCCCTGATATATAAGATGTGATCCTTCAAATGTAATTTACGGATGTTTTGTAATCATATCTCTCAATTATTTTAGGACCTAAGGTGATAATTCTCTTAAAGTGAAAGGCTTGAATTCATAAAGGGCAACTAGGTCCTTTCTTAACAAATCAGTATTCATTTTAGATATGTATTTATGATTAACCAATATTCTGTTTTTCCCATCTAAATGTTATTCAGATATACCTGCGTGTAGGTTTGTGTGTGTGAGTGTGTGTGATTTCATTTAGTGGCTATGCATGATTTATCCCAGTTTCATTATCCATCTAATCATTTTCCATATACTGACAAACAGGCATTAGTTACCTTTTTGACTTTCACATATTTGATGCCTTAGAAATCTATGACCTTTGTCAGAGATATCTGCTACAAGTGATTTTTTTCCTAAATTTTTGCTTTTCTTCCAATTTTACCTTTGTGTTTTGTATTGGTTCCAAAATGTTTTTAATTTTATATAATCCAAATTAGGCATTTTTAAATCTCATGAACGTCTCTATGTCTTGTGTTGTCATGAAATCTTCCTCTAACCAAGAATACGACAGACAAATTTCTTCCATTCTCCATTAATTTACTTATATCACCCTTTAAGTCTGTATCGGGTATTCACTTCAGATTAATTTGGTATAAAGAGGAAGATATTCATTTATTCCACGTTTCTCTCAGTCTACTTTGTTATTCTATTTTCTGCGTGAATGTGTATGGATATGTGCGCATGTGTACACATGTGTGTATATGTGCGTGTGTGAGAGAGAGACACAGAGAGAGAAAGAGAGAGAGAGAGGGAGAGAGGGGGAAGGAGGGAGGGAGGGAGGCAGAGAGAGTAACAGAGAAACAGAGCGACAGAGTAATGGAGACAGAGACAGAGTCAGAAGGAAGTGAATTCTTGCCCCAATAGCTGAGATCTTTGTTTTATCAACCACTAGGTGATCCTGTACATGATTTTTTTGCATATTATGTAATTAATGTGTTCCACTGATCAACCTCTCTATTTATTACCCAATAACATATTGTTTTGATGATTACAGTTTTGCAGTATAGTTTGAGAACTGGTGGAACTAGGTCCTTTCTGTATTTTATTTTTTCATTGATTGTCTTAATATCCTTGCTTTTCGGTTACTCCAGATAAATTGGTATGTTTGTTAGAATATAAAGTAATTTTTGATACTCTAATTGCAATGGTACTGAATAAATAAACTAATTTAAATAGCATTGTTATTTTAGTATATTAGGCTATCCATAAGCAGTCAACATAGTTCACTTACTTGGATCTGTATTTGTGTGAGTTATTTTCTCATTCTGTTTATACAGTTGCTGAGTGTGTTTTGGCAGGTAGTCTTCCTCATATTTTGTAGTCTGTAGTAATTTTAATTTGACCTCCCTTTAATTCCCGTGCTTTCTCATGCTTTTAATAGCAACGTGTGGTATTCTGACCTAATCTTTTCTTCCATATTAAAATTAGCAAGTGATATTTGTTGTTGAAGGAAAGGATGCAGAGAGTTTAAATGACTTCCTTAGTGTAGTAGAGTTTTCATGTGTGTTATTCCAAATGTGAATTGAGGTCTTATTTACTCCAAGTCCTGTGCATTATCTACCGTGCCACTTGGATGCCTATCACATGAACATGACACCTCAAATTAGTGTTTCGCCTAGAATCCTATAGAACTGTATAACATATAATTGGAGGGAGGAGAAGAGTGGAACTGGAAGTGATGTCAGAGAAATTGAGTGAGAATCACAGGATAATAGTATTAGAGAGTTAGGGTTGAAATGAATATTAGAGATAATGAAGTATAACCTGCTCCTCGTTGTTTCTTGTCTTTACACTTTAATGTTTTTTTGATCCACTATTTGGTTTTCATTTCAATGTTAACACATCTATAACTCCTATGTCTCCCTCCCACTGCACCCGTAAAATTGAATAACAAAAACGAAATCTTCTTTATAAATATACATAATCCAGCGAAACAATTCTTGCTATATTCCAGATAAAGAAATGGATGTCTCTTCTTCATGTTAAATCCACTAAATCTTTGGCATAAGATAGCTATTGTATTTCACCTGCCTTCTTCTGGAATCACGGTTTATCAAAGATTCTTTCAACATTCATTTCCATAAAATTTTTGGTTCGAAATTCTCTCCCTATTTCTCCCATCCTTCCACCCCAAAACGCCGAGCATTCTAATTGCCCCTATCACCAATCTGTTCTCTCTTCTAAGATCACTCCCTTCTCTTAACCCCATTTTCTCTTTTGTCCTGTAGGGCAAGGTAACTTTTTATGTGCCATTATCTGTATTTGTATTTCCTAGTTTCAAGAACAATACTAAACAGTTGTTCCTAAAATTTTAAGTTCCAAATTCTCCTCATTCCTCCCTCACAATTCATTCCTTTTGGGAAGGCAGGCAGTTCAATATAGGCCATATCTGTGTAGTTTTCCAAATGACTTCCGTAATAGTCATGTTGTGTAAGTCTAACTATATTTCCCTCCATCCTACCCTGCCCCCCATTGCTTCAATTCTCTCTTTTGATCCTGTCTCTCCCCAAGAGGGCTGACTTCAAATTGCTCCCTCCTCCCACTGTCCTCCTTTACATCATCTCCCTCACCCTGCTTATCCCCTTCTCCCCCACTTTCCTGCATTGTAAGATAGGTTTTCATACCAAAATGAGTGTGTATTCTATTCTTTCCTTTAGTCGAATGTGATGAGAATAAGCCTCATATTTTTTCTCTCGCCTCTCCTCTTTTTCTCTCCACTGAAAAGTCTCTTGCTTGCCTCTGTTATGAAAAATAATTTGCCCCATTCCATTTCTCCCTTTCTCCTCCCAATATATTTCTCCCTCACCACTTAATTTCATTTTTTAAAGATATGATCCCATCCTATTCAATTTCCACTGTCCTGTGTGTGTGTGTGTGTGTGTGTGTGTGTGTGTGTGATCCCACCAGGTACCCAGAAATTGAAAAGTTTCAAGAGTTACAGATATTGTCTTTCCATGTAGGAATGTAAACAGTTCAACTTTGGTAAGTCCCTTATGACTTCTCTTTGCTGTTTACTATTTCATGCTTCTTCTCATTCTTGTGTTTGAAAATCAAATTTTCTTTTCAGCTCTGGTCTTTTCATCCATAATGTTTGAAAGTCATCGATTTCATTGAAATGCCATTTTTCCCCCTGAAGTATTACACTCAGTTTTGCTTGATAGGTGATTCTTGGTTTTAGTCCTTGTTCCTTTGACTTTTGGAATATCCTATTCCACTCCCTTCGATCCCTTAATGTAGAAGCTGCTAGATTTTGTGTTATCCTGATTTGTATTTCCACAATACTGGAATTGTTTCTTTCTAGCTGCTTGATCTGGGAATTCTGCAATTTGGCCACAACGTTCCTAGGAGTTTCTCTTTTTGGATCTCTTTCAGTCAGTGATTGATGGATTCCTTGAATACTTATTTTGCTCTGTGCTTCTAGAATATCAGGGCAGTTTCCCTTGATAATTTCATGAAGTATGATGTCTTGACTCTTTCTCTGATCATGGCTTTCATGTAATCTTATAATTTTTAAATTGTCTCTCCTGAATCTGTTTTCCAGGTCAGTTGTTATTCCAATGAGGTTTTTTTGCATATTCTCCTATCCTTTCATTCTTGAGATTTAGTTTGACTAATTCTTTATGTCTCATAGAGTCATTAGTTTCTACTTCCCAATTCTAATTTTTATCAAATAGTTTTATTCAGTTAACTTTTGCATTTCCTTTTCTATTTGTCCAATTATTCCTTTAAATGAATTATTTTTTCCTGTTAGTTTGTGTACTTCCTTTTCCATTTGTCCTCTTTTCTTAGTTTATAGAGCTATTCTCTTCATATAATTATTTTTTCACGCTTTTAAAATCATTGACCAGTTTCTCTTCAGTTTCCTCCTTCACCTCTTCCAGGAGATCACTTTTTGCCTGCGAGGAGTTCGTAGTTCCATCTAAAGTTTCAGATTGGAATACAGTCTCAAAACTGACCTCTTTGGTATTTGTGTTTTGGTCCTTGTCCACATTGAAAGATTCTACAGTCTTTTCATTCTTGCTTTGCTTCTTATTACTCGTGATGATTACACTTTGTGTATTTTGTCCTCTGGTTCTTTCAGCTAGATTCTGTATAACCTAGTGTTCAACTGCCTGGTTTAAGAAACAAAAGAGCCAATGTATTTTTCACTTTTTGTTTTGTATTGGCCAGGTCAGCCTTGCCCTAGCTTGGTAAGTGTGGGGAAGCAGTTGTCTGGTCACAGGAGATCTACTCAGGTGAACTAGAGCAAAGGCAAGCTCAGTTCTTGGAGATCCTGCCTGCTTTCTGGTTTCCCCTGGAGCACAGAGGCACAGTTACGTCCTAGTGCAAGGGTCCAACTCCCTCCATTTAGGATCTCTTATTGTCTGTTTTGCTGATTTGGTGCTGTTACCACAGTAAGAGGTATATTCCTATGAGACTGTTTGCCTTTTCTGCTGATCCCACTGATCCATGAGTTTTCTCGGGACGTATTTTATAGTTCTTTCAAGATCAAAAAGGGGAGAGGGAGAGATCATTTACTGATCACTCAGCAATTTTAACTCCTGGAAGTAGGTGACTTACGGACGTGTGATCTGCAGGCTGACAGTTTCAGGAGTCATTTTGGCTAATACCTGGGTCTCTGCATCTGTAACTATCCTCCGCTGCTCCCCTGCCCTGGGCTGCCAGTCAGCCATTCTGCTGTGCTACTCTGCTGGTGCCTTACCCTCCCACACCCCCAGGTCTTTCATACTGTATAGGGAAGCACTCTGCTCTATGCTGTGGGTTATTCCACACCCGTGTAACATGTCTTTCACGTTGACCTTCCAGGCTGTTCTGTTCTGTGACTCTGCCACAGTCTGTCTCCTACTGGATTCTGCTCCTCCAAAATTTATTCAGATTTTATTTTTAGAGGTATGTGAGAGAGTTTGTCTAAGAGCTTAGGTGAGATGTTGTTCTCTTTTTGCCATCTTGGCTGCCCCCTACCCAGTTCTGAACTATTATACTGGAGTCTTATTTTGAAGATAACACTAAATAATTAATGATCTCCCTCCTTCTCCTCCTCCTCCTCCTCCTCCTCCTCCTCTTCCTCCTCTTCCTCCTCTTCCTCCTCCTCCTCCTCCTCCTTCTTCTTCTTCTTTTTCTTCTTCTTCTTCTTCTTCTTCTTCTTCTTCTTCTTCTTCTTCTTCTTCTCTCTCTCTCTCTCTCTCTCTCTCTCTCACTTTCTCTCTCTCTCTCTCTCTCTCTCTCTCTCTCTCTCTCTCTCTCTCTCCCTCTCTCTCTCTCTTCCCCTCTCTCTCTCTCCCACTTTCCAGGGGTTTAGCTAATGGTTTCAATCTTCCATGACTGATTACCTATTAAAAATTTCAAAGTGGAAGTCCCAGAGCCATCTTATTCTCAATATTTCAATATTCATTCCTTGAAAACGTCAGGAAAATAAGGGTTATCAATTCAAAAGACATTCCTGTGTTTCTTCCCCTTAACTTCAGGGCCTTCTGATTTATGTCTACTTCAAGGAGACAATGTCCTTCTCCAGAGAAAAAGGCAGCAATATTTACCCAAAAATATGATTTTTCAATGTTTTTAATTATTTAACACTTATCTGTAAGAAGAAGAAACTAAACCCTCCTCTCGTCAGTCCATCAGAAATCTATATTGTTTAATCCCATTGTTTGGAAAAAGGACAAGAGATGACTAATTATATATGTTCCCTATCTTCCTTTGCCACCTGGTAAAAGTAATTCTATTCCAAAATACTCTCTCCTGAATTTTTGCTTTATACATCTACGTACAGTGAAAATTTTATCCATAGTTAGCTTAGCCTCTGCCATCAATGAAACCAAATCCCCTGCTAAATATCTGGTACAGACCTGCCCTGAATTCTCACTCACCTACACATGAATTTCTCCTTCATATAAAAAAGTCCCTAATCTGTAATTTGTCACTATCACTAGGATCAAAAACTCTATTTCTGTTCTAAAATTGCTTAGAAACAGTAAAAAGACTTTTGAGGTTGGTAAATACGAAAAATAGATTTCAGTTCTTCCAAAACGTGAAAGCACATTGCCCTTATTCTCTGCTCTCCCCATAGAAGACAAACTTTCTTTCTTGAGGTTTTCAAGTTGCCTGTTCCTGCTGCTACTGGTACTGCTACTATTACTATTACTGCTGCTGCTACTATTGTTTCTCCTACAACTTCTTCTTTTGCTGCTATGTCCTCCTTCTCTTGCTGCTACTGCTGCTCCTCCTGATGCTTCTCCTCTTCCTCCTCTATTTTTACTTCTTTGTCTACGTCAGAATTTCTATTTTTTCTCCCCTCAAACAATTCCTTCCTAGGAGTTTATGGATATAGATAAAAACAGACATTTTCAAAATCTGAAGGCTAGTTAAATGATTATACCTTTCTGTCTTTGAATTTGTGTCCATAGCTCTTAGCTAGCATGCAGCATAACCTGAATAATATTTTTGATAGACTGGGCATACTCTTGGTGTGCATTTTTTTCTGACTTGCTGAAAACAATTTCTAAATTTTGAGTTTCTTCTTAGGATGAAGTTCCCCCAAATCATTAGTGTCAATTTTCTGGCAATCAAAACTCCAGGACTATTCAACGATATAAGACTTGCCAGAATTTGTGAAGAAATCAAGGTTATTTGCATATTCCCAAAAAATAAAGGGAAAAGTGTAGTGAAACTGCCGTTCAGATAGAAAGATCTGTATGTTGTGTTTTGAAATGTGTTTGCCTTGATGCAAATTAATTAAAAGGAAATATCTATTAGATAGCTTAACAGTAAATAAGATCAAGAAATCTATTTGTATATGTAATAATGTAATCAGTGATAAGTTTGCGGAAAGTTTGGACAATGATGTTAGGAGAGAAATAAATAGAAATACTAATAGAGAATATGGACCTGGCACCAAATGATGCTCTCTCTGTCTCTCTTTGTAAGTTTGAACAATGATGTTAAGAGAGAAATAAATAGAAACACTAATAGAGAATATGGACCTGGCACCAAATGATAATCTCTCTGTCTCTCTTTGTGTCCTCCTCTTTCCCTCTCCTTTCCCCCCACTTCCCTCTCCATCACACTATTTTCATCTCTCTCTCCCCACTCTTTCCCTCTCCCTTTTTCTATGTTTCTTCTTCTTCTCTCTCTACCTCCCTTCTTTCTCTCCTTCTTTCCCCCCTTTTCTCTCTCTTTCTCTCCCTTTTGCCCCTTTTTCTCCGTATAACATCCCTTCCTCTCAGATTACATATGGCAAAATGTAAAATATAAACAGGTTTTGCTCATTGCATATATTTATTGGATAGAGAATGATATTTCAGATTCTATAGAATAAAGTGAAGAGTTATTATTTGTTTACATGTATTTATTATTTCATATTTACATCTTCCACGAAAAAATAAAATAATTTTATATAATGATTTTTATTTCTGCACGGCAGTTGATTAACTCCCCTCCCCCAAGTCTCTCAACGTCCTTTGAAGAATGTTATACAAAAATTCTTAATCTAGATAATATGTCCTTCCTTAAATCTATCCTGACAATAAAAGTACAAAATATTGATGTAATTTTATTAAACCAACAAAAAAAAATCCTTGTCAGACCTCATTCACTCTAAGTATTCAATCTTTGTTGTGTAAGACATAGAAAAGTTAAGGATTTCGTTTTCTTGACGCCAGTGACATATAGTGAGCCAAATATCAGTACATTTTTCAGTTCCCTGTTGCTGAGTCATTCTATGGGTGGTGACGACTTACTTCGTCTATGTTTGTATTTCTACATGGCACACAAACCAGAATAATGAGACATCTCATCACTATCACAAGTGTCATGTCAGTTTAACCTCATTAAATATGAAAAGAGTACATAGACATACGTTCAAATCCAAGAAGTACCAACTATATTTATTCCAAAATCTAAGAGATGAATTATTCTTGCATTTTCTGATTAATATACCTTAGGTAATGCATCTTTCATTTTCTTCCCTAATTAATTAGCTTCCAAGGTTCATTACCTACTAGACAATAAGAGCTAAAGTCCTTCCTAAAACATTTAAAGCCCCAAATAATTAACTCTCAATACATTCTATCGTTTTCCCAATTTTTTTCCACTTTGACTGACCTTCCATTTCCATTAAGTTAAAAATGGAAAAAATATATGGAACTAGTGTTGAATAGAAAAATAAAGATATGGAGTGATAATATTTTGATCATTAGGTCAAGTCAAAGGTGGAAGATACAAAGAATGAGGAATAGAAAGAATGTGGACAGAGTGAGACATGATCAAAGGGAGAGTGAACATGGGTTGCAGCAGGGATGGAGAGGAGCAAAATGGGGAAAGGAATTACAGAAAATTTTTTTTTCGTGAGTTGATCATGTTAGTATCGCTTTATTGAGTCCATGCACGAGGGATTCTTAAAGAACGTTGGGTCTTGGCCACCTAATACTTTGGGGATTCATTCCACTAATTAGTCATCTCATGTGCCTTTAAAGGCTAGAAGAAAGTTAGACACCGAGTCAACTACAGTAGAAACTTGGCCTAAATCTGGATGATGTAGGGCTCTCAGTTTGGATTTCTTAGAGCCCAATTTTTTCTTCTCTTTTTTCTTAAATGATTATTTAAAGTTCTTGTATGAAATTTTAGAAACTTAGAGAAACGAAAGTCTCTAGGACAATGAAGGACGTTCTTAATGGGAAAATTTGTGACTTAAAGGAAGAAATTAAAAGTTATGAATGAAGAAATGCCACAGTCCAATTTGGTCTAATCTCACCTGGAGCCAAATCCTGGTTAAAGCAGAAAACACAAGTGAACTGGGCCTTCATTGCAAGTTTCTGGTCTTGTTTTGTATTTAGCACTCTCTCCATAAATGTCATTACCTCTGAAACTAAAAGAAGCATCTGTACAGGGTTCACTGTGCTCTTCGGAATACCCTACTGTCTTACCCCTCAAAAATATATTCTGAGACAGAAAGAGAAAATACTTTTAAAGCTATAGTAGACCCTATAAAATGTCTGGGAGTGTAACTGCCAAAACAAATCCAGGGACTACATGAACACAATTATAAAACTCTTTTCACGCAAATAATGTCAGATCTAAGTAAGTGGAAAAACATCATTTGCTTGTGGGTAAACTAACACAATAAAAATGAAAATTCTACCTAAGTTCATTCACTTATTCAGTGACTCGCCAATCAAACTACCAGAAAAATACTTGCAGAGTTAGAACAAATAATATCAAAATTCATGTGGAAGGAAAAAAGCACAGAATATCAAGGAAGTTAATGAAAAAAATGTTAGGGAAAGTGGATTAGCCCTACCAGATCTGCAATTTTATTACAAAGCAGTAGTCATAAAAACCACTTGATAATGGCTAAGAAATAGAGGGGTAGACCAGTATAATAGGTTAGGTACTCAAGACAAAGTAGTCATTTCATATAGCAATGTACTGTTTGATAAACCCAAGGACCCAAAATTCTGGGATATGGACTCACTGATAAAAACTGCTGGTAAACTGGACCGTGTGGTGGATGCTGGTCGTAGCAAAATGACTGGCAGTAAACGTAGGAATAAAGTGAAAATGGTTATATGATCTAGGTATAAATACTAATACTATAAACAAAGTACTGCCGCAAAGACCAGTGTATTTGTCAGATTTATGGAGAATGGAGAAATTTAAAACAAAACAAGAGATAGAGAACATTATGAAGTACAAAACGCATGATTTTGATTAACTTAAATTGAAAAGTTTTTGCATAAACAACCCCAATGCAATCAAGAATAGGAGGGAAATAGGAAACTGGGAAAGAATTGTTGCAAGTAATGTCTGTGATAAAACCCTCATTTCTAAAACATAGATAAAACTGAGTCAAACATACAAGACTACAATTCTTTCCTCATTTGATAAATTGTCCACGCTTATGAACAGGCAGTTTTCAGGGGGAAAAAATTAACGCTGTCTCTACCTATAGTCAATAGAAAAAATGACTAAATCATTATTTATTGGAGAAAAGCAAATAAAAGCAATTCTGAGATACAATATCACACCTATCACATCGAGTATCCTGACAAAACAGAAAGATGATAAATGTTGGAGAAGAGGTGGTAGAGTTGGAATACTAATTCATTTTAGGTGGAGCTGTGAGTCAATCCAACCATTATGAAGACCGATTTGGAACTATGCCTAAAGGGCTAAAAATATGCTTATGGTTTGACAGAGCAACATCTTTTCTAGATATGTATCTCAAAGAAATCATATAAATGAGAATGGGTCCCACTTGTACAAAAATGTTTATAGCAGCTCTCTTTGTCGTGGCCGAGAACTGGAAATGGAGGGTATTCCCAACAACTGAGGAATGACTGAACAAGTTGTGGCATATGAATGTAATAGAATAGTATTTTTCTTCAATAAATGATGAACAGGAAGACTTCATATAGACCTGGAAGGACTTACATGAACTCCTGTTCCTTCTCTGAAACTGCAGTGCATAATGAAGGAAAATATTTTTTCTCTTGTGTAATGTTTTGTTTTGTATGAGTTTTCTCATGATTTCTCCAATTCATTTTAATTCTTCTGTGCAACATGACTAATGTGAAAATGTGTTTAACAAGAATGTATGTGTAGAACCCCTATTAACCTGCATGACATCTCAGGGAAGGAGGAGTGAAGGGGAGAATATCTGAAACTTATTGAAGTGATTGTTAAACCTGAAAACAGATAAATTATTAATAAAAATGTATTGTCTTAAAATCATCAAGTATTACAGTTAAAAGGTTCACTTTGTGTAATCTGTTCAACATAAAAAGGTGACTTCACCTCCAGAGAAATTTAGTGAATAATTTCTTTAAATTTATAATTTTTAATTGTGGAGGTATTCAGCAATAAAGTGAGCATGTCAGTTTAACCGAAGCACCTACAATTCACTTTAAGCCACATCAGTTGCATTTTTTTTGCTTTGACGAAATTGAATAAGTGGATAATTGACCACTGATACTCTTATCAATCATTGGAAATTTATTTCATATACTGGCTTAGATTGTACATGGTGATTTTCCCTGCTGTTATTTTTTTTGGAATCTCTCTTTTAGTATGTAAAGTGCATGGAAATTCACTCTCCGTCATATTTGAAATCTAGCATCTGACCATGATTATCCTTTTGTTTTCTCTGCACAAAACATTATTTTAAACTATTAAAAATGTTATGACAATTTATCTTTCCCGAAGACTTCTTGTATCACATTGTAGAACTCTGTGTCCCCTCTCATATGTGACTACACCAGAAATCTATCCACCGTTCATACTATGGCACCTGAGATTCTAGTAATATATCTTGTCATTTTTTGACAAGAAGTGATTGACGTTTAATTTGTTTCAATGAAAGGACACACACTTCAAAGAAAGAAATTTTCTAAATTAGCACAATTAGCACAATTTGTGTGAATTTGTCTTTCGTTGCAAAAGAAGACCATGCCATCAGAAATAATGACATGACTTGTACTTGACTTTGTTTTGAGAGAGGGAGAGCTATGCAGGTCACCAGTCTCACTTTTCCCCCAGAGCCATCTGAATCCAGTGACCAGATGTTAATCAGGATGACTGGAGATGACCCAGGATGACGCAATTGGGGTTAATTGACTTGTCCAAGGTCACACAGCTAACGAATGTTAGCAGTCTGAAGTGAGATTTGAACTCAAGTCCTCCTGACTCTTGCACTGGTACTATATCCACGGGACCACCTAGCTGGCCCAAATTAGCACAGGAGGAAATAAGAAAAGAATGTTTTCCAAGCAGAAATGAACACGTTGTTCTTTCATGTCATGAAGATTTACCTATGTATCTGAGGAGTGAAAAACTTTCCAGGAAAGAATAGAAAAGGGGAAAACTGGATTAGACAGCAAAACATTAGTGAAAACGGTCCTAGGTTGGGGTGAAAATCCAAGTCTTCTGTCACTTCAGATTTATGTTGACTTAGCTGAAAGCCTTAACCATTATGGTCCACAGTTACTTCACTTATCAATTGAAAGGATTGCATTATGTGACCTGTAACATCCCTTCTCAACTGAAAGTTGTAAAGTCACTGATTTTCCTCTCTAATCAACAGAAGCAACATACATATAGTGGCATCAATATGGATATAAAACCACCAGGCATAATTGAAAGCTGTAAACATTCATAGTGCTGGCATTATTTTGGTATTTTAGGCTGAACATAATAGATTCATTAGTCATTCCGTATTTAACTGCCCACATATTATGCCCATAATTTCAGAGATCAGGTACAAGTACAAGATGGTGACATCTTTTCTTCACATTGGTCCAATCTTATTCGAAGCAGAAAGCAATACTCATTTTTAAACATTTATTATATACCCGACGCTGTGATTAGCACTTTACAAATGTTATCTGAATAAATCCTCACAAGAACAGTGTGAGTTAGATGTTATTATTCTTATTTTACAATTGAGGAAACTGAAGTAGACAGCAGTGAAATGACATGCGAGTAACTTGAGGTGGGGATTTACACTATCTGCCATGGGAAATTACACTGTTGCTCCATGGTTTCACCATAGTAAGTTTTACTTCTGCATTTCTCGGGGTATAGTTCAAGGGACTGAGCAAAGGATTTCCAGTGGCATAAAAGACAGACACCAAATTATCCAAAGGGAAGTTAATTGGAGGCAAAGTATATATGAAAATACAAGGAACAAAGAATAAAATGACCACAATTACTTGGGAGGTACAGGTAGACAAGGCTTTGCGTTTCCCTTCTACAACGTGATTTCTTAGTGAATAAAGCATAAAAACATAGCAGGACATTAGCATTGCAAAGTTCGTCATGCATATGGCTTCATTAATAGAAACAACCAATAGGTTTATCACATATGTGTCAGTGCAGGCCAAATTAACAAAGGTTGGAAGTCATAGAAATAGTGATCAAT
This sequence comes from Potorous gilbertii, assembly GCA_028658325.1. Classification (NCBI taxonomy): domain Eukaryota; kingdom Metazoa; phylum Chordata; class Mammalia; order Diprotodontia; family Potoroidae; genus Potorous; species Potorous gilbertii. The sequence goes on from CM053775.1 coordinate 48,978,594, forward strand.
CACATTGGGACCACAAAAGGGTAAACTCTAGGCAAGCAAGATCTGGGAGATAGAATGCAGAAAAGACCCCACCCAGACCAATATTACTAAAATCCCACGCATCTTCTGGTTCATGATGACTCTGGAGTGCATAGGTTCACAGTTGTTCACATAGAGGTCATGGGCCATAAGGATAAGCACCAAGACTTCCACGCATCCAAAGAAATGCAATACAAAATTTGGGTCATGCACCCATCAAAGGAGAGTATCTGCTTTTTAGAGAGGTTGTCTGCAATCACTTTGGGGACTGTAATACTAGAGAAGCAGCAATCTTAAAGGACAAGCAGGTCAGAAAGAAGTACATCTGGGCTTCAAGTGTAGGACTGGTCTTTATTTTTATTTTTTAAATTTATTTATTTAATTTCTAACATTCATTTCCACAAAATTTTAGGTTCCAAATTTTGTCCCCATTTGTCCCCTCCCCCATCCCCGAAACACCGAGCGTTCTAATTGAACCCCTATCACTGATCTTCCCTCTCTACTAAAATCCCTCTCTTCTCTTCTCCCCATCTTCTCTTTTGTCTTGTAGGGCCAGATAAGTTTCTATTCCCCATTACCTGTATTTCTTATTTCCTAGTAGTAAGAACAATACTAGGCAGTTGTTCCTACAGCTTTGCCTTCCAACTTCTCTTCATCCCTCCTTCTCCACCCATACCCTTTGGGAAGCAAGTAGTTCAATATAGACCATATTTGTGTAGTTTTGCAAATGACTTCCATCCTATCCTGCCCCCCATTGCTTCTGTTCTCTCTTTGGATCCTGTCCCTCCCCAAGAGTGTTGATTTCAAATTGCTCCCTCCTCCCATTGCGCTGCCTTCCATAATCCTCCCCACCCTGCTCATATCCTTCTCCCCCACTTTATTGTAAGATAGGGTTTCATACCAAATGAGTGTGCATTTTATTCCTTCCTTTAGTCGAATGTGATGAGAGTAAGCTTCATGTTTTTCTCTCACCTACCCTCTTTTTCCCTCCACTGAAGTCTTTTGCTTGTCTCTTTTATGAGAGATAATTTACCCCATTCCCTTTCTCCCTTTCTCCTCCCAATATATTTCTCTCTCACTGCTTAATTCCATTTTCTTAAGATATGATTCCATCCTATTCAATTCACTCTGCTCTCTCTCTCTCTCTCTCTCTCTGTCTCTCTGTCTCTCTCTGTATCTGTCTCTGTGTCTTTCTGTCTCTGTCTCTCCCTCTGTGTGTGTGTTTATGTGTGTGTGTGTGTCTTTGTGTTTGTGTGTTTAATCCCATCATCTACCCAGATACTGAAAATTTTCAAGAGTTACAAATATTGTATTTCCATGTAGGACTGTACACAATTCAACTTTAGTAAATGCCTTATGACTTCTCATTGCTGTTTACCTTTTCACACTTCTCTTAATTTTTGTGTTTGAAGGTTACATTTTCTTGTCACCTCTGGTCTTTTCATCAAGAATGCTTGAAATTACTCTATTTCATTGAAAGACCATTGTTTCTCCTGAAGTATTATACTCAGTATTGCTAGGTAGGTGATTCTTGGTTTTAGTCCTAGTTCCTTTGATGTCTGGAATATCATGTTCTGTGTCCTACAATTCCTTAATGTAGAAGCTGCTAGATCTTGTGTTACCTTGATTGTATTTCCACAGTACTTGAATTGTTTCTTTCTAGCTGCTTGCAATATTTTCTCCTTGGCCAGGGAACTCTGGAATTTGTCCACAATGTTCCTAGCAGTTTCTCTTTTTGGGTATCTTTTAGGAGGTGATCTGTGGATTCTTTCAATATTTATTTTGCCCTCTGGCTCAAGAACCTCAGGGCAGTTTTTTTTGATAATTTCATGAACGATGATATCTAGGCTCTTTTTTCATCATAACTTTAAAGTAATCCCATAACTTTTAATTTATCTCTCCTGAATCTCTATTCCAGGTCAGTTGTTTTTCCAATGAGATATTTCACATTATGCTCCATTTTTTCATTCTTTTGGTTATGTTTTGTGATTTCTTGGTTTCTCATAGCATCATTGGTCTCCATCTGTTCCATTCTAAATTTTAAAGAACTGTTTTCTTTCAAGAGCTTTTGAACCTCCTTTTCCATTTGACTTATCCTGCTTTTTAAAGCATCCTTTTCCTCATTGTCTTTTTGGACCTCTTTTTCCAATTGAGTTAGCCCATTTTTAAAGGGGTTATTTTCTTCGCCTTTTTCAGGTCTCCTTTCGCAAGGTGTTGAGCCACTTTTCGTGTTTTTCTTGCATCTCTCTCATTTCTCTACCCAGTTTTTCTTCCACCTCTCTAACTTGATTTTCAAAATACTTTTTGAGCTCTTCCATGGCCAGAAGGCACGGAAAATTTATTTTGTATGTTTAGCATACAGAATCTTTGACTTTTATGTCTTTCCCCGATGATAAGCATTTTCCTTCCTCATGTGAAAGGATGGGTGATGATATCTGTTCACTAAGAAAGTCACCTTCTGTAGTCTTAATATTTTTTTCCTTTTTCTGTCATTTTTCCAAACCAGTTGCTTGTCTTTTGGGTCCGTTGTCAATAGTAGGGTATACCCTGGCAATCTGTAAGATCTCAGTTCTTCCAAAATGGTACAATCAAGCATGTACACTGGTCTAGGAGCAGAGAGATTTTTGTCCCCAGATTATTAGCAATTTCCTCTCCACAGCCACCTGGCCTCCAGTTCCAGTACCATTCATTGTGAGATAAAAACTCTCTCAGGGTCTCCACATAGGACTGAGGTAATGATCAGCTCCTCAGTGCCCCCAGGGTTTTATGATCTTACAATGGATGCAGGCTGCTGTGGGAACTGCTGCCGCCTGCCCAATGTGGCCTCAGTGGTCGCTGCCTAAGGCTGGTGCTATGGGAAGGCCCTTCTTCCTTCCCGGCCAGTTGAAAAAACCCTGTCACTTACCTTTGGAGCCTGTGGCTTGAAGGATCTGTGAACCCACTGCTCATGCTACGGGAGATTGCGCTCCTGAGGTGTCCTCCTCCTAGGGTGGCCAAGACTAGGCTTTGCTCTGCTCTGCACCTGGTACAACCAACATTTCCCGTGGGCCTTGCAGGTCACCCTGGGCTGCAAATCTCCTCCACTCTGTTCTTCTCCATTTCTGCTGCTCTAAAATTTTTTGACAGACCCTCTCTACAAGTATTTTATGGGCTCTGTGGAGAGTGCCTGCATGTGTGTCTTTTTCTACTCCGTCGTATTGGCTCTGCCCCTCGTTCCTAGTATATTTATTAATGGTTATAAAGTAATGTCTAAAATATTTTCATCCTCAGAGTATCCTATTATTAAATAATGCACTGTAGTGGCTCAAAACCAGGACTTTTTAACATCGTAGAAATACTGAGTTCAAATCTGATAACATACTTCTTATTTATGATAAAATGCAAATCAAATATCTACCATCTTTAATTTCCTTGTTTGGAAACTAAGGGTAACACTTATAGCCTTAAATAGTGGAAGTTATATCTTGTTGATTCTATATAAAATTTTGTAAACAAAAAGTTTCACTTTCCTTAAAGTGTTGTTTAAAAGACAAAAATGATTATTTGTTAATTCATGGATTGAACAACGTGTCACTGCCCAAGTTCCACTCAGTGGCTATTTTTGGACTCTCCTGTCTCCCAGTGAATGCTAATACCAAGTTTCTCATGGAAAGAACAACACTGAGACTCCTGTCCTTCCAAGCATGATGCATCTATGTTATTTTTTCCTGTTACAGGGGACACCCGCCTGACTACTTTTTAAAGACACCTGTTCAATAATTTGGCATTGCCCCACTTTAAGTGAGTACTTCAAAGCCTCAAAAGCGAACGTGTCCTATTGCATCCTGGACCATGTTCAGTCATCCTGAGGAATATCTCTTCCCTGGATCTAGATGGCTCAGGAGGAGAAAGTGAGACTGGTGAACTTGCACAGCCCTCCCACACTCACAACTCTATGAGGTGCAAGTCATGTCATCGTTTCTCTGATGTCATGGTCTTTGTAAATGAAGGTGAAACACAGAAGGCAAATCTGATTATTTTCTCAGCACCTAGCTACCAGGCAGAGTAGAGATTTTTAAACCTGAAATCAGGAAACCTCAAATTCCAGTGAAGCATGTGATGTTAATGACTGTGTATTACTGTGAAAATCACTTATTCCAGATTAATTTGTACAACTGTAAAATGAGGATCATAATAGCACCTGACTCTTAGAATTGTTGTGGGGATCAAATGTGGAACTAATTTAAAATTTATGGTCCTTAATTAAAATCGATATTTTCCCCTTCAATTTATAGAACAGGAAATTGAATCATTTAAAGAATAGCTGCCATGCTGGAATTTCAAGTGCTGATACAGTGCTGTCCTTGATGTTATAGAATGTTAGTTTGGATCCCAGCTTAGCCACTAGATTAAATGGGCCAAAAACTTTTCTTTTTTTATACTCTTTTCTTCTTCATTTAAGAAATGACTGGTTTCGTTTAGGTGAGTTCTAAATTACTGTCTGATTTCTAATTTATGATTGTCTTATTCAAACTCAAGTTTTGTTATCTAACTATACACTAAAGGGAAAAATTTTCTTCACCAAAATTTTCTCACAATTACTTCAGTTCCCATTTTGATAAGCTTAGTTGCCAGTTGTTGCTGCACTTGTCTCCATAAATATTTTGGACTGTAATATATCTAAATTAATAATGACACAATTTTCAGAATAATAATAATTATTTAATTATAATTATTTCAAAATGATAATTTAATCATGATAAAATAATTTAGTATTTAATTGTAATTAATGATTATATTAATTAAAATTAACAATAATTGAATTATTAAATAGTAAATGAATTTCATAATTTCGTAGTAATAGTAATAATAATAATTTTCAAAGATTTTAATGCATTACTTAATTCAAGTCTCATGACAATGCCATAAATTAGACAGTAGAGACATATTTATGTATGTGGTTACATGATGTTTACATGTATGTGTTTATAGGTTTGTATTTCTCTCTAGATTTCCCTTTATATCCTCTCCTCTCTTTCCCTCTTCTCCCCTATTTTTCCTCTCCTTAGCTTTTGTCTTTCCCTTGAAAATCGTATTGATTTTGATAGGGTCCTTTAACAACTTTTAAAAACTTCAAGGAATGATTGAAATACATCTTGAATATAAATTTGACATTGTCCATTGTCAAATAAAAATGACGTTTTCACAGATAAGACAGAGTGTTGGAAAAGTAACATAAATATTCTCTCCTTGTTTTAAATTATAAATTACGAAAACATGCAAGATATTGGATGCAAATAATAGTAATTAATGAAGACATTGATTACAGGAACCAGAATCTGTCTGAGTTCCTAGAGGCAATGCAGTGATGTGGATTGAAGAGCATACATGGAGTGGGAAGGAAGTAACAGACTTTCACTCTTTCTTCTGATGTTTATTTTTCTTGTGACCTTCAAGGAGTCATGTAACCCCTTTTAACTTTCTTGGCCCCAAGAATAAAATGGGGATAGTCAAACTCGAATCTATACC
>CM053775.1:48984619-49009685 GCA_028658325.1 Potorous gilbertii
AGAGTACAGGTTAATGTCACCAGCTTTAATTTAAGGAAGGAATAACATGCATACTCCATTTTGTATGAAGATATTTTTTACACTACAGGTAAGTGGCGTATGATAGAAGGGAGGGCAAATGGGAGGAATGGTATTTACAAGTAAACACTTTTGAGGAGGGACAGGATCAAAACAGAGAATGGAATAAATGGGGGGAGGATAGGAAGGAGGAAAATATAAATAATCTTCCACCACAAGACTGGCATAGAAGTGGAACTTCTAAGTTTTAAAAATGAATGTAAGAGATTGTTGAGTGACAGAACTGACATTCTATTTTTTGGACTGCCATCATTTTTTTGAATGAAGGAGGAATATTAGCTCCCTTCACCTGAAAAATGACAAACTAGCTCGTTTTTAGGTTTTCAAAATTTTTCTAGCAGAAGCCTGGACACTGTATTTGATAGTGGACGAACTGCTAAAAGTAATAAGATTATTTCCATGACTTCCTCTCTGTCCTTTGTCTCTGCTCCTATGTTATTCTCCCTCTTTCTCCCCCCTGGCTCTGTGCCCTCTTCATTTTAGGATTAAATTAGAAATCTGGAAATATTTTTTATATCTCTTCACTTGACGAAATAAAGTGTTATATTTTGTAAAACTGGTACTTTCAATTTCTTTTAGGAAGGCAAAAATAAGTTAATATATTGTTGTCTCTCTATTGATACCTCCCTGAAACTTTGACCATGTCCCATTTACTGCGTCAAAAGTAAGTAACCTGTAAAAATGTAAAGGATTCTGACTTCTAACTGAACCATCAATTATAGAAAATGCGCCTGAACAATAACTATGTAAAAATAAGTAACAGCAAAAAGAAAAAAAATGGTAATTTTCTTCTTTTTTTATTAAATCAAATTGACCAAAGGTTTATCAATTTTCTTGGTTTTTCCATAAAATAAGCATAAATTTTACTGGTTAGTTCAATAGTTTTCTTAATTTCAATTTTATTAACCTTTCCTTTGCTTTTTAGTATTTATGATTTGGTATTTACTTGGGGATTTAAAATTTGTTTTTTTCTAGCTATTTCTGCTGCATACCCATTTCATTGATCTCCTCTTTCTCTATTTTGTTCATGTAGGCATTCAAAGATATAAAGCTTCCCCAAAGAACTGCTTTTTCTGTATCCCATGAGATTTGGTACGTTGTCTTGTTATAGCCATTCTATTGAATAAAGTTGTTGAGTGTGTCTATAGTTTGTTGATTTATGCACTCATTCATTAGGATTAGATTATATAGCTTCCAGTTAGTTTTTGGTCTTTCAATGGCTTTTTATTACAAATAATTTTATCGCATTATGGTCTGAGAAGGGTGCATTCACTACCTCTGCCTTTCATCAATGGATTGTGAGTTATTATGCCCTCGGATATGGTCAATTTCCTATATGTGCCATTTCCTGCTGAGAAAAATGTTTATCATCAGGTCATCATATGAACTCCCTGGGAAAAAATAGCCAGGGCCAGATAAATTTACAAATGAATTATAGTAATACATTAAAAAAATATTCAGTTAGTTCTGATACTAAATAGAATATTTTGGAAAACTCGGGAAGAAAGAGTCCTAGAAAACTATTTTTAAGATACAAATATGGTTCTGATACCTAAAGCAGGAAGAACAAAAACAGAGAAAGAAAATGATAGACCAATTTCTCAAATGAATATAGATGCAAAAATTTTAAATAAGATTTTAGCCAAAAGACTACGGTAAATTATCATGAGGATAACATGTTAAGATCAGGTATGATTTATATCAGGAATGCAGGACTGGTTCAATATTAGGAAAACTATAGGCATTATTGACACAGTGCAACACCCAAACCGATTGTAAATACTGGAGAGCATAGCAATTAATGGAACTTTTCATTAAATAAAAAGGAATTTATACCTAAATCCTACAGCAAACGTTATATGCAATGAGACCAACATATATGCATTTTCAAGAAAAGATGAAGGGTGGAAAAAGGACTTCCATTATCACCACTGTTATTCAATACCTTACTAGAAATGTTAGCTGTACATAAGAGAAGGAAAAGAACCTGAAGGAATTAGAACAATGAAAGAAGAAATTAAGCTCTCATTTCTTGCAGATGATATGATTTTATACTTAGAGAATTCCAGGGAATCAAGTAAAACACTACTTGAAATAATAAAAACTTTGGCAAAGTTTCAGGGTTCAAAATAAAGCCTCACAAGTTGTCTGTATTTCTATGTATTTCTAACAAACCAAAACAGCAAGACATAAAAGAGAAATTCCATTTAAAGTAAAAGTTGACACTATAAAATATTTGAGAATCTAGCTGCTGAAGCAAACCCAGGACTATATGAACACAATTACAAGACACTTTTTGCAGAAATAAAGTCAGATCTCAGGAAATGGAAAAACACCAGTTGCTCGTGAGTAAGCCAAGTTAATGTAATAAAAAAGACAATTCTATCTAAATTAATTTACCTATTCAGTCTCATACAAATCAAACTATGACACAATTATTTTTAGAGCTAGCATAACTAATATCAAAATTCATCTGGAAGATCAAAGGGTTCATAATATCAAGATAACTAGTGAAAAGACATGCTAAGGACGGGGGCCTAGCCCTACTAGATCTCATATTGTTTTAATAAAGCAGCAAATATCAAAACTATTTGGTACTGGCTAAGAAACAGAGGGGTAGATTAGTGGAATAGTTTAGGTATTCAGGACACAGTAATTAATGAACAGAGTAATATACTCTTTGATAACCCCATGAACCCCAGCTTATGGTACAAGAACTAGTAGTTTTACAAAAATTGTTGGGAAACCTAGATAACTATAAAGCAGAAACTAGGCATAGATCAATGCCTGATACTGCATACAAGAATAAAGTCTAAATGGGTACATAAACTGGGTATAAAGATTGATACCATAAACAAATTAATGCAGCAAGGGGGGGGGCGTATTTATCAGACTTAGGGAAAACGGAGAAATTTTTGACTAAATAAGAGATAGAAAGCATCATGAAATGCAAAATGCATCATTTCGATTACAATGAATTGAAATGTTTTTGCACAAGCAAACCAAATTCAAACAAGATTAGGAGGGAAGTAGAAAACTGGAAAATATTTTTTGCAACTAGTATTTGTGATAAAGACCTCATTCCTCAAATATATGGAGACCTGAGTCAAATGCACAAGAATACAACTCATTCCCAATTGATAAATTGTTAGGAGATATGAACACTCACTTTTCAGAGGAAGAAATCAAATCTATCTATAATCGTATGAGCAAATGTCTTAAATCAGTATTGATTAGAGAGATACAAATTAAAACACCTCTGAGATACCACATTGCACCTATCAGATTGGCTAACATGATAAAAAGGAAAGATGATAAATGTTGGAGAACATGTGGGACAGTTGGAACACTAATTCATTTCTGGTGGAGTTGTTAGCTGATACAACCATGCTGTAGGGAAATTAGGAACTATGTACAAAGGGCTACAAAAATGTGCATACCCTTTGACCCAGCAATACTCCTCCTAGGACTGTATCGACAAGAGATCATAAAAGTGAGAAAGCATCCCCTATACACAAAATTATTTATAGCAGCTCTCTCTGTGGTCGCCAAAACCTGGAAATCACGGGGATGCCCATGAACTGGGGAATGGCTGAATAAAATATGGTGTATGAGGGTAATGGCATACTGTAGTTCTATAAGAAATGATGAACAGGAAAAATTCCAAGAGGTTTGAAAAGACTTATATGACCTGATGCTGAGTGAAAGGAGCAGAACCAGGAGAACTTTGTACACAATAACAACCACGGTGTGCAAGAATTTTTTTCTGGTAGACTTAGTACTTCATTGCAAAACAAGGGCTTAAAAAAATACCAATGGACTCTTAAGGCAAAATACTTTCCACATGCAGAGAAAGAATTATGACTTCAGTTTAAGAATGAAGCAGACCATTTTCTCTTATATTATGTTTTGTTGGTTTTATGATTTCTCCCACTTTTTATAATTCTTTTTTGCAACATGACTAAGGTGGAAATGTATTTAGTAGGAATGTTTGTGTAGAACTTATATAATCACAAGTCATCTCAGGGAGGGAAAAAAGTTAAGATATGGAAGTCATTGCAGAGCACTGACAATAATTAAAATAATTTAATCAAAAATTATAAAAGCACTTTACAAATATTATCTTATCTGCACCCACACATGATGGTAGAAGCAGGTAGTATAAAAGGAAAAAGAAACAGGCAATTAGGACTAAATTCTCTGAAAATTGCAAAGGACTTTACATTCACCACAGTGTTTATGTATGCCAAATAAAATTATTTAGTAAAATCTCTAACTTAAAACAGCACCCAATGATTAAGCAAGAAGAAATTGATCAAACTCAATCTTATTCAAAGTCCTGGAAAACATTTTCCTCAGAGAAGCTGAGTAAATGTGAGATGTGAATACACACACACACACACACACACACACTCACACACACAAACACATAAATAGCACGTGTGTGTATGTGCATATGTGTGTATATGACATATATCTGTATGTACATCTCAGTTGCTATAAACTTCGATATTTTAATGCTGCCATGCACACCTTTGAAGGATATACTTTGACACGTATGGGAAGTTTACATTTTCCCCTTTAATAGACTGAATAAAGAATTGATAGGATTGGAGTAGAAATAAATTGGGGTACCATATGATTTTTTCATACTTTGCTGCTTTCTTTAGTTAAATCTAGAGGCTTAGGACTTCCATTTAGAAATAAATGTAGTCAGTGCAATTTTAAGCTGTAGTTGCTAAAATATCTTTAAAGGTATCCTTAATAACTGTCAAAGAACATTTCTTCAAAATAATTTTATGAATAATTAATGTGCTGTTTTCTTCATTTTGCATATGACAAAACTAACAATGTAAGAGATTAAGTAATTTCTCCAAGATCATACACCTATAAGTGATTGGGAAGCACTTTATAATCAGACCTCCTGAATCCAAGAACTACAATCCACTGAATACATCACGTATTTTTAAAAGTTTATTGGTTTCCAGTGTTCCGCAATCACTTCCGTGTAACTCAGACCTTTTACACTCCTTCCCTCTCTTTCCCCTTTCTCTCCCTGAGATAGCACAAAATTTTATATAGGTTCTACACATACATTTCTATTAAACCCATTTTCACTTCATTTGTGTTGCATAGAAGAATTAAAATGAGTGGGAGAAATCATAAAACAAACCAAAACGTAATACAGAAGAAATGATCTGCTACTTTCTGCAATCGAATTTCATAATTATTTCTCTGACTGTGGAAAGCATTTTTCCTTAAGGGGTAATTGGGAATTTTTGGAGTCCTTGCATTGCACTGAAGTACTAAGTCCACCAGAAAAATTCCTGGCACACTGTGGTTGGTGCTGTGTATAAAATTCTCCTTGTTCTGCTCTTTTATCTTAGGGTCAGTTCATGTAAGTTTTTCCAGGCCTCTCTGAAGTCTTCCTGTTCATCATTCCTTATAGCAAAATCGTATTCCATTACATCCATATATCACAATTTATTCAGTCATTTCCCAACTAATGGCAATCCCCTTGAATTTCAGGCCTTGGCCACCACAAAGAGCTGTTATTATTTTTTACGTGTGGGACGCTTTACCATTTTTATCATCTCTTGGAGATACAGTCCTAGAAACATTATTGCAGGGTCCCTTTGAGCAGAGTTCTTAACTACTCTAAAGAATGGGTGAATCAGTTCACAGATCCACCAGCAATGAATTAGTGTGAACCTTCCCCACCTCTTCTCCAACATTTATGATCATCCTATTTGTCATGTTAGGTCATCAGATAGGTGAGATGTAGTATCTCAGAGTTGTTTTGATTTGTATCTCTATAAACAATAGTGACGTACAGTATTTTTTCACATGATTATAGATAACTTTAAATTGTTCCTCTGAAAACTGCCTGTTTATATCCTTTGACTTATTTCACTCTTCTACCCTTCTGTTCCTTAACCTGTAACAAGGTGTTTTGATAATTGCTGCCTTATAACACAATTTGATATCTGGTGGAGGTAGGCCCCCTTCCTGAGGATTTCTTTCCATTAGTTCCATTGATATTCTGGACTTTTTGTTTTTCCAGATGAATTTTGATATTATTTTTTCTAACTCTATAAAATAATTACCTGACAGTTTGATGTGTATGGCACTGATTAAGTTAATTAATTTAGATAGAACTGTAATTTTTATTAAATTGACTCGGCCCACTCACATTCACTAGGTCTACCCACGAGCAACTGTTGTTTTTCCACTTCCTTAGATCTCACTTTATTTGCGCAAAAAGTATATTGTAATTGTGTTCATATGGGCCCTGGATTCGTTTTGCTAGTTAAACTTCCAAATATTTTATAGTGTCTAGTGTAGCTTTAAAAGAGTTTCTTTTTCTGTCTCTTGTTGTTGGACTTTCTTAGTAATATGTAGAAATGCAGAAGATTTGTGTAGGTTTATTTTGTAACCTGATACTTTACAAAGTTGTTTATAATTTCAAGTAATTTTTTTCACTTAATTTTCTGGGGTTCTCCAAGTATATCTTCATATCATCTGCAAAGAATGATAACTTAGTTTTTCTTTGCCCATTCTAATTCCTTCAATATGTTTTTCTTCTCTTATTGCTACACCTAACATTTCTAATAACGTATTGAATAATAATGGTGACAATGGACATTCTTGGTTCATCCCTGATTTTATTGGAAATGTATCTAGCACATCCAAATTGCATGTAATGGTCGCCGAAGGTTTTAGGTAGATAATACTTATTATTTTATGACAAGTTCCATGTATTCCTATGTTCTCCTATGTTTTCAATAGGCACATTGCTGTATTTGGGCAAAAGCTTTTTCTCCATCTATTGAGGTATTTATGTGTTTTCTGTTAGTTTCTTGTTGATATGACCAATGAAATTAATTGTTTTCCTAATGTTGAACCAGACCTGCATTCCTGGTACAAATCCTATCCAATCATAAGGTATTTTTCTGGTGATAGCTTGCTGTATTCTTTTAGCTAAAATCATATTTAAAATTTTTGCTTCTATATTCTTTAGAGAAATTAGTCAATAATTTCCGTTCTCTCTTTTTGCTCCTCCTGGTCTAGGTGTCAAAACCATGTCTGTATCATAAAAGAATTTAGGAGAACTCCTTCTTTCCCAATTTTCCCAAATAGTCTATATGGTATTAAAATTAACTGTTCTTTAAATGTTTGATTGAATTTGGTTGTGAATCCATCCGGACCTGGAGATTTGTTCCTATGGAGTTCATTGATGGCTTATTCAATTTATTTTTTGAGATGGGAATATTTAAGTTTTGAACTTCCTCTTATTTATATCTTTTGAAATAATCATCCATCTCATTTATGTTGTCGAATATAGGGCTAGTAAGTGGGGCAAAGAATTTTTTAATTATTGTTTTAATTTCTTCCTCGTTGGAAGTGTGTTCACCCTTTTTATTTTTAATATTGGTAAATTTGTATTCTTTTTTAATCAAATTGACCAAAGGTTTACCAATTTCATTATTTTTATTTCATAAAACCAACTCTTAATTTAATTTGTTAGTTCAATAGTTTTCTTAATTTCAATTTTATTAATCTCTCCTTAGGTTTTCAGTGTTTCTAATTAGGTTTCTAATTGTTTCAAGCTTTTTCTGCTGCATGTCTAATAGACTGATCTCCTCTTTCTCTATTTTATTTCTGTCGGGATTCAAAGATATAAAACATGCCTTAAAAATTGATTTTGTAGTATCTCATAAGATTTGTCTCATTATTGTCCTTCTCTTGAATGAAGTGATTGATCGCTTCTAAAATTTGTGCTTTAACCCACTCATTCTTTCGGATTAGATTATTTACTTTCTAATCACTTTTTACCTTTATTTCCATGGTTTTTGATTACCTGTAAGTTTTATTGTATTACGATCTTAGAGGGTTGCATTGACTACTATCTCGGCCTTTCTGCACTGGATTGTTGGGTTTTTGTGACCTAATGCATGGTCAGTTTTTGCATATGTTCCATGTACCCCATTTCTTCAATTGTCCTTTTGAATTCTTCTGTGATTTCTTTTTCCATATTTTTAAAATCATTGTTCAATTTTCCTTCTATTTCTCTAATTTGGGTGTTAAAATCCATGACCTCTTCCAAGAAGGCCCTTTGGCCTTCAGACAAGTTCATATTCCATTCTGAAGATTCATATAGGAATACAGCCTCAATCCTTACCTATTTGGTATTTGTGTTAAGTCCTCGTCCCCATAGAATGGGTCTATGTTCTTTTCTTTTCTGCTTTGCTTCTTTCTCACGATAACATTCCTTTTCCTGGCTTTTGAAGTAGATCTCTGAGTCTGTGACACAGAAACCTCTGCAATCATCTTGATGAATATCTGGTCGCTGCATTCAGATGGCTCTGGAGGAAAAGTGAGGCTAGTGTCCTGCACAGCCCTCCCTCACTCAAAAAATAAAAGTCAAATTCAAGTCTGATGGCATGGTCTTCTTTGGCAACGAAAGTCAAATATACATTACTATGCATGTATGGTCAGACATTTGTATCTGTCTGTTGATCTCTGATGTATACATTGTTGATGTTTAGACAGTAGGAAGTGTAGTAGATTGGTATTTATTTCTCTGTATTTTTTCTCAAGTTCAGGGTGCCAACTTTTACCCCGGGACTAAGTCAATGATACATGTGCTTGATTGAACTAGATTGTATACTTCTAAAAGAAGTAAAGAAAAAAATTAACACACACAATTTTCTCCGTTTCATTTAAATCTGAATTGCGGTCATCAAAATCGTTCTATCCTATAACAATGTAGAATACCAGGAAAATTTTTTCGGTGTTACAAATTATGAAAAGTTATATTTCTGCAGCTGACTCATTGCTCATTTCATTTAACACGTCTGTACATCACTTTTCTCATCTTACTGAATAATGAAAATGATACCTTGTCTTCTACTACTCAAAATGAACAGGCATGATACGACATCATTAGTGTTCCCTTATAAATAATTAACTAAATGAAGGGAAATGTAAAATACGGATTTTATTTATTCACAATCAAAATTATATTCTATCTGAGATCTTTGTTTATTTAGTATTGTCCTAATTCTTTATTCTAACGTTCAAGGCGCCCCACAACTTATCTTTACACCCATTTATCTACGGGAAGCAATTTCAATTGCTAGTGTATATTTCTTTCTTTATATTTTTCCTCTAGGAAGCCCTGGCATCAAGTCTCATTTCTGACTCGAGTTGATAATGCAATATTTGTCAAGTTGCTTACTATTCTGTTCTGCAAACATCTCTCTATGACTACCACTTAAATAATAGGAAGATTCATGTAGAGTTTCCTGTACTTATTAAGTGTCAACATGTAAGAACCCCCCAAAAGTACTAAAAGAATGATGGAAAGTGTCATGGAGAAGAATGAAGAGATGTGAAGGAAGAAAATAAGTGATATGAGGAGGGACCTGAAGATTATGCATAAGAAGTACAACATGGAGGACAAAAAGTGATAGGGGGAGATCTTAGAAGTAAGATATCTATCATTTCATCACCTTACCTTTAATATCACTTTCCATTGAAGACACAAGTTGTTAAGATGGATTTAGGAGATGATGGATCTCAACACATACTTTTTGAAAATCCACAACTCTTGTCTATTTTCTGTCCCAAATTTATAAAACAATAGTTACAAGAAAGGAAGCCACAAGGAAAGGGTAGTGTACATTTACCTTAAATTTCTGGTACATTGTACTCTGTATTAACGAGTCTCATCAAACTCGTCAAGCAAAACCCAGAGAACAATGAGTCTTCTAGATGTCAACACTGTTGTTCTGAAGAAACCTAGCTGGCAGCATCACTTCATTGCCTGCTTTATGTAACTATATTAACTACATGTAAACATATAGTTACACACACACAGAAATACACACACACACAGGCATATACATACACACGCGTATGTGTGTGTGTAGGAAAGTTACTAGAAATAGAGCCTGCCTAGAAGGAGGAAATAAATGCTACTTTTAAGAATGGACAGACCTATCAAGATATCACTTAAATTCACATTAACAATGGTAGCTGTAAATTCCTCTGTTGTTGTGCTAACGGGTTCTTTTCTACTGATTGTTACATTTAGGAATATGAGAGTGAAGTAGTTTTTATGGGTGATATGGTATATGAATCATCCGATTGTAAGATTAGTACTGCTCTAAATAAATGAAGAGACCTAGAATTCATTTGTTACCTGTCAGTACCAGCGCCCTTCCCTACAGTAACACAAACGATACTTCCAGGAGTTCTTACCCATGGTAGAAAGAGATTTAGCGACTTTTCATCTTCAAGGTCAGTGGGAAGTATCTGTTGTGCTTCTTTGGAGCAGAGAGTAGCTCAGCTTAGGTCCCACTTGTATAGACTAGACCTGAGCAGGTTTCAAGGGGATTGAATTTCTGGAAACTCTGGAGGTTTCCAGACCTCCCAACCCGGAAACATGGAAAACAAATTGGAACGTGAATGGATAAAACCTGTGGGACCTGAGTGAGAGAGTAGAATGATCTAGACCCAGTATCAGGGAAGCAGAGTGGGTGGAGGGTTCCACTGCAGCCAAAGCACTATGAGAGGCCGCAGTGGCAGCATTTTCTGGAACTTAGGCTCACAGATTGAGGGGGTGGGATCAAGCAGATGACAGTACACTCTCCCCATCCTCATTGGAAGCAGAGAACCACCTTGACAAAGAGCTCAAAAGTTAATTCAATGACTGGAGAAATGAGCAACATCTGAAAAAAAAAGTTCAGACTATAGAATCTTACGTTGTTGAAAAGGAATACCAAATTATACGAACAGAAGAAGAAAACAAAGTCAAAGCTTCTACATCCAAATCCTCCATGAAAATATGAAATGGTTTCATGCCATGGAAGAGGTCAAAAAGGAATATGAAAATCAAGTAAAAGAACTGGAGGAACACCTGAGAAGAGAAATGAGAACGATGCAAGCAAATGCTGAAAACCTGAGTCAACTGCTTGCAAAAGAGGACCCATGAAATACTGAAGAAAATAGTACCTTAAGATAGACTAACCGAAAGTGGGGAAAAGTCATTAAATGAAATAGAGGACTTCCAAGCAGTCTTGGTGAAAAGATCCAAGCTAAATAGAAAATTTGACTTTCAGACACAAAAATCAAGAGAAGCAAGGAAAGGTTAAAAAAGAAAGAGAAATAATAATGGAATTCCTAATGTTTTGTTGTTTGTATTCTTACACGGAAAGAAAATATTTCTAGCCCTTGAGAAATTTTCAATATATGTATATAATTGTCTCTCACATGAAAGAAACAAGAAAAAGCTTTTGCAACGGAGAGGAAGAGGGTGGAGCACAGAGAAAAGTAGTGAACCTTACTCTCACTGGATTTGGCTTAAGGAGGAAATAACACGCACACTCAGTTTGGTGTGAAGATCTCTTTTTATGGTACAGGTAAATGGTGGATGATAGAAGGGAGTGCAAATGGGAGGGAGGGTGATTACAAGTAAACGCTTCTGAGGAGGGACAGGGTCAAAGAGAGAATAGAAGAAATGGGAGCAGTATAGGATGTAGAGAAATATAATTAGTCTTCTACCACATGACTGTTATGGAAGTGTGTTGCATGACCAAATATGTATAACCTCCATTTAATTGCTTGTTTTTTCAGTGGGGATGCCTAAAGCGGGAGGAAAGGAGAGAAGTTGGAATTACAAAGCTTTAAAAATGAATGTTAAAACTTGTTTTAACGTGTAAATGGGAAATAAGACGTACAAACAAAGGGGCATAGAAATCTGTCTTGCCCTACAAGAAAATAAAGTGGGGAGGACCCAAGATGGTAGAGTAGAAAGACACACTTATGCTAGCCCTGAAACCACAGCCTATAAAATATCTGTAAAGAAGAAATCCTAAGAAATTCTGGACCAATGGAAAACACAAAACAACAGAGTGGAGGAGTTTTCTGTTCCAGAAAGACCTGAAAAACCCTCACTAAAGGTCCGTCGTGCACGGGACCAGAGCGGAACCCAGCCCTACCTTGGCTATGCAGCCCTGGGAGGAAAAGATCTGAACAGGCTTCAGGGACAGAATATCTGGTGGCCACGGGGGTCCCTCCACCCGCAGACACTACAGGTCAGTAAGAGAGACCTCTGGGCTGTGTGAGAGGAGAGCAGGATGTCTCCATAATTCAAGCCCCCTTGGGAGTCAGCAGCAGAGGCAGCGGGTGGCCAGAGGCTCCTGGAGCAGGCCGAAGCTAGGTAGCAGCTCCGCTATGGTAGGTCTCTGCATAAATCCCCTGAGAGAAGAGAGCCTGGGAGGCAACCCTGCCCCCACCTGAGAACGTCATTTAATCTTACCATGAATAGGAGCCTGACCCCCGCTGCTGAAAGCCCTGAGGCAAGGGAACAGCATTTGAATCTCAGACCCCAAGCACTAACTGGGCAGATCTTGGCAGGGGTGGAGAGGAATCTCAGAAGTCAAGTAACTGGCTGGGAAAATGCCCAGAAAAGGGAAAGAAAATAAGATGATAGAACGTTACTTTCTTGGTGAACAGATGTTAGCCCCTTTTATTTTCTGATGAGAAGGCACAATGCTTACCGTTAGGGAAAGACATAGGAGTCAAGGCCTCTCTATCCCAAACATCTGAAATAGATATTCAGTGGGCTTAGGCCATGGAGGAGCTCAAAAAGGATTTTGAAAATCAAGTTAGATAGGTAGAGGAAAAACTGGGAAGAGAAATGAGAGAGATGCAAGAGAAGCATGAAAAACAGGTCAATACCTTGATAAAGGAGATCCCAAAAAATGCTGAAGAAAATAACACCTTGAAAAATAGGCTAACCCAATTGGCAAAAGAGGTCCAAAAAGCCAATGAGAGAAGAATGCTTTCAAAAGCAGAATTAGCCAAGTGGAAAAAGAGGTTCAAAAGCTCACTGAAGAAAACTGTTCTCTCAAAATTAGAATGAAACAGACGGAGGCTAACGACTTTATGAGAAACCAAGGAATCACAAAACAAAATCAAAATAATGGAAAAATGGAACATAATGTGAAATCTTATCGGAAGAAAATAAAGGGAAAGGAGATGAGAGAACAGTGGGGTGCGATAGAAGGGAGGGTAGCTTGGGGAAAGTGGTAACTGGAATTCACTATGTCTTAGGGAGAGTGGATGTAGGTTTGGGAGAAAATTTGTATCCCAAAATCTTTTGGAATTGAATATTGATAACTAAAAGTCAATAAATTATTTTTTTAAAAGTAACTATGCAAATGTTTTCATATCTAGATATATATAGATATATATATACATATGTGTATGTATATAGATAGATAGATAGATAGATATTACTGAGATCAGTTTGCCGAAAGGATCCAATTTGGAATGATTAATGACTGCACTAATTATGGCATCCATAAACCAGACACTTCCTGTGTACTCTGAAATCAAATTATGTAGCCAATCTCTTGCTCCCTTTTCACAACGTGTTGGTTATTTAAAAGTGAAGACAGGACATGGTATTAGAGAATTCCAAAGTTGGAAAGAACTTTATGTGATAAGAAGTCTTATCTCTACCCTCAAAATAATTCCTACTATAATGTCATGATGTTCCCCACTCCACCCACTCCCACATCTTATGTACAACGAGAGGGAATTTGCTAATTCCTGAGCCATCACATTCAAATTTTTGAGAGCTCTAATCATTAGAAAGTGTGTTTCCTGTACATTCTTGCTTTTATTTCTGTTACCCTGACATCAAGAGTGAATTTCTCTCTGTTTGGTGTCTACCATTTAACCTAGTTCTACGATCTAAGAACAAAATGAAAATATAATTCCTTTCCTAAGTGACTGTCATTCTAATACCTTGAAGACAGTGTTGTCATTATTGTTGCTGTTGTTGCTTTGTTCTTACACTTGAGTCTTCTCAATTCCTTCAATTAATTCTTGTTCTTATCAACTCCAAATTCTTTCATATACTATTTTCCATGCTTTGGATCCTTTTTAGTTTATTGATATTTTTGAACAGATGTTGTAACCCATAACAGAACAAAATCTACCATGTTTTCTTTTCTCTTGGAGAGTACAAAGTAACTGACTCCTTCTAGCCCTAGAAGGTCTTCATCTCAGTCACAGATTGTATTATTTTTTCCTTCTATATCAAAATTGACTGCTATCAATCTTCGAATATATTATGTGTATCACATGGAAACCTACGTATTAATGTAGTCTTGCACTAACTTAAGAAATTTGAAACACAAACAAATAGAACAATACAAAATGGAGCATATTTGAAAAGAGTGTGAAGCATTAAATTCATGAGTCTTATAGGAACTCATAAAATGAGAAACATCTGTATAATGAAATGGACAAAATTTATAAAGAGGAAATAGAACATGAGAAAGATCTGAAATCATCCCATTGACTTCTTGAAGTCAATGTTTCTTGAGATTTTTCATGTCAGATCACAGAGTTGCCCACACATCACAGGTCTCTACCCATGAAAAAAGCACCAACAATGGAAGGTAAAAATGTTATACTATGATATATAGAATCGCCCTCTTTGATCACTGATGTGTTTTTTCTTTCTCTACTTTAGTAGTCTGGAAGAGGAAAAAGTGACAGGTCTAATTGATTCATTTGTCAAGTGTCAAATGTTAAACATTGAGTAGTGCTGTGTGGTTTGGTGGAAAGAAAATTGGACTGTGACTCAGGAATGCTGATACATAGCCTGCTTAAGATTTCCAATTGATAAACTATGGATTCATTGACTTCACCTCTGTGAGTCTTTCCTTGCATGTCATTAATGAACAAGCAGTATCTGAGGACACTAGATTCCATCTAGGTCTAACATTATATGAACTACTTTAGCAAAATATACGGAAAATAAATTTATAAAGGAAAAAGCAACAAAGTATTCCACTATGTTTAGATATCACAACCTAAAAATCTTGTTGGGTAGATAAGACAATAAAATAAAAGATAAGAAAATAAAACAGATAGGTAGATAGACTAAAAATGATACTTGGACTGGATACCTCCCCGGCAATTGCGTCAGCAACTTACATATATATAAAGGAATCTGGCTTCTTACTGATCCATCAATTATTGAAATTGTGCATGAACATCAATTATGTAAAAATAAAGAAACAAAAAAAAGGTGATTTGCTTTTCGTCTTTATTTTTTAATCAAATTTACCAGAGGTTTTTCAATTTCATTGTTTTTTTTTTATAAAATCAATTTCTAGTTTTATATATTGGTTCAATAGTTTTCATAATTTCAACTTTATTATTGTCTCCTTTGGCTTTTGGTATTGCTAATATGGTATTTACTTGGGGAATATCAATTTCTTCTTCTTTTAGCTTTTTCTGCTGCATATCCAATTCATTGATCTCCTCTTTCTCTATTTTATTCATAAAATAGGGACATTAAAAGATATAAAACTTCTCCTAAGAACAGTTTTGGAGTATCTCATAAGCTTTGGTAGGTTGTCTTATTATTGTTTTTCTCTTGAAGGAATTTGTTTATTCTTAGTACGATTTATTGGTAAAACCACTCATTCATTAGGATTAGATTGAATATTTGACACTTAACTTTTGGTCTATCTTTCTACGGCGTTTTATTACATATAATTTTTGTCTGAGAAGGACTCATTGATTATTTCTCCTTTTTTGCACTGGAATCTGAGGTTTTTATGGCCATGTACTTACTCAACTTTTGTATGTGTGCCATACACAGCTGATAAAATGGTATGTTCCTTTCTATCTCCATTCAGTTTTCCCAGAGATCTATAATATCTAACTTATTCATACCTTTATTGACCTTCTTAATTTTTTCTTGTTTATTTTGAGGTTAGATTTATATGGCTCATAAAGCAGGAGTTTTAAGTCCCCACCAGTATAATTTTCCTATCAATTAGTAAATCAGAAACGAAAAGGAGGAACACACTTCCAATGAGGAGAAAATAAAAAAACAATTAGAAATTACTTTGCCAATTCGTATGATCAGAAATTGTGCAATCTAAATGAGGTGGAGGATTATTTTAACAAAAGTATATAAATTGCCCAGATTAACAGAAACCAAAGTTGAATACTTAAATAGCCTCATCTCAGAAAAAAAAAATTAAGCAGCCATCAATGAACTCCCTAGGAAAAAATCTCCAGGGCAGAAGGGATTTTCAAGTGAATTCAATCAAACATTTAGAGAACAGTTAATTCCAATACTATATTGGGTATTAGGGGAAATTGGGGAAGAAGGAGTCCTCGTAAATTCTTTTCATGATAAAAATATAGTTCTGGTACCTAAACCAGGAAGAGTCAAAACACAGAAAGAAAATTTAGACCAATTTCTCTAATGAACATAGCTGCAAAAATTACAAATAAGATTATAGCAAAAAGAATAGAGCAAATTATCACAAGAATAATACATTATGATCACGTAGGAATTATACTAGGAATGCTGGGATGGTTCAATATTAGGAAAACTATTTGAATTAATGATCTTATCAACAACAAAAAAACAGAAAGTACATGATTATCTCAGTATACACAGAAAAAGCTTTTGACAAAATACAGCACTCATTCCTATTGAAAACACTGGAGAACACAGGAAAAAATGGAACTTTACATAAAGTTATAAGCAGTATCCACCGGAAAACTTAATCAAACATGTATGCAAGCAGGATAAAGTAGATGCATTTCCAATAAAATCAAGGGTGAAACCAGTAGTTCCATTATCCACAGAATTAATTAATATGGTATTAGAAATTGTAACTATAGCAGCAACAGTCGAAAAAGAAATTGAAGGAATTAGAATAGGCAAAGCAGATACTAAATTATCACACTTATTTATTTATTTATTTTATTTAATAAATTTATTTAACTTTTTACATACATTTTCACAAAATATTGGGTTCCAAATTTTCTCCCCATTTGTCCCCTCCCCCCACCCGAATACAATGAGCACTCAAATTTTCCCTATCACTAATCTGCCCTCTCCTCTATCACCTCTCCATTCACTTACCCCATCTTCTCTTCTGTCCCATAGGGGCAGATAACTCTCTATTCCCCATTATCTGTATTTCTTATTTCCTAGTAGCAAGAACAATACTCAACACTAATGCCTAAAACTTTGAGTTTGAACTTCTCCCCACTCTTCTCTCCCCACCCATTCCGTTGGGAATGCAGGCAAATCAATACAGACCATATCTGTGTAGTTTTGCAAATGATTTCCATAATATTCATGTTGCGTAAGACTAACTATATTTCCCTCCATCCTATCCTGCCCCTCATTGCTTCTATTCTTTCTATTGATCCTGTCCCTCCCTGAGTGTTGATTTCAAACTGCTCTCTCCTCCCATTGCCTTCCATTACATCATCCCCCCACCCTGCTTGTCCCCTTCTCGCCCACTTTCCTATATTGTAAGATAGGTTTTCATACCAAAATGAGTGTGAATTTTACTCCTTCCTTTGGTCAAATGTGATGAGAGTAAAGTTCATGTTGTTCTCTCAGCTCCCCTCTTTTTCTCTCCACCAAAAAGCCTCCCGCCTGCCTCTTCTGTGAGAGATAATTTGCCCCCTTCGATTTCTCCCTCTCTCCTCCCAATACGTTTCTATCTCACTGTTTACCTTGATTTTTTTAAAGATATTATCCCATCCTTTTCAATTCACTCTGTGCTCTCTATCTCTGTGTGTGCGTGCGCGTGTGTGTGTGTGTGTGTAATCCCAGCAACTAACCAAAAGATTCAAGAGTTACAAATGTTTTCTTTCCTTGAAGGAATGTAAACAGTTCAACTTTGGTATGCCCCTTATGACTTCTCCTTGCTGTTTACTTTTTCATGCTTCTTCTCATTCTTGTGCTTGAAAGTCAGATTTTCTTTTCAGCTCTGGTCTTTTCAACAAGAATGCTTGAAAGTCCTCTATTTCACTGAAAGACCATATTTTCCCTGAAGTATTATACTCAAATTTTCTGGGTAGGTGATTCCTGATGTTAATCCTAGTTCCTTTGACTCTGGTGTATCCATGCCCATCGACCTCTTAATGTAGAAGCTGCTAGATCTTGTGTTATCTTGATTGTATTTCCACAATACTGGAATTGTTTCTTTCTAGCTGCTTGCAATATTTTTTCCTTGAACTGGGAACTCTGGAATTTGGCCACAATGTTCCTAGGAGTTTCTCTTTTTGGATCTCTTTCAGGCGTTGATCAGCGGATTCCTTGAATACTTATTTTGCTCTCTGGTTTTAGAATATCAGGGAACTTTTCCTTGATAATTTCATGAAAGATTATGTTTAGGCTTTTTTAACCTCTTTTCCCATTTGACTTAGCCTGTTTTTCAAGGTGTTATTTTCTTCAGCATTTTTTGGGTCTCCTTTAGCAAGGTGTTGATTCGTTTTTCAAGCTTTCCTTGTATCTCTCTCATTTCTCTTCTCAGTTTTTCCTGCACCTCTCTAATCGTGATTTTCAAAATCCTTTTTGAGCTCTTCCATGGCCTGAACCCATTGGATATCTTTTTCTGTTGTTTGGGATACAGAGGCCTTGACTCCTATGTCTTTACCTGATGATAAGCATTGTTCTTCCTCATCAAAAAGGAAGGGAGGAAATATATTTTCAACAAGAATGTAACCTTCTATAGTCTTATTTTTCCTCCCTTTTCTGGAAATTTTCCTAGCCAGTTGCTTGACTTCTGAGATTCCTTTCCTCACCCACCTAATATGGAGAACAATAAGGAAGAAGTGGAGATCTTAGAAGTAAGACATGTATCATTTAATCACTTTACCTTTAATATCACTTTCCAATGCAAATTCAAGTTGTTGAGATGGATTTAGGAACTGATGGATCTCATCCACAAATTTTTGAAAGGTCACAATTCTTTCTTATTTTCTGTCCAAAATTTATAAAACAATAGTTGCAAGAAAGGAAGCCACATGGAGTGGGTAGGGTACATTTACATTAGATTTCTCCTACATTGTTCTCTCTGTATAAACCAATCTCCTCAAACTCCTCAAACAAATCCCAGAGAACAATGAGTCTTCTAGAAGTAAACACTGGTGTACTGAAGAGACATCACTTGAGGAATCATTTCCTTGACTACTTTATGTAAAGATATTGTTACACACGCACACAGAGGTATATACACACTCATATTTGTGTGTGTGTAGGAAAGTTGCTACAAAATCAGG
Organism: Potorous gilbertii; assembly: GCA_028658325.1. Classification (NCBI taxonomy): domain Eukaryota; kingdom Metazoa; phylum Chordata; class Mammalia; order Diprotodontia; family Potoroidae; genus Potorous; species Potorous gilbertii. The sequence continues at coordinate 49,003,832 of CM053775.1, forward strand.
CTGCCTAGAAGGAGGAGATAAACACTGAACTCAATATTACGTTCCGTACCTTTAGGAATGGACAAGCATATCAAGATACCACTTAAATTCAAATTAGCAATGGTAACTGAGAATTCCTTTGTTGTTATGCTAATGTTTTCTTTTCTCTTGCTTGTTACATTTAGGAATATGGGAGTGAGACAGGTTTTATGGGTGATAGGGTATATGAACCATCCTATTGTAAGACTGATACTGCTCTAAATAAATGGGGACACATATTTATTTGTTACCTGTCAGGACTAGTGTCCTTCCCTACAGTGACAGAAAAGATACTTCCAGGTGGACTTACCCATGGTACAAAGAGATTTAGGCACTTTTCTTCTTCAAGTTCTAATGTTTTGAGTGGACCCAGGATTATCTACTATTTGAATTGAGTCTTACTCTACTTTCTCCATTGTTCTATGCCAAATTATAACCTGCAATGAATACTGATGTCCTGATAGTGATTTCCAAACACATAAAACTTTGTGGAAAGTTCATCGACATTAATCAACTTAAAGAATTATCCTTTATCCTTTTAGGAATTGAGAAAATACTGCTGTTGGAAGCTTGCCTCCAAAGTTCATTTGACTTTGCCCTGTTTAAGAGAAAACCTTCAATTAGCAACAGGCTACTCTGCTACCTGGCTACCTGGTGTTGGCTGAATAGGAAGCAAGAGAATTTATCATTCAGAGCATTTTTCGTGTCTTCCTGCCTCCACTAATTTTATTTTCTACGAGATCAACAAAGGGAATAATGAGTCTATTGAGAGAGGCATTGATGCACATGTACTATCATTGTAACATCTATCTAACAAAATCTATCAGTTCCTTACACACCTGGGCATTCAATGCCTGGACCGTGCTTCTCTCAGAATGTACCCAACAATTTTAATACTTTGCTCTTCAGAATCACTGTCACTGACAATACTGGTCATCCTTGCACCCTAATCACCTTTTTGTCATTAGTGTATCCTTCCACAATTCAATGTTCAATCCCACTCTGCATGAGAAAGAATCAATTAATTGCTGAGGGATCGTAAAATATTTGAATAAATTATAACCTTGGAATTTTTCAAGTTCATCCTCGTCATTTAACAAACGAAGACACCAAGACTCACACAATTTGTGAGTCTCTTAAGAAAATAAAAAAGCCCAGATCATCATCATCATCATCCTCATCCTCATCCTCATCATCTTCATCATCAACATAATCATCATCAACAACAACATAAACATCCCTGATATTTCTTGAATGAGGTAGATAAGATGACTGCGATTTTAGCTGGAAATAGCACTTGTTTCCATACAGTTCACAATTTTGCATGTCGCACTTTATCAGGAAACATGCTAATATTCTCTGTTTCGTTCAAATATCTGGTGTTTAGGGACAACGAGAACCTCTCATGTGAGGGCTACCAAATCCTTTTCTGATCTGGTCATCTACATTCGGTGTCTGCCTCCAACCAACTCTTATTCATGGTCCAAGAAGCTGCTGAATGGACCGCAATCATTCCTCCTAAAACCATTCCAGCAGACTGGCTTAACCAGGTTTATGAAGCTTCATGTCTCAAACCCTTTGATTGCTTAGTGGAATGTCTACCCCAAGTATCTGAAGACGTAGCACCAACAGAATGGGCAGAGGAAAACAATTTGTACCAGTGCCTATGAAATTGGCTGAGGCCAGGATGGGGGAGTGCTTATACCTTGGCCAAACATTGAAGACATGGACCATTTCCAGGCATTCTGACTTTTGTATTGCTACTGGACTTCAAAGACGCTGGAAGAGAGAGATGATTCAAGACATCATCCTGTGATGTTATTGATTTTCTTTGAAATGAAAGACAAGCACAATATCCACATGTTATATTTTAAAATAAGGTTCATATGAAAATGCTTTTGAAGTTCTGTGTTTGTATGCCATGGAATACATTGAAGAAAAGAGTGGTGTCAAGAAAATTTACAGGGGAGGAGCCAAGATGGCGGAGTGAAAAGACACACATACGCCAGTTCCCAAACCCACAGCCCATAAAATACCTGTAAGGAGGAACTGCCAACAAAATCTAAGCAGAGGAAGCCACGGAATAATGGAGAGGAGGAGATGTCTGTTCCAGAGAGACCAGAAAAACTTACACAAGGGGTCCGTTGCACACAAGAACCGGAGCAGAGCCCAAACCTACCCTGGCCACGTGAGCCTGGAAGAAGCGGATCCAGGCGGGCTTCAGGACAGAATCTCCAGCAGCCGCACAGTTACCTCCACCCAAGGGCGCAGAGGTCAATGAGAGGGCCTGCTTGGCTCACTGAGAGGGGAGCGGGGTGTCTCCATAACTCTGGCCCCCTCGGGAGACAGCAACTAACAGGTGCTCCCAGAGCAGGCAGGAGATCAGATCCATTGTTGAAGGTCTCCACGTAAACCCCCTGAGGGAACTGAGTCAGGTGCTGCGGCCCTGCCCCTACCTGAAGACCTGATCTTAATCTCACATTGAATAGCAGCCCCGACCCCACTGAAAGCCCTAAGCCTGGGAAGCAGCATTTGAATCTCAGACCTCAAGCACTAGCTGGGTGGATATGGAGGAAAGGCGGGAGTGGAGAGGAATCTCAGAAGCCAAGTAAGTAGCTAGGAAAATGGTCAGAAAATGAAAAAAAAGTAAGACCATAGAAGATAGCTTTCTTGGTGAACAGATATTTCCTCCTTTTCTTTCGAGTGAGGAAGAACAATGCTTACCATCAGGGAAAGACATAGAACTCAAGGCTTCTGTATCTCAAACACCTGAAATAAATACTTAATGGGCTCAGGCCATGAAAGAGCTCAAAAAGGATTTAGAAAATCAAGTTAGACAGGTGGGGGAAAAAGTAGGAAGAGAAAGGAGAGACATGCAAGAAAAGTGTGAAAAGCAGGTCAAAACCATGCTAAAGGAGACTGAAAAAAAGGTGAAGAAAATAACACCTTGAAAAATAGGTTAACTCAATTGGCAAAAGAAGTTCAAAAATTCAATGAGGAGAAGAATGCTTCCAAAAGCAGAATTAGCCAAATGGAAAAGGAGGTTCAAAATCTCACTTAAGGAAATAGTCCTTTCAAAATGGAACAAATGGAGCCTAATTATCTTAGGACAAACCAACAAATCACAAAACAAAACTGGGGTGGGGGGAGGGGACAAATGGGGAGAAAATTTGGAACCCAAAATTTTGTGAAAATGAAAGTAAAAAGTTAAATAATAAAGTTATGAAATTAAAAAATAAAATTTAAAAAGAATTAAAAAAAAGAAAATTTAAATAAAATATTCCTACTTCCTCTCCCTCCCCGCTCTCTCTCCAAAACGGCATGCTGTCTTACATGGCATTCTACACATCCATTCTTATGAAGTACAGTGTCACATTAGACATGCTGCAAAAAATAATTACAAAGAATAGGAGAAACCATCACAGAAGCGAAAACAACAGAAGACATAGCAAATGAGAAAATATTCTCCTTCATTCTGTGTTCCAATTGCATAGGTCTTTCTCTGGATATGGGTGGCATTTTGCCTCAGGAGTCTCTTGGGAATATTTTAGATCTTTGCACTGCTGGAAAGGGCTAAGTCTATCAGCCACAGTTCTTGCACACTGTGAGTGTTACCGTGTACAGCGTTCTCATAGTTCAGTTCATTTCACTCAGCATCAGTTAATAGAAATCCATCCAGGCCTCTCTGAAGTTCTCCTGTTCATCATTTCTTTTTTGTTTCAATAGTATTATTTGTTTATTTTTAGATTTCAACATTCATTTCTACAAAATTTTGAGTTCCAAATTTTATCTCAATTTGTCCCCTCCCCCCACCCCAATACACTGAGCATTATAATTACCCCTATCACGAATCTGCCCTCTCTTCTAGCATCCCTCCCTTCCCTTACCCCACCTTCTCTTTTGCCTTGTAGGGCCAGACAACTTTCTGTTCCCCATTACCTGTATTTCTTATGTCTTAGTAGCAAGGGCAATACTCTACAGTTGTTCCTAAAACCTTGAGTTCCTGCTTCTTCCCATTCCTCCCTCCCAAACCATTCCCTTGAGAAGACAGGCAATTCAATACAGGCCATATCTGTGTACTTTTGTAAATGACTTCCATAACAGTCGTGTTGTGTAAGACTAACTATATTTCCCTCCATCCTATCCTGCCCCTCATTGCTTCCATTGTCTCTTTTGATCCTGTCCCTCCCTAAGAGTGTTGACTTCAAATTGCTCCCACCTCCCATTGCCCTCCCTTCCATCATCCCAGCAACCTTGCCTATTCCCCTTCTCCCCTACTTTCCTGTATTGTAAGATAGGTTTTCAAACCAAAAATGAGTGTGCATTTTATTCCTTGCTTTGGTCAAATGTGATGAGAGTAAACTTCATGTGTTTTTCTCAATTTCCGTCTTTTCCCCTCCACGATAAAGTCTCCTGTCTGCCTCTTCTGTGAGAGATAATTTGTCCCATTCCATTTCTCCCTCTCTCCTCCAAATACATTTCTCTCTCACCGACTAACTTCATTTTTTTAAAGATATGATCCCATCCTACTCAATTCACTCTGTGCTCTCTGTCTCTCTGTGTGCGTGCATGTGTGTGGGGGTGTGTGTGTGAACACGCGTGTGTTTGTGTGTATGTGTGTTTGTGTGATCCCACCAACTACGCAGATACTGAAAAGTTTCAAGAGTTACAAATATTGTCTTTCCATGTAGGAATGTAAGCAATTCAACTTTCTTAAGTGCATTATGACTTCTCTTTGCTATTTACTTTTTCATGCTCCTTCTCATTCTCGTGTTTGAAAGTCAAATTGTCTTTTCAGATCTGGTCTTTTCATCAAGAATGCTTGAAACTCCTCTATTTCATTTAAAGACCATATTTTCCCCTGATGTATTACACTCAGTTTTGCTGAGTAGGTGGTTCTTGGTTTTAGTCCTAGTTCCTTTGACTTCTGGAATATCCTATCCCATGCCCTTGGATCCCTTAATGTAGAAGTTGCTAGATCTTGTGTTATCCTGATTGTATTTCCACAATACTGGAATTGTTTCTTTCTAGCTGCTTCCAATATTGTCGCCTTGACCTGGGAATTCTGGAATTTGGCCAAAATGTTCCTCGGAGTTTCTCTTTTTGGGTCTCTTTCAGGCAGTGATTGGTGTATTCCTTGAATACTTATTTTGCCTTCTGGTTCCAGAATATCAGAGCAGTTTTTCATGATAATTTCATGAAAACTGATGTCTAGGCTCCTTATTTGATCATGGCTTTCAGGTAGGTCCATAATTTTTAAATTGTCTCTCCACGGCCCACTTTCCAGATCCATTAGTTTACTAATGAAAGGTTTACCTTATCTTCTATTTTTCGATATTTTGGTTTTGTTTTGTAACTTCCCTTTTTTGTCGTGTCGTCATCAGCTTCTTTGAACTCCACTCTCATTTTTAAAGAAGTATTTTGTTCAGTGAGCTTTTGAGTCTGGAAAACCTCCAAATGGCTACTTTTTTGAAGAAATTCATGTAACCTATTGTGCCTTAAAACAATTCTCTGTCAATCAGATTTGGATGAAAATCAGCGTTTCCAAATGTGGAAAAAGGCAAAGTCAACTAGAGAAATGAGTTTCAGTAATGAAATTATGAGAGGTAAAATTCTGAGTATTGAAATTAGCGACATAGTTTCTTTTTTATTAATAAAATTATTTATTTAACATTTTACGTTTATTTTCACAAGATTGTGGGTTCCAAAATTTTCTCCCCATTTGTCCCCTCCCCCCTCCCCAATACACCCAGCATTCTAATTATCCATATCACCATTCTGCCCTCTCTTCTTTCATCCCTACCTTCCCTTACCCCATCTTCTCTTTTGTCCTGTA
>CM053775.1:49010185-49027189 GCA_028658325.1 Potorous gilbertii
CAGAATGTAGCAGATCACGTCTGTGTGTGGGGGGGTTTTAGTGTATTATGTTTTGATTTGTTATACGATTTCTTCCACTTATGTCAGTGCGACTACATAGCATCACTATAGTGAAAATATGCTCAAAGGAAAGTATATGTTGAACCTATACAGAATTTTATGCTGTCATGGGGAGGGAGGGGGGTAGTGGGGGGAAGGTGTGGGGGGATAAAATCTTGATTTTTAAGGAAGTGATTGTAGAACATTTATAAATAAATAAAATAAAAATTTTAAAAAATGAATTTAAGGGGTGAGAGAGAAATATATTGGGAGGATAAAGGGAAAAACGGAACGGGGCATATTGTCTCTCATAAAAGAGGCAAGTAAAAGACTTTTCAGTGGTGGGAAAAGAGGGGAGGTGAGAGAAAACACATGAAGCTTACACTCATCACAATCGACTAAAGTTGGGAATAAAATGCACACTCATTTTGGTATGAGAACCTATCTTACCAAAAGAAAGTGGGGGAGAAGGGCACAAGGGAGGGTGGGAATGGTGTAAGGGAGGGTAGTGGGAGGAGGGAGCAATTTGAAGTCAACAGTCTTGTTGAAGGATAGGACCAAGGAAGAGAATAGAAGTCATGAGGGGCAGGATAGGGCGGAGGGAAATATAGTCAGTCCATTACACAACATGACTATTACGGAAGTCTTTTGCAAAACTGCACAGGTATGGCCTGTATTGAACTACTTGCCTTCCCAAAGGGAATGGGTGGGGTGGGAGGGATGAAGAGAAGTTGCAACCCAAAATTTTAGGAACAACTCTTGTGTATTGTTCTTGCAACTAGGAACTAAGAAACCCAGGTAATGGAGTATAGAAAGTGATCTTGCCCTACAGGACCAAAGAGAAGATGGGGATCAGGGAAGGGAGTGATGTTACAAGGGAGGGTTGATTGGGTCAATTAAAATGCTAGGATTTTTGGTATGGGGAATGGAATGACGAAAAAGTTTGGAACCCAACATTTTGTGGAAAGGAAGCTTGAATACTTAAATAAATAAATTTAAATTAAAAAAAAATTGCCTGGAAGCACCAAGTGATTAAATGTCACGCCTAATGCCACACAGCTGGTACCTGTAGAAGGGCCATCTTAGGTCTTCTGACTCTGAGACTGATTCTGTCTCCACCTGGCCTGACTCCATTTCTATGAAAGTAATCTTACATATGACTTTCAATAAGGCAGCCACAAAGAAGTTCATTTAAAACTTTAATGACTTAAAGTTGTGGGGGGAGAAAAAAATATTCTACTTGACTGTAGAAATCTTGTTTTGAACCTGAAAACTGACATTTAATATCTTTTTAACCCTGGGCAAGTCACTGAATTTTTTTAGTTCTAGCTTCCACTTTCTGTAAAACGGGAATAATAATACCGTTTAATCTGTCAGAAAAAAAAATGCTAGTGAGTGAGGCCTGGCGGCCACTACGGCATTACTGGCCAATTCCAGAGACTTTGCTTCCCTTGCTGGAAGTTTCTGGTCCTCCCACTAGTCCTGCACTGGAGGCTGGTCGCATACTCTTGGTTAGCCAGCTGTGTGTGTGTGTGTGTGTGTGTGTGTGTGTGTGTGTGTGTGTGTGTAGACTGGATGATTATTTGTAATCATTTAATGTGTTCCATATATGTAAGTGTGAGCAAAGACAAATTATTTGCTCCCTTCAAAATTTGAGACTGCATGAATTAAATTCGTGATTCAGAACAATTAAGTTCCCTATTGTTTCTAGCAGATTAATATATATTTTGGAAGAGCATACTAATTATCCCCCAAGATTTTAGTGATAGAGAGTAAGGAAGGTGGTTTGAGCTTTTAAATCACACACACAAACACACACACACACACACACACACACACACACACACTCCATGAGCAAGAGATATTTCAGATCTACTAGAGGAGATTATAGGACTACTTTTCACTTAAACTTCTCATATTTGAGACTTTAAAAATAGGAATAACAGAATCTTAATTATTGTCGAGCACTGTGTCCTTTACTGAGATTTCTCAAATTCTACTCTACTAGTTGTTCCTTTTTCTATTTTTTTTATATTAACCAGCTCTCACCTATGTGATTCCCACTTAAATCCTAGGGATGAGAAACAATGTGACTGAATTCATTCTGTTTCAACTGACTCAGCATCCAGAGAAGCAGAAAACAGTGTTTGCCATTTTCTTGGTGTTCTACACTGCCACTGTGGTGGAGAATCTATTAACTGTTGTGACAATCAACACCAGTCCCACACTTTGTTCGCCTGTGTACTTTTTCTTAACCTACTTTTCCATCACAGATGTTTGCTTCTCTACCATCACGGCTCCCATACTGATTGTGGACAACCTCTCTCACTTGAATACTATTTCCTTTGATGAGTGCATGACTCATTTATTTACCATGCATTTCTTTGGCTGCGTGGAGATAGTGGTCCTCATTTTAATGGCCTATGATCACTTTGTGGCCATCTGTAAACCTCTACACTATTCGCAGGGTGTGTGGGATTCTGATTTGGTTGCCATGGATAAGGTCATTTCGGCATTCTGTTGTGCACATAATCTGTAACTTGAATGTGCCCTTCTGTGCTCCCAATGTGATTGATCACTGGTTCTGTGACCTGTGACCTTTATTGAGACTGGGATACATTGAAACATATGTATTAAAAGTTTAGTAGTCTCTAATAGTGGACACATATGCTCAGTAAGCTTTGTGTTGTTAATGATATCCTACACAATTATACGATACTCCCTAAGAAATCATATCCTTTGGCCACTGCACATTCGTGTGCACTCGCCTTCCAACCACCTTCCCTCTTGGTAAGTTGGTGTCTGTGTTTTATACTATTATAACTGCCTTCCTCAGTCCTTTCACATGTACTCTGAGGAATGCAGAAGGAAAATTCCCATGAGGAAATTACGGAGCACCCAAGTGACCTCAGGGGACAAATAATATGTATGGCCCAATCTGGAAGAATTGAAGTTGGTATGTGAGAGTAATTGTGACAATATCCAGGAGTTCTTAACCTGGGGTACGTGAATTTTAACAATAATTTGATAGTTGTTTTACAAGAGAATTTTCATTTATCTTGCAATTCAATATATTTGTGTACCTTTGAAAATATTATTTATTCACATGAACAATCTGAAAATGGTATTTGCTGTGGTTTTATAATTATTTCAACTAGGAAAATAACATTAAATATGAGGACGTTATTATATATCACAAAGTGACCAAAGGGAATGAAGTCATGAAAGAGATAAATTTGTGGCATAATGAAGCAAATACTGCAAAACAAATCCCATCTCTCCTTTTAATTTCTTGCATGTTTGGCAAGAAAAAAAACTTTCTCTCTGTTTTGTCAACAAAGAAATTAATGATTTGGTCTATAGGAACCCTATGGGGAACCTGGGACCTAGAGGGAACATGTGATTCTCTATGTCCTATTGACTGAGTCCAAGTTATACAGAACAAATTCTTTTATTAAGGGGATTTGTTCTGTGGAGTTTTCATTCAGTCAAAGAACTGCCCTTGAGGACCTGGAAGGCCTAATACACAGTTATCCCAACCCTGCCTAGGACATTTTAGACCTCTAAATTTGTGACCTTTGTGTATAGGATAGGGGAAAAGTGTCCCTGATTGAAAAAAATTTTGTGCTTTGAGAAAGAGGCACAGTATCAAATTGAGCGTAATTAAATCTAAGAATCAGAAGGTACTTGACAATTTCAGTTCTCAGGATTTTACCTCTCATAGCTCCACCACCAAAATCCACTTCTCCAGTTCACTTCGCATCTTTTCCCATTAGGAAATACTGATCTTCATTCAAGGTTGATTGACAGTGGATGTTGGAAGACTTATGATAGGTCCTTGAAATTCTTATGAAAAGTAGCCATTTGGAGACTTTCCATCTCATCTTCCCAATGACATAGTTCTATACACTTGGATTCAATAAACATGAAAAAAAAATCATTCGCTTAAATTGTCATTGAAGTCTTCAACCTTGAGTCCTAACGATCTGGGTTATATTAAATCAGAGATATGTTTAATCACGGGATCATAACAAGTTACCTATGCTCGCTTGCCTCAAATATTAGAAAACCTTTTGACCAAGTCTTTCTACCTTAAGTATCTCTTCATTCTAATCCATTTTCCACTTGTTCTTTAAGTGAAAACTGTTAAATATTCCCTGATTCTGCCTTGTTCTCCATAAGACATGAATTGTTTCTTTCTGGCTTATTGTGTTATTTTTTGCGACCTGAACCCTCAAATTTGGCTACTGTTTTTCTGAGATTTAATTGTGCAATACATTTCAGGTAGCGATGAACGGATTCTTCCAATTTTGTCTACTGGATCTAATATAGAGGACAATTTTCCATTATAGTGTATTGAAGTATGATGTCTCTGCTCTTTCTCAGTGTTGGAATTCATATAATCCAATAGTTCTTTATTAATCTCTCCTTCATCTATTTTCTAACTCAGGTATTTTTCCAATGATATACTTCACATTTTCTCTTTTTTTCATTCGTTTGACTTTGATTTATTGTTTCTTTGTGTCTCATGTAGTCAGTATTTTCCACTTCTTAATTATAATTTCTAATGGATTTTTTTTTACTTTGGTGAGCTGTAGTAACTTTTCATTTGGCCCATTCAGTTTATTAAGGAATTCTATTCTCATTTTTTTTATTTTTTAAAAATTCTTTTCTTTGTTTTCAGTTTTCTACAATCACTTCCACATATCTTAGATTTTCCCCCCTCCTTCTCTGTCCTTCCCTTCTCCCTGTTCACTCCCTCCCCAAAACAATGTGTAGTCTTATATAGGTTCTACAGTACATTCTTATTAAATAGTGTTTCAACTTATTCATGTTGCATAGAATTAAAATTAATGGGAGAAACCATAAAACCAAACAAAAGTAACACAAAAGATTAAAAGGTGAGAAGAAAGGAAGACACAGACAGTATCCAATCCGGAGTTTGTAATAATTCATGAATCTCTCTCAACTTCCTTCATCTTTTGAAGCAAGTCGAGAGAGTCGTGAACATCATCCTGACTGTGGAGTTTGATCAACTAAATAAGTGCTCCACAAAGACACAATTTCCATTGCTGTGGGAACGATATGTACAAATCATCTGCTCCTCAAAACTATACTTTTGCTATGGATTTGACAATATTTGTGCCATACTTATAGGCTTATGGCAACATAAATATAACTGACAGCATAAATGATGAACTTATATTCTCTTTTACCCAACTACACAAAAGGAAGTGTTTCATCTACCAGTGTGATAGTTTGTTAGAACACTGGACACAAGAAAATAACAGGATATAAGCTTGTCCCAGCAATATATTTATGCACACCTTATCCTGAAATATAGTAAAAAGATAGTAAGAATAATACTGATAACTCACACTTTCTTTGAATGCTAAACTGTGGTAAAAATTCTGACAGAACTTCCACAGTGTATCACAGATGGAATTCTGACCCAGACTCTGGACGTATTTGCACAGACTTTGTTGGCCAAGAGGACAGAAACACACGTATTCATCTTTCGGGGAGAATACTGACACTATCGGGGAAGGTGGAAGTAGAGATATTAAAAACGTTGAAAACTTACACAGCCACTTTAGCTGACAAATATCCTTTCCTATATGGTATCTGCCAGGTCTAAGCTGCTTAGAGGAGATGACACAAGCTCTTCAAACCCTGTAGCTCCTGGCTGTTCCAATGCAGAGTCTCCAAACAGCTCTCTTAAATCTGGGATCACTTCCCAGTTATTGTCCTAAGTCTCACTTCTAGAAGAGATGCTACAAAAAAATTTATATTCTTGCCAGGAAAGTAACTGAGACTGTTTTCCTTATCATGTCTTAAAATTTATCTAGGAATTAAAGTTTATTTTGCAATGCAGGTAACGATAGTACTAGACTCCATCCCTCTTTGTACCTTAGCTCCTTATCTGAAACTAATAGTTAATTCTTTTTCTTCCAGTCAATCAGAAATTTATAGCAATTACATCAAAGTTCAGAAATTTGAGGATCTCCAAGGGACTGAGGGTCATCACCTACAACGGGAAATACGCAATTTCAACTTTAGCTTGCACAAGAGTTAGCTTTGCGGGGTTAAAATCATAAAAGAGGGAAGTTGAGCTTTCAGTGACACTTCCCCTCTCTGGCAGGTAGCACTCTCCTCATGAATGCTGTTATCCAAGAGGTAATGTTTTGTATCCTGAAATGCTCACTACGTCCTTTTGTATACTCAGTTTGTTCAGAACAGCAAAACTCCATAACTGTTATGCACCACTATATGTCCGAAACTGAGGTAAGAGGTGGTTTTGAAAAGTAAAAAAAAAGACGAAAAAACAGAAGAGAAACTAAAACAAAAGGCCTGTTCTCAAAGCACTAATGGCAGAAAAAAATGTACGTTTACTCTTTTAAAACTGGTTTCCAAATGTTTCCTTTTGTAGAAAATGGGGCTAACTTCTCTCCACATTTCCCCCCTAATATTTTTAAAGCAAAGATGATTGAAGAGAAAGTTGTCTCCGAACAGCCAGCAAATCACTGTGTTATCTGACCCAAAAGCAACGACATTTTGAATTACGTGCCTAATTTCTCCACTGTGGTTGATTTTAGCTAAAGTCCAAATAGAACAGTGATCAGGATGTTCAAACTAAAATGAGAATGACTAAGATGTCCAACACTTCTAAGGTAACACTGTCTTCATTGTGAAATGATACACAATGTGTATGTAAGTTGTCACTGAATGAAGAGTTATAATTAAATGTGACAGGAACTGGATGTGGCGTCAGAGAGCGTAGGTTCAAATTCAGGCTCTGTCACTCTCAGGAGTACCTTGGGCATGTGCTTAATTTCTCAGGTCCACAGTGTACTCCTTTGTTAAATAAGGTGGAAGGATTTTTTAATATTTAAGGTACTCATGAATTTTACTTAAAAACTACATAATGACTAGAGGGCTGATATTGAAGCCAAGAAAATCTGGTGTTCACAGTGCTCCATCAACACACTAGCCACCTGACCATGGGTAATACAATAATCCCGCAAAATATGTTTTTAACTCTCTAACTTGGATTACAGAAGTTGTAAATTTATTCATATATTGGGTAATAAATGCTTGTTGGTTGATCATTAGTAATTTATATAGAAAAGACATACTCACAGAAATGAAATGATAGATATGCATCAAAATTAAATAATCCAATCTTCCTTATAATAACCTCTTTTTTCCCTCTATGTATAGGAATCCAAAATCGCCCAGCACACATAAACTGACACATGCAAACACAGGCATACATGCGTGCACGTATGTGCACATACAGGTGCACATCCACAAAAACACATTCAATTAATTTGTTCTCAGCATATCTCTGAATTTACCTGAATTTGTTGCAGGGATTGTTTGGTACGTGGTGCTAAACGTAGAGAACACAAGTATGTGAAGCCCGTCCTCTACAAATGCCATTCCTACTACCAGCCCCACTACTAGCTTCCATAATAGGAAACCAAAAAATTGTCACTTCCTCCCACTAACCCTTACTGTCCATCTCCAATCTAATACTACATATCTGTTAGCAGTAGGACGTTGACCTCTCACACTCCATTCCTTGCTCTTCCTTACACACCACAGAGATCCTTTCCACTCTAACCTTTGCATTCAGTCCCCACTTCTTAAAAGTAATCAATTTGTGTTCACTGACATTGTCAAATCTTCTCACGATTTTCAGTGATTGGCATTCTGGCCTGTATATTTCAATACCTAACTACAACATGGACTCTGTATTTGCCATAAAAATGAACCTTCCTTAATTCATTTTGTCTCCCATTTAGAATTTGGACTTCTTGAAAATAAAGTATTACTGTTTCACTATTTGTATCTCGAGCTCTTAAGAGAGTACATAGCATGCAATAAGTGTTTAATAGATGATTTCCTTTATTGTTAGCAAACTAGAAAATAACAAGAAAAGACATCTAATTTTATTTTCAGGTTAGAAAGATTGCTTCAGAGTAGAGATGCTTTTTGGAAAAAATGTATTTTATTACGTTTTATGATTACATATAATAAAACTTTTTTAACATTAATGTATTATAAATTTTGAGTTCCAAATTCTCTCTCCCCATCCCTCTTTCCTTTCCTTTTTGTTTCATTGAGAGGACAAGTAATTTAGGAGAGATTATAGCTGAGTAGTCATGAAAATTATTTACATATTATCCATGTTGAAAATGAAACAGAAAGGAAGGAAACAATTCAGTCAAGGTATTATTGGGGTCTTGGGGACAGAGTTCAGATTCTTATAAAAAGATAGACGCATACTAGAAACAGAGACAGACAGAGAGACAGACTGAAACAGAGAAAAAGAGATAAATAGAAACAGGGAGCGAGAGGGAGAGAGAGCGAGAGAGAGAGAGAGAGACAGAGACAGAGAGAGACAGAGAGAGAGAGAGAGACAGAGAGAGAAAGCACAGAGGTCTACATACATAGCAACTAATCTAGAGCAATTAAGAATTAAGACTTATCTCTTCTCCAATTTCAGACTTCAGAATTTAAATTATAAAATGTATATGCACACAGAAAGACTTCAAGTCTGTTATTTCCTAGAAGGCAATGGGAAAAATGGTTATACAGGTGAATGCTTAGTTAACTATCACCATAGCATCAGTTGTATGACTGTTGAAATAGACCAATGCCAGTAAAGGTGCTAGCTAAATTTCATGTGAAAATAAGTGATGCCATTTCTCATAGAACGATCAAACAGACGTGAAGGATATCGGTATCAAGGAATGCGGGAATCACCCTGGAGAATGCATACTCAGAAACTTCATACTCAGAAGCTGCAATCATAGACACATGCATATTGTGTTCATATAGTACAGGAGTGTGCCCATTAATACATACCTGTCATAGACTATGGTTTTCGGCATAAAAGTCACTGGCCTATCAAAGTGATGATCTACAAACACCTTAAAAGAATCAGTTCCTCTAGTCCTTTTGGGGAGCAATTCATATGGACTTATATTCCTGCCTCAAAAAAATAAACCTTTGGGGCATACTTGAAATTGGCCAAACCTGAATTTTGAGGGGAAAACTTTCACTTCGTTTATTTTCATGTTTATAGATTCTCCTTCTTAAAAAAATTCATTGGCCTTTTCCAGGCAGAGAACTTTCTCTGAGGAATGAGATCAAGAGGCAATAACAAGAAAATATAGAAAAGAAGGAAAATTCCTGACTTTGGACATCAGAGTATGCTATTTTTTATAGGAGCAATATTTTATCTTAGACATATCCAAATACTGAATTGGCACATTTATAGTATATAAGGAAAGGGTGACTTTGCTAGTAGATCATGGAGGTTACTGGATTACACCTGAAGTTTTGATTATACTCAGTGATTCATAATTGTTTCTTCCCTCCTCACTTACCTTAGTCCAGCTAAATAACCTCTTTTTTGTCAATTCATTGCTTAGACAAAAGTTCTGCTACTAATATTTTGGTATGTGCTTTGATTCTAGTTTTGGCTTCCATAGGATAACTCTCCAGCAGTAAGATCTCTGCATTACGGGGTTCAAAATTTTATTGTTTTGTGGTATTTTCTGTAACTGTTGGGGTGGAACCAAGATGGCAGAGTAACAGCATGGACTTTCTAGAACTCTCCCCAAACCCAGTGAAATACCTGAAAAAATGATACCAAAATTCCTGACTCTGAAGAAACTACAGAATGATAGAGGGAAGCAAATCTCCAGCCGAAGATAGCCTGAAAGTTCCCTAGGAAGTGTCCATTGAATCATGCTAGGAGCAGAATGCTGTCCAAGAGAACTGCACAGACAGAGATGGGACCTACACAGGCCTTGGGGGAACTGAAACTCTGGCATCTGTGGTGGTTTCCAGACTTCATGACGCCAAAACGTGTGGAAAAATTGGAAATTCAGTGGAAATACCTTGTGGAAGCTGAGTGTGAGAGTACAGTGGTCAGGGCCCCACCGCAGAGTAATGGAGGGTATTGAGAAGCCTATTGAGGAGCATCTGGAAACAGCAGTAGTGACTTTCTGAAACTCTTGCCCCACAGATTGTGGGAGATGGAGTGGCTAACAGTACACCTCCATCCACATTGAAGCCGCAAACAATCTTGTCAAAGAACTCAAAAGTCAAATAAATACCTGGCAAAATGAGCAAAAACGAGAAAAAAATAGTCAGACTATAGAATCTTATGTACGTGAAAAGGAAGACCAAAATATACAAATACAAAACAAAAAATTCAAGGCTTCTACATTTAAAACTTCCAAGAAAAATATGAATTAGTCTTAGGCCAACTAAGACCTCAAAAAGGATTTTGAAAACAAAGTAAGACAGGGGGGCAGGGCCAAGGGGGCAGAATAGAAGGACAGATCTGCTCTAGCTCTACTCCCACATCCCATAAAATACCTGCCAAAATGTCTCTAAAAATTCGAGGAGAGCAGAAGATAAAAAATGACAGAGTGAAAGAGATTTCCAGTCCAACTCAGCCTATAAGGCCGATGGGAAACAGTACGACATGGCATGTGCCAGGTTCAGCAAAGACAGCACTGGAGGAGGAGGTTTCAGGGTGGGGAATCAAAGGCAGTGGCTGTGGTTCCCAGATTTCTCAACCCCAAAATTACAGACAGCTTCAAAAGTCAGTGAGAAAGCTTTTTCACCTAAATAGGAAAGGAGTAGGGTCTGTTCCTAGCCCTGAGCCCAGGTCAGAGACCTCTACTGTGACATAGCTTCGATTTTTAGGGCCTAAAGTCCATGGGGTAATTGAGTGACCAATCTAGGTCTCAGCCCTGAGTGGCAGCCTTGGGGTGAGGAAGAGTGCTGGTGTGGTGGAGCTGATGGAGGTTTTGGAGAGGTAATTATGCTCAAAGATGCTGGGAAGAAAAGTTTGTTGTTTCTTCCTGACCAGAGTGCAAGCCAGAAGAGGAGTAAACTCCTTTCCCTTGATTGTGTCACCTTGGAGGAACTGAGAACTTACAGGTCCCTGAAGTGTACGCTGCACTGGACAAATGACTCCCAAATCAAGGAAGAGACTGAGAAAATACCCAAAATAGGGAAAAAATAATACTTTCAAAGTTTACTTTCTTGGTGAAGAAGTTCTTTTGTCCATCATTTTAGATGAAGAAGAATAAAGTGTACCATCAGAGAAAGGCATAAAGGTCAATGCTTCTGCATCTAAAACTTGCCAAAAAATATGCAGTGGTCTCAGGCTATGAAATAGCTCACAAAGGATGTAGCAAATCAACTAAGAGAGATGGAGGAAAAATTGGGAATAGAAATGTAAGCGATGGAAGAAAATCTTGAAAAGTGAGTTAACAGTTTGTTAAAGGAGACCAAAAAGAATGTTGAATAACATAATAACTTCAAAAATTGACTAACCAAAATGGAAAAAGAGGTCCAAAACGGTAAGGAGAAGAATGCTTTATAAAGCGGAATTAGCGTACTGGAAAGGAGATCAAAAGTTTACTGCAAAAAACAATTCTTTGAAAATTAAAGTGGAGCAGTTAGAAGTCAATGAATATGAGAAATCAACAAAGTATAAAATTAAATCAAAAGAGTGTAAAAATATGAGATAATATGAAAATATCTCATTGGAAAAAAAACTGACCTCGAAAATAAATCAAATAGAGAAAATTTAAAAATTATTGGCTTCACTGAGAACCATGATAAAAAATGCCCAGACCTCACCTTCCAGAAAATTTACAAGGAATACTGCCCAGATATTCTAGAACCAGAAGGTAAAATGGAAATTGAAAGAATTCACTTACAACCTGGTGAAAGAGGTCTCAGAAGGAAAACTCTTTAGAATTTTGTAGTGAAAATCTGGAGTTCAAGTAGAAAATATTACAAGCAGCAGTAAAGAAATAATTCAAATATTGTGGAAATGTAATCAGGGTAACACAATATCAAGCAATGCATCCATAAAGAGATTGTAGGGCTTCGAATGTGATATTCCAGAAGTCAAAGGAACTAGGATTAAAATCAAAAATTACCTACCCACAGAAATTGAGTATGGAAATAAATTATCATTCAATCAAGTACAGGAGTTTGAAGTCTTCTTTTTGAAAACACCAGAGCCGAAAAGAATATTTGTCCTTGAAGTACAAGAATCGAGAGGAGCCAAAAATGTGAATAGGAAAGAGAAATCATAAGGTATTTACTAACGTTGAATTGTTTACATCCCTACATGGAAAGATCACATTTGCAACTTTTCTCAGTATTAGGGAAGTTCGTGAGATTATACACCTATTGACAGAGGGCACAGAGTGAAGGGAAAAGGTAGGGATAATATCTAAAAGAATAAAATTAAGGTGTGACATATGAACGTATTGGGAACATGAAGGTAAAAATTGAATAGGGTAAATTATCTCACATAAAAGAGACAAGAAAAAATTTTTTCGTTGGAGGGCAAGAGTGGAGGTACAAAGAAAATGCTGAAAATTACACTCATCACATTTAGCTTGAGGAGGGAATCATATGCACACCTAATTTGGTATGAAAACTTATCTCACACTACAAGGAAGGAAGGTGTAACACAGTACGGATAATGTGGGGGATGACAGAAGGGAGGGCAAACGGGAAGATAGAATAAATAGAAGTAAACACTCATGAGGAGGGATAGGGTCAAAAGAGAGAACAGAATAAAAAGGGACTAGGATAAGATGAAGGCAAATACAACCATTCACAATATGATGGAAAGGAAGTGTTTTGCATAACCACACATGTATAATATGTATCGATTTGCTTTCTTCTTCAGTGGGGATGGTTGGGGAGGGAGGAATGGAGTGTAGTTGGAAATCAAAGTTTTAATAATTAATATTAAAAATTGATTTTGCATGCAACTGGGAAATAATATCTACAGGCAATGGTATATAGAAATATACCGTGCCCTACAAGAAAATAGAGGGAATGGTGATAAGAGATGGGAGTGGTGTCATACAAGGAAGGGCAGACTGAGAGATTTTATAATCAGAATGAATGATACCTTGGCATGTGTGGAGGGGAGAGATGGAGAGAAAATTTCCAAATCAAAATCTTCTGGAAATGTATATTGAAAACTAAAAATGAATAAGGAAATTTTTAAAAAAAGAAAAAATCATGTTGTAGATTTGTTGAAACAAATAACTGCTCCACTATTGGTGTATTAATCCACATTTCTTCTGAAGTCCTTCCAATATTGATTCTATATCTTCTGGTTTATTCTTCAAAATCCTGGATGTCATGTGAATCATCTGACTTCTTTCATTTTGCATTTTCTTCGTTGTTATTGACTTGGAAGCATTTTCCAAATCGTTATCATTTTGATATTTTCGTCTTTAAGTTATTATTGTCATATACACATTGAAACAATCTTTTCAAAATAAAGTACATTTCTGCAACATAACATTTGTTGGCATTTTCCAAATGTGTGTTTCATATTTTTATATAAATTTATTTAACTTTTTACATTCATTTTCACAAAATTTTGGGTTCCAAATTTTCTCCCCATTTGTCCCCTCCCCCACCACAATAAAGCGACCATTCTAATTTCCTCTATTACCAATCTGCCCCCTCTTCCATCATCCCTCCCTTCTCATGTCCCCACCTTCTCTTTTGTCCTATAGGGCCAGATAACGTTCTATTCCCCATAACCAGTATTTCTTATTTCCTAGTAGCAAGAACAATACTCAACAGTTGTTCACAAATCCTTGAGTTCCAACTTCTTCCCATTCCTCCCTCCTTACCCATTCCCTTTGGGAAGGCAGGCACTTCAATATAGGCCCTATCTGTGCAGTGTTGAAAATGACTTCCATAATAGTTGGGTTGTGTAAGACCAGCTATATTTCCCTCCATCCTCCCCTGCCCGCATTGTTTATATTCTCTCTTTTGATCCTGTCCCTCCCCAAGAGTGTTGACATCAAATTGCTCCCTTCTCCCATTGTCCTCCCTTCCGTCATCCCCCCCACCCTCCTTGTCTCCTTCTCCCCCACTTTCCTGTATTGTAAGATAGGTTTTCATACGAATATGTGCGCATTTTATTCCTTCCTTTAGTCGAATGTCATGAGAGTAAACTTCATGTTCTTTTCTCTCTGCTCTCCTCTTTTTCCCTCCACTAAAAGTCTCCTGCTTGCCTCGTCTGTGAAAGATAATTGACCCCATTCCATTTCACCCTCACTCCTCCCACGACATTTCTCTCTCACCGTTTTCCTTGATTTCTTTAAGATATGATCACATCCCATTCAATTCACTCTGTGCTCTGTCTCTGTGTGTGCATGCATGGGTGTATGTGTGTTTGTGTGCATGCATACGTGTACATGTGTGTGTGTATGTGTGAGTGTAATCCCACCAACTACCCAAATACTGAAAAATTTCAGGAGTTACAAATATTGTCTTTCCATATAGGATTGTAAACAGTTCAACTTTGATAATTCCCTTATGACTTCCCTTTTCTATTTATGCTCCTTCTCATTCTTGTGTTTGAAAGTCAAGTTTTCTTCCTAGCTCTGGTCTTTTCATCAAGAATGCTTGAAAGTCCTCTCTTTCATTGAAAGACCATATTTTCTCCTGAAGTATTTTACTCAGTTTTGCTGGGTAGGTGATTCTTGGTTTTAGACCTAGTTCCTCAGACTTCAGGAATATCCTGTTCCATACACTTTGATCCCTTAATGTAGAAGCTGCTAGATCTATTTCCACAATACTGGAATTGTTTCTTTCTAGCTACTTTCAATATTTTCTCCTTGACATGGGAACTCTGAAATTTGGCCACAATGTTCCCAGGAATTTCTCTTTTTGGATCTCTTTCAGGTGGTGATCAGTGGATTTCTTGAATACTTATTTTGCTCCCTCGTTCTAGAATATCAGGGCAGTTTTCCTTGATAATTTCATGAAAGGTGATGTCTAGGCTCTTTTTTTGATCATGACTTTCAGGTAGTCCCATAATTTTTAAATTGTCTCTCCTGGATCTCTTTTACAGGTCAGTTGTTTTCCAATGAGATATTTCAGGTTGTGTTCCATGTTTTCATTCTTTTTGTTTTGTTTTGTGATTCCTTGGTTTCTCATAAAATCGTTAGCCTCCATCTGTCCCATGATAATTTTGAGAGAACTATTTTCTTCAGTGATCTTTTGAACCTCTTTTTCCATTTGGCTAATTCTGCTTTTCAAAGCATTCCTTGGGGAAAGAGCCAATATGGTGGAGTAGAAAGATTCACATATGCTTGGTCTGAACCCACAGCCCATGTATTTCCTCTAAAAAGAACTCCCAACAAATTCTGGAGCAGTCGAAGCCACGGAGCAATGCATTGAAGGAGATTTAAGTTCCAGAAAGCGCTGAAAAACCGACACCAACGGTTTGCTGCACACTGGACCACAGTATAGCCTAGCCCTTCCCTGGCCGCGCGGCACCAAGAGGAGCAGTTCCAGCTTATCCAAGCAGGATTCATTGACGGAATTTCTGGCGGCCGCAAAGGTCCCTCCACCCACAGGTGCTAGAGGTCAGTGAGAGACACTTCTGGGCTGGCCGAGAAGGGAGTGGGGTGTCTCCATGAATCAGGCCCCCTCGGGAGACATCTGCAGAGACAGTGGGCATCAAGTGGCTCCCAGAACATGCAGGAACTCAGCAGGAACTCCATTACTGAAGTTCTCTCCTTATACGCCCTGAGAGAACTGAGCAACAGAACTTAATTTCGCATTGAATAGTAGCCCCGACTGCCGCTGAAAGCCTTGAGGCTGGGGAACAGCATTTGAATCTCAGACCTCAAGCACTGGATGGGTGGATCTGGGCAGCGGTGGAGAGGAATCTCAGAAGTCAAGTAGTTGGCTGAGAAAATGCCTAGAAAAGGGAAAAGTATAAGACCATAGAAGGTTAATTTCTTGGTGAGCAGATGTTTTCTCCCTTCCTTTCTGATGAGGAAGAACAATGTTACCAACAGGGAAAGACATAAGAGTCAAGGCCTCTGTATCCCAAACATCTGAAATAAACATCCAATGGGCTCAGGCCATGGAAGAGCTCAAAAAGTACTTTGAAAATCAAGTTAGACAGCTACTACATTAAGGGATCGAATGGCAGGGAATAGGATATTCCAGAAGACAAAGGAACTAAGTCTAAAACCAAGAATCACCTACCTAACAAAACTTAGTATAATATTTCAGGGAAAAATATGGCCTTTCAATGAAATAGACGATTTTCAAGCATTCTTGATGAAAAGACGAGAGCTGAAAAGAAAATTTGACTTTCAGACACAAGAATGAGAAGAAACATGAAAAAGTAAACATCAAAGAAAAATCATAAGGGACATACCAACGTTGAACTATTTACATCTCTACATAGAAAGAAAATATTTGTAATTCTTGAAACTTTTTGGTATCTGGGTAGTTGCTGGGATTAAACACACACATAAACACACACAAGCACGCACACATGTACACACATGCATGCACACACATACATACACACATGCACGCACACACAGAGAAAGACAGCACGGGGTGAATTTAGTAGAATGGGATCATATCCTAAAAGAAATCATGGTAAACCATGAGAGAGAAATGTAGTGGGAGGAGTGAGGTTGAAATTGAATCGGGTTAATTATCTCTCATAGAAGAGGCAAGCAGGAGACTTTTTAGTGGAGGGAAAAAGAGGAGAGCTGAGAAAAAAAACATGAAGTTTACTCTCATGACATTCGAATAAAGGAAGGAATAAAATGCACACTCATTTTTTTTATGAAAACCTATCTTACACTACAGGAAAATGGGGTAGGAAGAGATAAGCAGGGTGCAGACTATGGTGGAAAGGAGGGCAATGGGAGGAGGGAGCAATTTGAAGTCAACACTTGGGGAGGGAAAGGATCAAAAGAGAGAATAGCAACAATGGGGATAGGATAGAATGGAGGGAAATATAGTTAGTCTGACACAATACGACTATTACGAAAGTCACTTGCAAAACTGAACAGATGTGGCCTATATTGAATTGTCTACCTTCCCAAAGGGAATGGGTGGGGA
>CM053775.1:49027689-49049087 GCA_028658325.1 Potorous gilbertii
CACATTCTCTTCCATTTTGTCATTCTTTTGGTTTTGTTTTGTGATTTCTTGTTTTCTCAGATAGTCATTAGCCTCCATCTGCTCAATTCTAATTTTGTGAGAACTTTTTCCTTGCATGAGCTTTTGAACCTCTTTTTCAACTTGGCTAATTCTGCTTTTGAAAGCGTTCTTCTCCTTATTGTCTTTTTCAACCTCTTTTGGCAATTGAGTTAGCCTACTTTTCAAGGTGTTATTTTCTTCAGCATTTTCTTTGGATCTCCTTTAGCAAAGTATTGACCTGTTTTTCGTGCTTTTCTTGCATCTCTCTCATTTCTCTTCCCAGTTTTCCTCCACCTGTTTAACTTGATTTTCAAAATCCTTTTTGAGCTCTTTCATTGCCTGAGCCCATTGGATATCTTTTTACGATGTATGAGATACAGAGACCTTGACTTCTATGTCTTTCCGCGATGGTAAGCATTGTTCTTCCTCATCAGAAAGGAAAGGCGGAAACATCTGGTCACCAAGAAAATAACCTTCTTTCATCTTATTTTTTTTCCTTTTTCTGGGCATTTTCCCTGCCTGTTACTTCACTTCTGAGATTCCTCTCCACCCCTGCCTAGATCTGTCCAGCTATTGCTTGGGATCTGAGATTCAAATGCTGCTCCCCAGCCTCAAGGCTTTTAGCGAAGTTTCTGGCTGCTATTCATGGTATGTTTAAATTCAGGAGCTCAGGTGCAGGCAGGTCCGCCTCCCAGGCTCATTTCCCTCAGGAGGTTTATGTGGAGTAATGGACCCGAGTTCTTTGCTGCTTTGGGAGCTCCTGTGTTCTGCTTCCCCCCACTGCTGCTCCCCGAGGCGGCTAAGTCATGGAGCCACCTCGCTCCCCTCATGGCCAGTCCAGAAGGCTCTCTCACTGACCTGTAGCACCTTTCGGTGGAGGGAACTTCGTGACTGCCACTGATTTTATCCCTGAAGTCTGCTCCTATTTGCTCCTCTTGGGACTGTGCAGCCAGGACAGGGCTGGGCTCTGGTCTGGGTCCAGTGCACGATGGACCTTTGGTGTAGGATTTTCAGGGCTATCTGTAACAGAAATCTCATCCACTCCGTTGCTGTGAGGCTTTCACTGCTTCAGAATTCTTTGCAAGGTCCTTTTAACACGTAATTTATGGACTGGGGGTTCAGTGCTAGCATATGTGAATCTTTTCATTCTGCCGTCTTGGCTCCTCTCCCCCGTAAAGAAGAATTTAAAAGTAAAATTGGGCAAATGGATGAGGAAATTTAAAACTTAAATGGAGCAATCGGACAAAAGGAAAAGGAAGTTAAAAGCTTAACTGGAGAAAGTTACTCGTTAAAAGGAACAATTGGAAAAATGGAAAAATAGTTGCAAAAGTTAATTGAAGGAAGTAATGCACTAAAAATTAGAGTGAGGCAAGGAGAAACTAATAACTCTATGAAATGTCAAGAATCAAACAGAATCTAAATAATGAAAAAAATCGAAGAAAATGTAAAATATCTCATTGTAAAAGCAACTGACCTTGAAAATTGATCCAGGAGTGAAAAATCTGAGAATCGTTGGTCTACCAGAAAGGTATGATGGAATATTTTCCATCAGGACAATATTTTCCAAGAAATTATGAAATAAAATGATCCTGAAGTCCTAGATCAGAAGAACAAATCAGTCATTGAAAAAATTCACCTGTTACCCCCTGAAGGAGTTCCCAAACTGAAAACACGAAACAGTGTTGTTGCCAAGTACTATCAAGAACTATCAAGTTAAGGAGAAAATATGCAAGTAGCCAGGAACAGACAATTTAAAAATGAAAGAACTACAGTCAAGACTTTGCAGCTTCTACACTAAAAGCCTGGAAGGAGTAGAATATGATATTCTGTAAGGCAAAGTAGCTTTTACTATAAAAACAGATCAATTACCCAGCAATACTGAGCATAATATTCCAGGCAAGGAGATGTTCATTCAACAAAATAAGGGATTGATAGTCCTTCTTGATGAAAAGGTCAGGGTTTAGTACAAAATTTGATCTTCAAATACAAATCTCATGAGTGTCATGGACAGGTAAACAAGGGAAAAATGATGTTATTCAAACTGTTTACATCCCCATAAGGGAGGAAGGTACTTGTTAATATCGAACATTGAGTATTTATTGCAATATATCAAAGGAATATATAGTGCACATAAATTAACTGATGTGATAATAAATAATGTTATTAAAGGGTGTGAAGATATTGTAAATGGAGAAGTGAAAGAGAGGAGGAAGAAAACGATAAAGTACATCACAGGAGGAGGCACAAAAACATATTAATGTAGGGGGAAAGTGGGGAGGTAGATGAGCACTGTATTAGATTTACTCTCATTTGATATGGTTCAAAGAGGGAAAAACAAACTCAGTTAAGTACAGAAACCTAAATTGCCCTAGGTCGTAGGAGGGTAAAGAGGAAAGAAAAGAGAAGGGAAATTAAAAGGGAGGTAAGATGTAGTAAGGGAAAAGAGGAATAAAATCAAGGGGAGTTGATAGAATGGAGGGAAGACTGAGAGAGGCAGTGGTTTAAAATTAGAATTCCATTGTGGAGGCTAGAGGGGAATGGAGAATTATAACCCTAAATGGGAGGAATTAGAATGAAGAGAAAGAGACAGATAGTAATCGTAAATGGGAATGCGAATGGGATTAACTCCCCCATGAAATGGAAGCAGACAACAGAACGGATTAAAAACTAAAATACATTGGAAGTGGACGTCGCTGACTGAAGCTGCTCCCTTCCCTCCCCACCTGCAGCTGCCACTGCTTCAGCTTCCTCTCTTCCTCCCAGGAGAGTGAGACCACCGCAGCTGTGGATGGTTAGGTATTCCTCCTGCCAGCCCTCTGTTCTCCTTGCAAATAGCGAGGACCCAGCAGTGGCGGTGGATGCGCCAAGAGGAGGAGGAGGCAGAATATGGAGGGATGGCTGCCAACCTGTGTGCAGAACTGTGGCACCAGGTGTTAAAAACCTGGATATGCTGGAAATACAGAACCACAGTTTATCATTCCCTCATGTATTACTATCAAGGAATCTGCAAAAATAGGAGATCAAGCACGAAAAATGGTGATGAACGGTGTTGATGATTTAGACTTCTTTATTGGGGATGAAGCAATGGAAAAGGCAACTTATGCAATAAAGTGGCCCATACTCCATGGTATAGTTGAAGATTGAGGCTTGTTGGAGAGATTTATGGAACAAGTGATATTTGAATACCTAAGGGTAGAACCTGAAGATCATTATTTTCTTTAGACTGAACCTCCTCTAAATATGCCAGAAAATAGAGAATATATAGTTGAAATTATGTTTGAATCCTTGAAAGTTACAGGCCTATACATAGTTGTACAGACTGTTCTTGCTTTATCTACATCTTGGACATCAAGGCAAGTAGGAGAGATGACACTGACTGGTACAGTTATAGACAGTGGAGATGGTGTCACTCATGTCATTCCAGTGGCTGAAGGGTATGTTATTGGCAGCTGCATCAAGCACATTCCAGTTTCTGGGAGAGATATAACATATTTTATTCAGCAATTATTGAGAGAATGAGAAGTAGGGATTTCTCCTGAACAATCCCTGGAAAGAGCTAAGGCAGTGAAGGAATATTATAGTTACGTCTTCCCAGATATAGTCAAAGAATTTAACAAGTATGATACAGATGGGTCAAAGTGGATTAAACAATATACTGGAAACAAAGAATTTTCCATTGACGTTGGTTATGAGTGGTTCCTGAGTACAGAAATCTTCTTTCACCCAGAGTTTGCTAATCCAGACTTCACACAACCTATCTCAGAAGCAGTAGATGAGGAAATTCAGAATTGTCCCATCCATGTCAGACGTCCTCTGTACAAGAATATTATTCTCTCTGCAGGGTTCAACCACGTTCAGGGATTTTGGATGTCGGCTACAACGGGATTTGAAAAGAACTGTTGATGCAAGGCTGAAACTTAGTGTAGAATTAAGTGGTGGCAGACTGAAGCCCAAGTCCATTGATATCCAAGACATTACGCACGACATGCAGATATATGCACGATGGTTTGGGTGATCAATGCTGCCTTCCACACCTGAGTTCTACCAGGTATGCCATTCCAAAAAGGATTATGAAGAGACTGGACCTAGTACTTGCCACCACAACCCGGTGTTTGGGGTCATTTCTTAAAACTTACTTCATAATTATAACAGGGAACTGGGGAAGAGGTAATCTTTTTGATTACCTGTTTTGTTTGGATGGTTTATTTTAAGATAGCAAATGGATCTTACAAGGAAAAGACCAAATACAATTCAACAGGAATATTTTAATAAATGTGTCAGCTTGCCAATGTAGAAGAAAGCCAGAATGATTAAACGTTTTTTGAAAAATTTACTTTAGATAATATTTGAATATGTGTGTCAGAAAAAGAAGTGAATATTAGTTCTTTCTGTGACTGGGTATTTTGTATATTAGTGGATTGTCCAAAATTTGAAGGAATTTAACGGTATGTAGATAGCTCTATAATGCTTGCATTGAATACTACAAGTGTGTACAATGCAAAAGCTTGTTTATATTTCATACTTTGCTTTACTTTGAGACAAAAATGACAAAAACTGTCGTATTTGAGGAAAAGAGAGACCAACTCTAAGGTAAATTTAAAACAAAAGTCTCATGACACTTGCTTACACACTCATGTTATTGTAGCTGCTAAAAGTTTCAACCATCCAAAAAAAATGTGATGCCTTTGCAAGTGCTTTATG
Source organism: Potorous gilbertii (assembly GCA_028658325.1). NCBI lineage: Eukaryota > Metazoa > Chordata > Mammalia > Diprotodontia > Potoroidae > Potorous > Potorous gilbertii. The sequence continues at coordinate 49,032,430 of CM053775.1, forward strand.
GAGCTAAAGCTAGTATCTTGGATTAACTGATGCCTACTAGTGTTATCTGAATACTCTCTTGCTGTTTCTTTCTTTAAGAGTAAAGACAAGATTGTTGAACCAGTACTTCTGTTGTGTAGTGTAATTTCTGATAAAAAAAGCAATCTGACTATCAAAATTGGTGTACCAAGCATGGCATCATTCCAATACAGACACAAAATTTCTTTTGATGTTTGTTTGAAGCTCTTCAATACCCTTACAAGCCAAAAGATAAATCTTTTCTGAGGAACTCACATTCAACATTTGGGTTAGCAAGATGAATTATTTTATGTGCTTTGTACAAACAGGTGTGAAATTTTAGAACTAAAATATTGACTGCTTTCATTTTGGTAATTGTACCAACATTTGATATGTTTATTTGCATAACAAATTTTTGCACTTTGAATTTTTTCCCTGTCACCAACAATATCATGAAAGTTAGATTTTCATTGCGTTTTTAAATTTATGTGTCAAGCAAAAAAAGAAAAGAAATGGAAATTGAATTTAAAAAAACCTATAATCCAACAATATATAGTTTACAAGAAATATATTTGAAACAGCGGGATACATACGGCTAAATGGAAAAGGTTGGAGGAGAATATATGATGATCCAGCTGATATATAAAAGAAAAAGCAGAGGTAGCAATTCTAATCTTAGACAATGCAAAAGCAGAAATCGATCTAACGAAAGAGTTAAGCGAGACAACTATATCCTCCAAAAAGGCTCCATAGACAATGAAGCAATATCTTTACTACAAATAAGTGCAACGAGTGATACAGCATTCATCATCTTAGAGGAAAAGTTAAGAGATGTACAGGAAGAAATAGAGAGCAAAACCACACTAGTGTTGGACTTCAACCTCCCCCTCTCTAAACTTGATAAACCTAACTTCAAAATAAAGAAGAAAGAAGTGAAGAAGAGGAATAGATCCCATGGTCAAATCGATGTGACAGATCTCTGGAAAAAATTGAATGGGGATACCAAGGAATATACATTTTTGTCGGTGGTACCTGGGAAGTATACAAAATTTGACTATGTACCAGGGCATAAAACCCTCACAATCCGGTACAGAAAGGCATAGATAGTCAATACATTCTTTTCACATTTTAATGCAAGAAAATTATATGTAACAAAAGACCAAGAGAGATAAACCAAACATTAATTGAAACTAAATAATCTAATCCTAAATAATGAGTTAAATAACAAGTCATAGAAACAATCAACCACTTCAGTCAAGAAAATGAAAATAATTAGACGACCTAACCAAACAGATGGGATTCTGAAAAACAGTTCTTAGGGTACATTATATATCATGGAATGCCTCCATGGATTAAATAGAGAAAGAAGAGATCAAAGAATTGGGCATGCAGCTGAAAAAATAGAAAAAGAATAAATTGAAAATCCCCAAGTAAAAGTCAAATTAAAAATATTACAAAACAAAAAATAGATCAATCAAATTGAAATTAAAAAATATTATTGAACTAATAAATAAAATTGACTTGCTTTTTACAAAAAATGTATATGAATAAAATTTTGGTCAATTAGATTTTAAAAAGAGAGAAGAAAACCAAGTTATCTATATCAAAAACAAAAAGGGTGAACTCACCTCAAACAAGGCAGATATTTAAAAAAAAAAACAATCAGAAAGTACTTTGTCCAATTGTATTCCCATAAATCTGAGAATTTAAGGAAGATGCACGAAAGTTTTTTAAAAATACATAAATTGCCCAGATTAGCAGAAGATGAATTTGAATACTTAAATAACCTCATCTCAGAAAAAGAAATTGAACAAGCAATCAATAAACTCCTTAGGAAAAAAAGCTCCAGGGACAGATGGATTTACAAGTGAGTTCTATCAAACATTTAAAGAACAGTTAATTTTAATACCATGTAGACTATTTATGAAAATTGGTGAATAAGAGATCCTTCCAAATTCTTTCTATGATACAAATATTGTTCTGACAACTAAACCAGGAAGAGTCAAAACAGAGAAAGAAAGTTGTAGACAGATTTCTCTAACGAACAGTTTTAAAAATTTTAACGAAGATATTGTATAAAGAATATAGCAACTTTTCATGAGAATAATTCATTATGATCAGGTAGAATATACTCAAGGAATGCAGGGCTGGTTCATTATTAGGAAAATTATCAGCATTATTGATCAAATCAACAACAAAACTGCAGAAATTATATGATTGTTTCAACAAGTGCAGCAAAAGCTTTTGAGAAACTACAACACCCATTCTTACTGAAAACACTGGAGAGCACAGGAATAAATGGATTCTTTCATGAAATAATAAGCAGAATGTACTTGTGTGTTCGTCCTTCGTTGTTGAAGAATACCATGCTATCAGAGAAATAATGACATGACTTGTACTTTTGTTTTGAGTGAGGAAGGGCTGTGCAGGTCACCAGCTTCACTTCTCCTCCAAAGCCATCTGAATCCAATACCCAGATATTCATCACGATGACTGGAGATGATCCAGTATGAGGCAGTTGGTGTTAAGTGACTTGTTCAAGTTCACATAGCTAGTGAGTGTCAAGTGTCTGAGGTGAGATATGAACTCAGGTCCTCCTGACTCCTGCACTAGTGCTCTATCCACTGTATCACCTAGCTACCCCAATCAGTATCTACTTAAAACCATCTGCAAGAACTTTGTACAATGCAGATAAGCTAGTTAAATTTCCAATGAGATCAGAGGTGAAACAAAGGTGTTCATTCTCACTACTGTTTTTCCACATTGTATTAAAAGTGCTAGTTTTAGCAATAACAGAAAAATAAATCGAAGGTATTAGAATAGACAAAGGCAAAACTAAGGTATCACTCTTACAGACGATAAGATGATAGACTTAGAGAACCCAAGAGACTCAAGTAAAAACCACTTGAAATAATTAACAACTTTGGCATAAAAAACTCACAGACACCATCTGTACTTCTGTCTATTACTACAAAGCCCAACAGCAAGAGACAGAAAGAGAAATCTTATTTAAAGCAACAATAGATACTATAAAATACCTTAATGGTAATCAAATTTGGATCTTTTACTGTTTCTGTTTTACTAAAAGTGCGTCTGACTGATTAATATTATTGGGGAGTACTTTTTTCCGACCCCCTGATGGGACTGCCCATTATGGGAAGCTAGATTAGGGTAGCTGTTTTGTAGAAGGATCCCAGGTACCTTTTTTTTTTTCTATTGAGGCACTGGGTCAGATGGTTATGCCCTCTGGCTCTAAGAAGTTTATAAATACTCTGAGTGTGAGGTATCACTTTGGGGGATTAGTTTTGGAAGAAGGTCTGTGTTGCAGCTGAGAAGTCGATAAAGAACTCTCTCCCCATTCACTCTCTCGCCCCCAGCTTTTTGAAAACCCAGATGTTGGTGCTTCCCTTTCTGGTAAAGACGTATGTACATATGTATGTATGTATGTTAATAGTGGTCAGGCAGTTTGGCAGCACTGTCTGTTGATTTTATTTATTTTTCTGAAATCTTGACTTTGGTTTTCTCTGATACCTGTGCTTGATTAAAGTGGTCGTTAACCCCTTGAAAGTTGCTTTCTTTTTATGACTGCAGCTCTAAGAACCTGTTGTAGTAGTCCCTCCTGTGTATTTTGGAGTACTTCCTGATACAATATGGCATGGTAATATAGAATATGCAAAAATTAAAAGGAAAGTATGGAGACTGCGATAACCATCTCTTGTGTCTGTTTTCGTGACTATGATTCTGTTATACCCTGGGAAGAGGGGATGGTCAGAGCCAAGGCTCTGGTTTGTGCTGTGGGAGAAATGTCTTGAAAGTACATTGTATTCAAAAACTAAATAAGAGCTGTGAGAATTTGGAATGGAACCCTGGAATCTCACTGGTGGGCTGCATGCTGAACTACCACACAGAAGCTAAGAACAGCCAGTAAGCTGATCTTGGTGATAGCCATGGAACAGGACCTGAGAACTTCCGTTGAATGACCCAGCAGACTTTGGTGATGTGAGCGGAAAGTCAGGGCAGCAGAGTTACTTTTATACAGACACAGGAGGGAGCTGGGAGAAGCTGGCTCTTGCTGGAGAAGGAGGACCCAGGAGCTAGGAGTCCATTACCGGTGCAAGATTGGGACTGTTCAGCTAGGCACCGAGTGTGATTTTTGGAGCATTCTCCTGAGACATTTTGGGATCCAGGAGTGGTTTTGCCTATGGTAGGTGGGGGAAAGTGCCACGTACACCCAAGGAACCCACCCTGATGTCTTTGTTGCCCAGCCGTCCACAAGGACTTGGGAGCATTCTTATTGGAGAATGCACCTGAGATTCTAGGGTGGGGAGGGCATAGCGATACTCCCAAGAGGACTTTACTTGAACATTTCTGTGTGGGATTGAAGAAGGAGGAGCTGGATATGCTCTCCAAAAAGAATAATGTTATGTTATGCCTATACCTTTGTTTGCTTAAAGCCATATGGCCACCAGGTAACAAGTTGCTAGGTTATATATTTTGAAAATGCGAATTATGTTGTATTTACTAAAGTAATGTTAATGCCTATTGAGTTACAAATTGCCCATGTACCCTGCTCAAATTCACTTGAATTAGGGATTTCAAAGTATAGTGCCTTTTCAGGATTCATGGCCATTTAGATTTGCAAGACCAAGGATACTGGAAGGTGTAGTGTAATGGCAATCAAATTAGGATCTGTTGTTGTTTTTGTTTCACTGAAAGGGCCTCTAGTTGAAAAATGTGATTGGGTAGGACCTTTCCCACCCATTGATAGGTCTGCCCCTTATGGGAAGCTTGATTATGGGAGTTGTTTTGTAGGAAAATCTGTAGTGACACGCGTCCCTACACGGCTTGGTGAAGTGGTTGAAGAAAAGAGACACGGGAGGTCGGAAGAGATAGACCAATTCTGTTTATTGATGTGAAGGTTAGGGTTTATATAGACAAGGTACTACAAGTCTACTATGACGTTCTGCTCATCTCCTGTCCCTGTGATTAAATCAGTCAGGGTCAGACTGTGAGCCTAGGGGAATCTAGTTTACATATCACTTGTTTTCTGTAATTGTCTTGTCTCACAGAGGCAATAACTTCTGGGGGGACATGGATAGCCATTCTGGATGATAATGAGCACAGTCTGCAAAAAGAGTTTCCTCAAAGGTCTATCCTGATCTTGTCAACCTTACTCCACCTTGGCCTTCAACAATTCTCCTTTTCTCTTGTTGTGACCAGAGATAAGGTACTTGGTTTTGAAAAGCTTACCCAAGAGAGAAGACATCCATAAATAGGTGGACTTAAGAAGAAACAAAGGGATAGAGATAATATTGATATGAGCCAATGGAACAGGAATGCAAAGGGATTTGTATTAGCATCATAATCCCAAATTGTGCTTGCAGCTTCCTGTGGGGTCAAGATTTCCCTTTGAGGCCTGATCAATAACTCATGTATGGTAGTATTATAATGGACAGGAGTAACACATATGGCAGTAAACCTATGATCTCATCTTATGAACAATCTTGTTTCAAAAACATCAACTTTTGTTTCCCACCACCACAATAGTTTCCCTTAAAGTATCCATTAAATTGCATGTATGGATAAACCAGTTGATACAAGAAAAGCCAATGCTGCCACAAAGCTTACAATGCCCAAAATAATGCAACGTATACATCTTTTCTGTCTTACTTTCAACATCAGCTGATTGCTTATATAATGCTACTGTTAGCTATACGAAAACCAACATATTCAGTGATAGTGCAATTAAAGCATGGTATTTCCCAATCACAAAAGAAAAAATTTTATCTATATCAATTTGTTTCCCAAAAACCTTAGATCCATATGCTACCATAACTATGTCCTCTATTTTCCCTCCCCATATCACCACCCACAACCCAAGGTGGATTATGTAAAAAAAGTCCATCTATCTTCCTCTCAATCAGTTCCTTCTTATGCAGTGTTCAGCTGAAGGGTGCCCAGAAGCAGAATGAGTGTCTTCATTGTCCTGTCAGTACAATGATCATGGCTTCCTTTGCCTCGATTCATGTCTTCTCCAATGTATGGCAGAGGTCATATGTTTCTTTCTGGTATCCAGATCGTTTCTTCACTATTTCCTGGGCACATACAAGCATATCTTCACCCGCATGTTAACACAGGGCATGTCTTTGTGTTGCTCTATTTCGTCTTCACTTTTTTCCAATTAGTGAGGTGTGTTTTGCCTTCTCGAAACTGTTTTTGAGCAGGCGTAAGCCTTTATCTGGTGTTGGGTATACAACACCATGCCAAATCTTCTCATTCTTTTGCCTTCTTCCCCTTTATTTTGTTTTTGGAGGAGAGTTTTTGTCACGATTACGACGTTCTACAATGGTTTTACCAGTAGGATTATATGGGATGCCAGTTCTATGGTGTATTCTGTATGACAGAAAAAATTTAGTAAAGGCTTGACTAATTTAAGTTTGACCGTTATCTGTTTTTATAATTTGTGGAATACCTAGAGTTGCAAAACACCTAAACAGATGATCGATAACAAATTTTGCTGACTGTCCAGTCAGTGGGGTGGCAAATTACACCTGAATATGTGTCTAATCACATGAACTTATTTATTCCTTCCAATTTCTGGGACGTGTGACATCCATTTGCCATATTGCAAAAGAATTGCATCCTCAAGGATTGATAGATGTATTTGATGGAGCTGGCAAAAAAGGAATGCAGTGAGATCAAGACATTACTACAATGTTTCTTTCTTGCTCTCTAGTAATATGAAATTGTCTGAAAATCATGGAAGCTGACTGATGAAATTGGTTGTGAGAATGCTGTGCTTCTAAAACTCTCAGTGTGAGCAAGCTGTCTGCTGGTCTATTTTCCTCTAAAATAGGCCCTGGCAATTGTGTATGGGAGGGGACCTAAGATATTTTGGGGTAAGCGATGAAGGTCTCAGCTTCTGAAATTGCTTCTGGCTGAGATTGGATGTAGAGCTGTCCTTGCCTCAATAGGTCCTGTTCAAGGGATACATAACCTGAGCAGTTATGTGGAAGTTGCTGGCTTGCACTCTGGAAAAGACAAACCTGTCAATGAGGTTAGACAAAGACCAAAGAGGCACAAAAGGAATATAAATAAAGGACAATTTACCTGGCATACCTAAGAAGGCCAGTCTAGGACAAGGACAAGGGATTTGAATACGAAAGGCCAGATTAAGAGGGAAGACTCAGGAAGACCTGGCTACAAATTTGAGTATGAAAAGCCAGGTTAAGTGGCAAGATTACCACAGACAAGATAGCTCATAAATGATCACTCTTCACTAGCACAAATGTACAGTCTTAAAAGAGATTTCAAACTTAAATCTTACAACTGAAGAGATGTACGTCGTTGTTTCACAGACTACTTTCTCTGTTTACATTAACTTTGGAAGAAAAACTTTTGGGGAGGAGCCAAGATGGCGGAGTAGAAAGATTTGTATATGCTAGGTCCAAACACACAGCCCATAATTTTCCTGCAAAAAGAACTCCCCAAAAATTCTGGAGCAGTGGAAACCACAAAGCTCGGAGTGGAGGAGATTTCAGTTCCAGAGAGGCCTGAAGAATCGACACCAAACGTCCATCACGCACTGGGACCAAAGCAGAGGCCAGCCAGAGAGAAGTAGATAGGAGCAGGCTTCAGAGATAGAATCTCCAGCAGCAGCAAAGGTCCCTCCACCCACAGGCGTATAGGTCAGTGAGAGAGTGTTCTGAGCTGGCTGAGAGGGAAGTGGGGTGTCTTCAGAGCTCGGGCCCCCTTGGGAGGCTGTGGCAGAGGTAGGGGGAGGCCAGAGGTTCCCAGAGCAGGCAAGAGTTCGGGTACATTACTGAAGGTCTCTGCATTAACCCCCTGAGGGAACTGAGCCTGGGAGGTGGCCCTGCCCCCACCTGAGAACCTGAATTTAATCTTACCCTCAATAACAGCCAGGCCCACTGCTGAAAGCCCTGAGGCTTGGGAGCAGCATTTGAATCTCAGACCACAAGCACTAGCTGCGAGGATCTAGGCAGAGGTGGAGAGGAATCTTGGAAGTCAAGTAACTGGCTGGGAAAATGCCCAGAAAAGGGGGGAAAAAATAAGACCATAGAAGGCTACTTTCTTGGTGAAAAAATGGTTCCTCCTTTCCTTTCTGATGAGGAAGAGCAATGCTTACCAAAAGGGAAAGACATTGAAGTCAAGGGCTCTGTACCCCAAACATCTGAAATAGATAGCCAATGGGCTCCCGCCATGGAAGAGCGCAAAAAGAATTTTGAAAATCAAGTTAGACAGGTGGACATAAAACTGGGAAGAGAAATGAGATGCAAGAAAAGCATGAAAAACGGATCTATACCTTGCTAAAGGAGACCCAAAAAAAATGCTGAAGAAAATAACACCTTGAAAAATAGGCTAGGGGAGGAGCAAAGATGGCGTAGTAGAAATATACAGATATGCTTGCTATGAACCCACGGCTCATGGATTTCCTCTAAAAAGAACTCCCAACAAATTCCGGAGCAGTGGAAGCCACACAGAAACACAGTGAAGGATATTTCTGTTCCAGAGGGCCCTGAAATCCTATCCCAAAGGTCCGTCGTACACCAAACGGGAGTGGAGCCAAGCCCTTCCCTGCCCACATGGCACTGAGAGGAGCCGTTCCAGCAGATCCGAGCAGGATTCAGGGACAGAACCTCTGGCGCCCGCAAAGGTCCCTCTGCCCACAGGCACTACAGGTCATTGAGACACACTTCTGGGCTGGCAGAGAGGGGAGCGGGGTGTCTCCACAATTCAGGTCCCCTCGGGAGGCAGCAGCAGAGTCAGTGGGCAGCCAGAGGCTCCCAGAACAGGCAGAAGCTCAGCAGGAGCTCCATTACAGGAAGTCTCCACATAAATCGCCTGAGGGAACTGAGCCTGGGAGGCGAACCTGCCCTCATCTGAGAACCTGAATTTAAACTTACCCTGAATAGCAGCCAGGCCTGCCACTGAAAGCCCTGAGGCTGGGGAGCAGCATATGAATCTCAGACCTCAAGCAATAGGTGGTCGAATCTAGGCGGGTTTGGAGAGTAATATCAGAAGTCAAGTAACTGGCTGAGAAAGTGCCCAGATAAGGGAAAAATAAATAAGGTCATAGAAGGTTACTATCTTGGTGAGCAGATGTTTCTGCCCTTCCTTTCTGTTGAGGAAGAACCATACTTAGCATCAGGTAAAGACATAGTAGTCAAGGCTACTGTATCCCAAATATCTGAAATAAATATGCAATGCGCTCAGGCCATGGAAAAGCTCAAAAAGGATTTTGAAAATCAAGTTAGACAGGTGGAGAAAAAACTGGAAAGAGAAATGGGAGAGATTCAACCATGAAAAATGGGTCAATACCTTGCTAAAAGAGACCCCAAAAAATGCTGAAGTAAGTAACACCTTCAAAAATAGGCTAACAATTGGCAAAAGCGGTCCAAAAAGCCAATGAGGAGAAGAATGCTTTCAAAAGCAGAATTAGCAAAGTGGAAAAAGAGGTTCAAAAGCTCACTGAAGAAAATAGTTCTCCCAATATCACAATGGAACAGATGGAATTTAATGACTTTCTGAGAAACCAAGAAATCACAAAACAAAACCAAAAGAATGAAAAAATGGAAGAGATTGTGACATATCTCATTGGAAAAACAACTGACCTGGAAAATAGATCCAGGAGAGACAATTTAAATATTATGGGACTACCTGAAAGCCATGATCAAAAAAAGAACCTAGACCCCATCTTTCATGAAATTATCAAGGAAAACTGCCCGGATATTCTGGAACCAGAAACAAAAATAAGTATTCAAGGAATCCACCAAACACCACCTGAAAGAGATCGAAAAAGAGAAACTCACAGGAACGTTGTGGCCAAATTCCAGAGTTCCCAGGTCAAGGAGAAAATATTGCAAGCAACTAGAAAGAAACAATTTCAGTATTGTGGAAGTCCAATCAGGATAACACAAGGTCTAGCAGCTTCTTCATTGAAGGATCAAAGGGCGTGTAATAGAATATTCCAGAAGTCAAAGTAACAAGGACTAAAACTAAGAATCCCCTACCAAGCAAAACTGAGTATAGTACTTCAGGGGAAAATATGGTCTTTCAATGAAATAGATAACTTTCAAGCATTGTTATGAAAAGACCAAAGCTGAAAAGAAAATTTGACCTTCAAACAGAAGAATGAGAAGCATGAATAAGTAAACAGAAAAGAGAAGTCATAAGGGACTTACCAAAGTTGAACTGTTTACATTGCTACATGGAAAGACAATATTTATAACTCTTGAAACTTTTCAATATCTGGGTAGTTGGTGGGATGGCGCACACACACACACACACATACACACACGCAGACGCACATACATGTGTGCGCACACACACATACACACATGCACGCACTCACAGAGACAGAAAGCACAGAGTGAATTGAATAGGATGCGATCATATCTTAAAAGAAATTAAGTTAAACGGTGACAGAATCATATTGGGAGGAGAGAGGGAAAAATGGAATGGGGTACATTATCTCTCATAGAAGAGGCAAACAGGAGACTTTTTAGTGGAGGAAAAAAGCGGAGATTTCAGAAAAAAACATGAAGCTTTCTCTTATCACATTCGACTAAAGGAGGGAATAAAATGCACACTCATTTTCGTATGAAAACCTATCTTATAATACAGGAAAGTGGGGGAAAAGGAGGTAAGCATGGTGTGGAAAATGATGGAAGGGAAGGCAATGGGAGGAGGGAGCAATGTGAAGTCAACCCTCTTGGGGAGGGACAAAATCGAAAATGAGAATAGAAAAAATGAGGGGCAGGATAGCATGGAGGAAAATATATTTAGTCTTATATAACACAATTGTTATGGAAGTCATTTGCAAAACTCCACACATATTGCCTATATTGAATTGCTTTCCCTCCCAAAGGGAATGCTTGAGGAGGGAGGGAGGGATGGGGAGAATTTGGAACTCAAAGTTCTAGGAATAACTCAAGTATTTTTCTTGCTACTAGCAAATAAGAAATACCGATAATGGGGAATAGAATGTTATCTGGCCCTACATGACAAAAGAGAAGATTGGGACAACAGAAGGGAGGGATGATAGAAGAGATGGCAGTTTTGTGATAGGGGCAATTAGATTGCTTGGTGTATTGGGGTGGGGGAGGGGAGAAATGAATTTGTTGGGAGTTCCTTTTAACAGGTAGTTTATGTGTTGTGGGTTCGGAGCTAGCATATGTAGATCTTTTTACTCTGCCATCTTGGCTTCTCCCCCTGGCGAGGTACACGTTTAACTTAAAATATGACAAGAATAAATACTTTTTGGGTATTTCCTATTATTCAAAAACTTATTTCAGGTGAGCCATTGAGATAATCAAATGCTAGTCAACCTGCCTCTGATACGAGGAAAAACTTCCCTGATTTCTTCTTGACTTTCTCTCCACCTTCCCAACCTGGCCAGTGTTAGAACGTAGAAAGAGAAAGTTTTAAAAACAACTTTCTAAAACTTTTATGCTTCCCTGAAACTGCCTTTAGCAATAAGATTTAGTTTCTCTCTATCTTTCTGCCATACTCCTCCCTGATGCTGAAATCATCAGAGAGAAGGGACAAGGGAAAGTGATAACATGGGAAAGCGATTAACACACAAAACACACTCACACAGAACATAGAGACAGAATACATATACAGACAACAAGACAGAATTCAAAAAAATTGAGAAAATATTGTCAAAAATCCTCTACACGAATTAGACCTATGGCTTGATTTCTTTTAGTTTGTTCCAACATGCTTTGTGAATTCAAATTTCCACCTTAACTAATCTCTTTCAAGAGCACCTGTACCTGAATTACACCAATCAGGGGGAAGTAGGGTTATCTGAGAAATACTTTCCGGAAGAGACTGGATGTGAGCATTACTTCGTCCATAATTGTTTGCCCCTTGCATTATTTCCTGTAAAAATTTATAATCCAGAGGCGTTAATTCTCTTGCATCTCCTCTTGGGTTAATGGGATCTAGGGTTTCTGGAAAAGTATAGAACGGCAGCGATTCTGTGAGAGCTGAGGGTTCCGGGGGTGCTGTGGCTTTCTCTGACAAGGAATCCGCCTCTACTTTCTCTTCCTCCTTCTCTGCAACCGCCTCTACCTGAGTGTTTCTGCTCTTAAAAATATCTGACATATTGTTCTTAAGAACAGAATCTGCCTTTTCACTCTGTTAACATAGTGAATTCTCCCCATAAGCCTGTAAGTTCTGAGATTTTACTGAGCCTGCGTGAACCTCGAATAAAGTGAAACTCCCCTGCTGGGCTTCTTCCAGTCTTCCCCTTGCCTTCATTGTCTTCTCACAACTCGAAATTCAGAATTCCTTTCTAAGGGGGCCACTCACCGAAAGACGAGTCCTTTTCCTGGATCAGGTCCCTTGTCCCTATTCCGGCGCCATATGTAGTGGGTGGCCCATGAGCCTACATGGCTTGTTGAAGTGGTTGAAGGAAAGAGACACGGGAGGTGGGAAAAGATTGACCAACTCCGTTTATTGATGTGAAGGTTAGAGTTTATATAGACAAGGTACTGCAAGCCTACCGTGACATTCTGCACATCTCCTGTCTCAGTGATTAAATCAGTCAGCGTCAGACTGTGAGCCTAGGGGTATCTATTTTACGTATCCCTTGTTTTCTGTAGTTCTCTTGTCTCACATGGACAGCAACATCTGTTTGGCATGAAGAGCCATTCCGGGTGATAATGAGCACAGTCTCCAAGAACAGTTCCCCTGAAGGTCTATCCTGATCTTGTCAACCGCACTCCACCCTGGCCCTCAACAAAAGTCCAAAATATTTTATTTTCTATTGAGGTACTGAGTCAGAGAGCTATGCCCTCTGTCTCTGAAAATTGTATAAACAACCTGAGTGTGAGGTTTTACTTTGGGGGTTTGTTTTTGGAAGAAGATCTGTGTGCCAACTGAGACTCTGGGAAGTTGCCAGAAAATGTCAGCAGCCCCACCTGCACCCTCCAAAATCCCCTGGCTTTTTTGAATACCCAGATAGATGTTAGTGCTTCCCTTTCTGGTAAAGATGTATGTGTGTTAGTGGTCAGACAGTTTGGAAGCTCCATCTATTGATTTCTTTTTTAGATTTCCCTGAAAGTTTGACTATGATTTTCTCTGACATCTGTGCTGGATTAAAGTCATTTGGAACAGAAATTTAGAATTAGAATTTGGACCTGCAACTTGGAAATGGAACTTAGAATTGGAATTTGGAAGTGGAATTTAAAAGTGGAATTTAGAATTGGTATTTGGAAGTGGAATTTAGATTTAGAATTTGGAATTGGAATGCTGGACTGAAATTTGGAATTGGAATTAAGAATTGGAATTTTGAATTAGAATACGGAAGAGTGATTTGGAATTAGAATTTATGTATTAACTTGCTATTGAAGTGGGAGCTTTGAAACACATTTTCAACATCCATTAAGCTAGGAATTTTTCATTAGAATTTTTGACAAAGATTTGGGAGTTTTGAATTAGACTACGGAAGAGTGATTTGGAATTAGAATTTATGTATTAACTTGCTATTGAAGTGGGAGCTTTGAAATACATTTTCAACATCCATTAAGCTACGAATTTTTCATTAGAATTTTTGACAAAGTTTTGGGTGTAAAGTTTGGAAATAGAATGATAATATGTACTACTATAGCGAAATATGTGACAGGAACCTATGTTTCGTTATTACGGTTTGATAGACTAGTTTGAAAATGGTATTTGGAATTAGAGTAACAGAAAGGAATTATGAAGTGGATGTTAGTTTTCATTTGGTATAGAAATTTGAGTTTACAATTGTAATGTGAAACAGGAATTCACAACTGGAATTTGAAAGTATAATTTCGTTTAATATGATATGCTTGGAATAAGGATCCCTGATATTAGTATGGAATTGACATGTGCAATGTGGAATTAGATTTTGGAAATTGCATTTGGATAGAATCGAGTGCCTTTAACATTAAGGTTAGAATCCAGGGTTAGGTTTATACTCTAGGGTTACGTTTAGAATCCATGGCATTTAGGATTAGAATCAAGGGTGAGGGGTAGGGTTAGGACGAGAATCCAGTGATGGAATTTAGCGCCTTTAGGCCTAAGTTTAGAAGGTGGAATTAGAAGTAAACTTTATAATTGGATTTTGTGATCCAAACTGTAGTTTGGAAGCTAAATGTGATATATGGAATAGCATTTTGGAACCACAATTTGAAAAAAGAATTCTGAATTGAAATTTAGATCTGGAACTTGGAAGAGGAATTTAGAATTGGAATGGGGAACAGGAATTTGAAATTGGAATTTGAAACTGGAATTTAGAATCAGAGTTTGGAACTGGAACGTGGCAGTCAAATTTAGAACTGGAATTTGGAAGTGGAACTTAGAATCAGAATTTGGAACTGAAATATAGAACTGGAATTTGGAGGAGCAATTTAGAATTAGAATTTGTAATTAAAATGTGAAAATGGAATTTGGAAGCAAAATTTAGAATTGGAATTTGGAGCTAGAACATAAAAGTGGAATTTGAAATTTGAATTTGGAATTGAAATTTGGAAGAGGAATTTAGAAATTGAATGTAGAACAGAAATTTGTTACTGGAATTTGGAACTGGAATTTAGAATCGGAGTTTGGAACCAGAAGGTGGCAGACAAATTTAGAACTGGAATTTGGAAGTGGAATTTAGAATCAGAATTTGGAATTGGAATATGGAAGCGCAATTTGGAGGAGAAATTTATAATTAGAATTTGGAATAGCAATGTGAAACTGGAATTTGGAAGCAAAATTTAGATTTGGAATTTGGAACTAGAACATAAAAGTGGAATTTGAAATTGGAATTTGGAAGAGGAATTTAGAAATAGAATGTGGAACAGGAATTTGTTGCTGAAATTTGGAACTGGAATTCAGAATCAGAGTTTGGAACTGGAACATGGCAGTCAAATTTAGAATTGGAATTTGAAAGAGGAATTAAGAAATAGAGTTTGGAAGTGGAAAATAGAGTTACAATTTGGAAAAGGAAAGTGGAACTGAAATTTGGAATTGGAATCAAGAATAGGAATTTTGAATTAGATTTATGGAAGAAGAATTTGCAATTGGAATTATTGTTTTAACTAGATATGGAAGTGGGAGCTTCGAAATAGATTTGCGACATCCATTAAGATGGGAAATTTTAATTAAAATTTACGGTAAAATTTGGGATTAAAAGTTGGAAATGTAATGATATATATCTAAAAAGAACTCCCAACAAATTCTAGAACAGTGGAGCCGCACAACAACAGGATGAAGGACATTTCCGTTCCAGAGAGCCATGAAAAACCGATCTCAAATATCCGTCGCACACCGAACGGGAGTGGAGCCCAGCACTGCCCTGCCCTGGCCACACTGCACAGCGAGGAGCAGGCAGATCCGAGAAGGTTTCAGGGACAGAATATCCAGTGGTCGTGAAGGTCCCTCCACCTACAGACTCACAAGTCAGTGAGAGAGGCGTCTGGACAGGCTGAGAGGGGAGCCGGGTGCCTCCGTGACTCATGCCACCTTGGGAGACAGTGGTAGAGGCAGCTACAGAGGCAATGCGTGGCCAGAGGGTCCCGGAGCAGGTAGGAGCTCTGCAGGAGCTCCATTAGAGAAGGCCTCTGCAGAAACTCACTAAGGGAACTGAGCCTGGGAGGTGACCCTGCCCCCACCTGAGAACCTGATTTAATCTTACCCTGAATAGCAGCCAAGCGTGCCGCCAAAAGCCCTGAGGCTGGGGGGCAGCATTTGAATCTCAGACCCCAAGAACTAGCTTGGCTGACCTAGGCAGGGGTGGAGAGGGCTCTCAGAAGTCAAGTAGCTGGCTGGGAAAATGCCCAGAAAAGAGAAAAAAATAAGACCATAGAAGGTTATTTTCTTGGGGAATAGATGATTCCGCCCTTCCTCTCTGACGAGGAAGAAAACTGCTTACCATCAGGTAAAGATATAGGAGTCAAGGCCACTGTATCCCAAACATATGATATAGATATCCAATGGGCTTCAGGCCATGGAAGAGCTCAAAAAGGATTTTGAAAATCAAGTTAGACAGGAGGAGGAAAAACTGGGAAGAGAAATGAGAGAGATGCAAGAAAAGCATGAAAAACAGGTCTATACTTTGATAAGGTAGACCCAAAAAAATGCTGAAGAAAATAACACCTTGGAAAATAGGCTAACTCAATTGGAAAAAGTGGTTCAAAAAGCCAATGAGGAGAAGGATGCTTTCAAAAGCACAATTAGTCAAGTGGAAAAAGAGTTTCAAAAGCTCCCTGAAGAAAATAGTTCTCTCAAAATTAGAATGGAACAGATGGGGGGCAATGACTTTCTGAGAAACCAAGAAATCACAAAACAAAACCAAAAGAATGACAAAATGGAAGGGAATGTGACATATCTCATTGGAAAAAACAACTGACCTGGAAAATAGATCCAGGAGAAACAATTTAAAAATTATGGAACTACCTGAAAACCATGATCAAAAAAGAGGCTAGACATCATCCTTCATGAAATTATCAAGGAAAATTGCCCTGATATTCTTGAACCAATGGGTAAAATAAGTATTCAAGGAATCCACCAACCACCACCTGAAAGGGGATCCAAAAAGAGAAACTCCTAGGAACACTGTGGCCAAATTTGAGAGATCCCAGGTCAAGGACAAAATATTGCAAGCAGCTAGAAACAATTCC
>CM053775.1:49049587-49066299 GCA_028658325.1 Potorous gilbertii
AGACTAAATATATTTTCCTCCATGCTATCCTGCCCCTTATTGTTTCTATGCTCATTTATTATTTTGTCCCACTCCAAGAGTGTTGACTTCACATTGCTCCCTCCTCCCATTGCCTTCTCTTCTATCATCCTCCACATCATGCTTACCTCCTTTTCCCCCACTTTCCTGTATTATAAGATAGGTTTTCATACGAAAATGAGTGTGCATTTTGTTTCCTCCTTTAGTCGAATGTGATAAGAGTAAACCACGTTTTTTTCTGAAATCTCCTCTTTTTCCCTGCACTAAAAAGTCTCCTGCTTGCCTCTTCTATGAGAGATAATGTACCCCATTCCATTTCTCCCTCTCTCCTCCCAATATGATTCTCTGTCACCGTTTAACTTAATTTCTTTTAAGATATGATCGCATCCTATCCAATTCACTCTGCGCTCTCTGTCTCTGTGAGTGCGTGCATGTTTGTATGTGTGTGTGCGCACACGTGTGTGTGTGTGTTTGCGTGTGTGTGTGTGTGTGTGTGTGTGTGTGTTATCCCACCAACTACCAAGATATTGAAAAGTTTCAAGAGTTACAAATATTGTCTTTCCGTGTAGTAATGTAAACAGTTCAACTTTGGTAAGTCCCTTATGACTTCTCTTTTCTGTTTACTTATTCATGCTTCTTCTCATTCTTGTATTTGAAGGTCAAATTTTCTTTTCAGCTCTGGTCTTTTCATAACAATGCTTGAAAGTCCTCTATTTCATTGAAAGACCATATTTTCCCCTGAAGTACTATACTCAGTTTTGCGTGATAGGGGATTATTCGTTTTAGTCCTTGTTACTTTGACTTCTGGAATATTCTATTCCATGCCCTTTGATCCTTTAATGAAGAAGCTGCTAGATCTTGTGTTATCCTGATTGGACTTCCACAATACTGGAATTGTTTCTGTCTAGTTGCTTGTAATATTTTCTCCTTGACCTGGGAACTCTGGAATTTGGCCACAACGTTCCTGTGAGTTTCTCTTTTTGGATCTCGTTCAGGTGGTGTTTGGTGGATTCCTTCAATACTTATTTTGGCTTCTGGTTCCAGAACAACCGGGCAGTTTTCCTTGATAATTTCATGAAAGATGGGGTCTAGGCTCTTTTTTTGATCATGGCTTTCAGGTAGTCCCATAATATTTAAATTGTCTCTCCTGGATCTATTTTCCGGGTCAGTTGTTTTTCCAATGAGATATTTCACATTATCTTCCACTTTGTCGTTCTTTTGGTTTTATTTTGTGATTTCTTGGTTTCTCAGAAAGTCATTAAACTCCATCTGTTCCATTGTGATTTTGGGAGAACTATTTTCTTCATTGAGCTTTTGAACCTCTTTTTCCACTTGACTAATTCTGCTTTTGAAAGCATTCTTCTCCTCATTGGCTTTTTGGACCACTTTTGCCAATTGTTAGCCTATTTTTCAAGGTGTTACATACGTCAACATTTTTGGGGTCTCCTTTAGCAAGGTATTGATCCGTTTTTCATGGTTTTCTTGAATCTCTCCCATTTCTCTTCCAGTTTTTCCTCCATCTGTCTAACTTGATTTTCAAAATCCTTTTTGAGCTTTTCCATGGCCTGAGCACATTGCATATTTATTTCAGATATTTGGGATACAGTAGCCTTGACTCCTATGTCTTTACTTGATGGTAAGTATGGTTCTTCCTCATCAGAAAGGAAGGGCAGAAACATCTGATGACCAAAATAGTAGCCTTCTATGATTTTATTTTTTTTCCCTTTTCTGGGCATTTTCCCAGCCGGTTACTTGACTTCTGATATTCCTCTCCAAACCTGCCTAGATTCGCCCACCTAGTGCTTGAGGTCTGAGGTTCAAATGCTCCTCCCCAGCCTCAGGGCTTTCAGTGGCAGGCCTGGCTGCTATTCAGGGTAAGTTTAAATTCAGGTTCTCAGATGAGGGCAGGGCCGCCTCCCAGGCTCAGTTCCCTCAGGGAGTTTATGTGGAGACCTTCTGTAATGGAGCTCCTGCTGAGCTTCTGCCTGCTCCGGGAGCCGCTGGCTGCCCACTGACTCTGCTGCTGCCTCCCGAGGGGGCCTGAATTATTGAGACACCCCACTCCCCTCTCTGCCAGTCCAGAAGTGTATCTCAATGACCTGTAGCGCCTGTGGGCAGAGGGACCTTTGCGGGCGCCAGAGATTCTGTCCCTGAATCCTGCTCAGATCTGCTGGAACGGCTCCTCTCAGTGCCGTGTGGGCAGGGAAGGGCTTGGCTCCACTCCCGTTTGGTGTGCAACGGACCTTTGGGATAGGTTTTTCAGGGCCCTCTGGAACAGAAATATCCTTCACTGTGTTTCTGTGTGGCCTCCCCTGCTACGGAATTTGTTGGGAGTTCTTTTTAGAGGAAATCCATGGGCGGTGGGTTTATAGCAAGCATATGTGTATATTTCTACTACGCTATCTTTGCTTCTCCCATAGCCTATTTTTCAAGGTGTTATTTTCTTCAGTATTTTTTGGGTCTCCTTTAGCAAGGTATTGATCCATTTTTCATGCTTTTCTTGCATCTCATTTCTCTTCCCAGTTTTACCTCCACCTGTCTAACTTGATTTTCAAAATTCTTTTTGAGCTCTTCCATGGACGGAGCCCATTGGATATCTATTTCAGATGTTTGGGATACAGAGACCTTGACTTCAATGTCTTTCCCTTTTGGTAACCATTGTTCTTCCTCATCAGAAAGGAAAGGAGGAACCATTTTTTCACCAAGAAAGTAGCCTTCTATGGTCTTATTTTTTTTCTCTTTTCTGGGCATTTTTCCCAGCCAGTTGCTTGCCTTCAGAGATTCCTCTCCATCCCTGCCTGGATCCGCCCAGCTAGTGCTTGGGGTCTGAGATTCAAATGCTGCTCCCCAGCCTCAGGGCTTTCAGCAGTCGGCCTGCCTGTTATTCAGGGTAAGATTAAATTCAGGTTCTCAGGTGGGGGCAGGGCCGCCTCCCAGGCTCAGCTCCCTCAGGGGCTTTATGCAGAGACCTTCCGTAATGTACCCGAACTCTTGCCTGCCCTGGGAGCCTCTGGCCTCCCCCTACCTCTGCCACAGCCTCCCAAGGGGGCCCGAGTTATGAAGACACTCCACTTCCCTCTCAGCCAGCCCAGAACGCTCTCTCACTGACCTATGCGCCTGTGGGTGGAGGGACCTTTGCGGTTGCTGGAGATTCCATCCCTGCTCCTTTCTACTCCTCTCTGGTTGGCCTCCGATTTGGTCCCGGTGCGTGATGGTCATTTGGTGTCGATTCTTCAGGGCTCTCTGGAACGGAAATCTCCTCCACTCCGAGCTTTGTGGTTTCCATTGCTCCAGAATTTTTTGGGAGTGCTTTTTAGAGGAAAATTATGGGCTGTGTGTTTGGACCTAGTATATGCAAATCTTTCTACTCCACCGTCTTGGCTCCTCCCCAAAAGTTTTTCTTCCAAAGTTAATGTAATCAGAGAAACCAGTCTGTGAAACAACGACGTACATCTATTCAGTTGAAAGATTTAAGTTTGAAATCTCTTTTAAGACTGTACATTTGTGCTAGTGAAGAGTGATCATTTATGAGCTATCTTGTCTGTGGTAATCTTGCCACTTAACCTGGCTTTTCATACTCAAATTTGTAGCCAGGTCTTCCTGAGTCTTCCTTCTTAATCTGGCCTTTCGTATTCAAATCCCTTGTCCTTGTCCTAGACTGGCCTTCTTAGGTATGCCAGGTAAATTGTCCTTTATTTATATTCCTTTTGTGCCCCTTTGGTCTTTGTCTAACCTCCTTGACAGGTTTGTCTTTTCCAGAGTGCAAGCCAGCAACTTTCAGATAACTGCTCAGGATATGTATCCCTTGAACAGAACCTATCTAGGCAAGGACAGTTCTACATCCAATCTCAGCCAGAAGCAATTTTAGAAGCTGAGACCTTCATCGCTTACCCCAAAATATCTTAGGTCCCCTCCCATACACAACTGCCAGGGCCTATTTTAGAGGAAAATAGACCAGCAGACAGCTTGCTCACACTGAGAGTTTTAGAAGCACGGCATTCTCACAACCAATTTCATCAGTCAGCTTCCATGATTTTCAGGCAATTTCATATTACTAGAGAGCAAGAAAGAAGCATTGTAGTAATGTCTTGATCTCACTGCATTCCGTTTTTGCCAGCTCCATCAAATACATCTATCAATCCTTGAGGATGCAATTCTTTTGGAATATGGCAAATGGATGTCACACATCCCAGAATTTGGAAGGAATAAATACGTTCTTGTGATTAGACACATATTCAGGTGTAATTTGCCACCCCACTGACCGGACAATCAACAAAATTTGTTATCGATCATCTGTTTAGGTGTTTTGAAACTCTAGGTATTCCACAAATCATAAAAACAGATAATGGTCAAGCTTAAATTAGTCAAGCCTTTACTAAATTTTTTTTTGTCATACAGAATACAGCATAGAACTGGCATCCCATATAATCCTACTGGTAAAACCATTGTAGAACATCGTAATCGTGACAAAAACTCTCCTCCAAAAACAAAAGAAAGGGGGGAAGGCAAAAGAATGAGAAGATTTGGCATGGTGTTGTATACCCAACACCAGATAAAGGCTTACGCCTGCTCAAAAACAGTCTCAAGAAGGCAAAACACACCTTACTAATTGGAAAAAAGTGAAGACGAAATACAACAACACAAAGACATGCCCTGTGTTAACATGGGGGTGAAGGTATGCTTGTATTTCCCCAGGAAATAGTGAAGAAACGATCTGGATACCAGAAAGAAACATCTGACCTCTGCCATACATTGGAGAAGACATGAATCGAGGCAAAGGAAGCCATGATCGTTGTACTGACAGGACAATGAAGACACTCATTCTGCTTCTGGGCACCCTTCAGCTGAACACTGCATAAGAAGGAACCGATTGAGAGGAAGATAGATGGACTTTTTTTACATAATCCACCTTGGGTTGTGGGTGATGATATGGGGAGGGAAAATAGAGGACATAGTTATGGTAGCATATTCATCTAAGGTTTTTGGGAAACAAATTGATATAGATAAAATTTTTGCTTTTGTGATTGGGAAATAACATGCTTTAATTGCACTATCATTGAATATGTTGGTTTTCATATAGCTAACAGTAGCATTATATCTGTAATTATGTGTCCTGTGTTTGTTGTAATGCCTATCAAAAGTGAAGGCTGGTATCTGTCTGTATCTGATCAATGTTTTATTCAGCTGATGTTGAAAGTAAGACAGAAAAGATGTATACGTTGCATTATTTTGGTCATTGTAAGCTTTGTGGCAGCATTGGCTTCCCTTGTATCAACTGGTTTATCCATACATGCAATTTAATGGATATTTTAAGGGAAACTATTGTGGTGGTGGAAAACAAAAGTTGATGTTTTTGAAACAAGATTGTTCATAAGATGAGGTCATAGGTTCACTGCCATATATGTTATTCCTGTCCATTATAATACTACCATACATGAGTTATTGATCAGGCTTCAAAGGGAAATCTTGACCCCACAGGAAGCTGCAAGCACAATTTGGGATTATGATGCTAATACAAGTCCCTTTGCATTCCTGTTCCATTGGCTCATATCAATATTACCTCTGTCCCTTTGTTTCTCCATAAGGCCACCTATTTTTGGATGCCTTCTCTCTTGGGTAAGCTTTTCAAAACCAAGTACCTTATCTCTGGTCACAACAAGAGAAAAGGAGAATTGTTGAAGGCCAAGGTGGAGTAAGGTTGACAAGATCAAGATAGACCTTTGGGGAAACTCTTTTTGGAGACTGTGCTCATTATCATCCAGAATGGCTATCCATGTCCCCCCAGAAGTTATTGCTTCTGTGAGACAAGACAATTACAGAAAACAAGGGATATATAAACTAGAAGCCCCTAGGCTCACAGTCTGACCCTGACTGATTTAATCACAGTGACAGGAGATGAGCAGAATGTCATAGTAGACTTGCAGTACCTTGTCTATATAAACCCTAACCTTCACATCAATAAACAGAATTGGTCTATCTCTTCCGACCTCTCGTGTCTCTTTTCTTCAACCACTTCACCAAGCTGTGTAGGGACACGCGCCACTACAGATTTTCCTACAAAACAACTCCCATAATCAAACTTCCCATAAGGGGCAGACCTATCAATGGGTGGGAAAGATCCTACCCAATCACATTTTTCAAATAGAGGCCCTTTCAGTGAAACAAAAACAGCAAGAGATCCTAATTTGATTGCCATTACACTACACCCTCCAGTATCCTTGGTCTTACAAATCTAAATGGCCATGAATCCTGAAAAGGCACTATACTTTGAAATCCCTAATTCAAGTGAATTTGAGCAGGGTACATGGGCAATTTGTAACTCAATAGGCATTAACATTACTTTAGTAAATACAACATAATTCGCATTTTCAAAATATATAACATAGCAACTTGTTACCAGGTGGCCATATGGCTGTAAGCAAACAAAGGTATAGGCATAACACAACATTATTCTTTTAGGAGAGAATATCCAGCTCCTCCTTCTGCAATCCCACACAGAAATGTTTAAGTAAGGTCCTCTTGGGAGTATCGGCATGCCCTCCCCACCCTAGAATCTCAGGTGCGTTCTCCAATAAGAATGCTCCCAAGTCCTTGTGGATGGCTGGGCAACAAAGACATCAGGGTGGGTTCCTTGGGTGTACGTGGCACTTTCCCCCACCTACCATAGGCAAAACTACTCCTGGATCCCAAAATGTCTCAGGAGAATGCTCCAAAAATTACACTCGGTGCCTAGCTGAGCAGTCCCAATCTTGCACCGGTAATGGATTTCTAGCTCCTGGGCCCTCCTTCTCCAGCAAGAGTCAGCTTCTCCCAGATCCCTCCTGTGTCTGTATAAAAGCAGCTCTGCTGCCATGCCTTTCCGCTCACCTCACCAAAGTCTGCTGGGTCATTCAACGGAAGTTCTCAGGTCCTGTTCCATGGCTATCACCAAGATCAGTTTACTGGCTGTTCTTAGCTTCTGTGTGGTAGTTCAGCATTCAGCCCACCAGTGGGATTCCAGGGTTCCATTCCAAATTCTCACAGCTCTTATTTAGTTTATGAATACAATGTACTTTCAAGACATTCCTCCTCCAGCACAAACCAGAGCCTTGGCTCTGACCATCCCCTCTTCCTAGGTCATAACAGAATCATAGTCACCAAAACGGAGACACAAGAGATGGTTATCCCAGTCTCCATACTTTCCTTTTAATTTTTGCATATTCTATACGACCATGCCATATTGTATCAGGAAGTACTCCAAAATACACAGGAGGGACTACTACAACAGGTTCTTAGATCTGCATTCATAAAAAGAAAGCAACTTTCAAGGGGTTAACGATCACTTTAATGAAGCACAGGTATCAGAGAAAACCAAAGTCAAGATTTCAGAAAAATAAATAAAATCAACAGACAGTGCTGTCAAACTGCCTGACCACTATGAACATACATACATACGTACGTACGTACGTCTTTACCAGAGAGGGAAGCACCAACATCTGGGTTTTCAAAAAGCTGGGGGCGAGAGAGTGGATGGGGAGAGAGTTCTTTATCGACCTCTCAGGTGCAACACAGACCTTCTTCCAAAAGTAATCCCCCAAAGTGAAACCTCACACTCAGAGTATTTATAAACTTCTTAGAGCCAGAGGGAATAACCATCTGACCCAGTGCCTCAATAGAAAAAAAAAGGTACCTGGGATCCTTCTACAAAATAACTACCCTAATCTAGCTTCCCATAATGGGCAGTCCCATCAGGGGGTCGGAAAAAAATCCTCCCCAATAATATTAATCAGTCAGACGCACTTTTAGTAAAACAAAAACAGTAAAAGATCCAAATCTGATTACCATTAAGGTATTTTATAGTATCTCTTGTTGCTTTAAATAAAATTTCTCTTTCTGTCTCTTGCTGTTGGGCTTTGTTAGTAATAGACAGAAGTACAGATGGTGTCTGTGAGTTTTTTATGCCAAAGTAGTTAATTATTTCAAATGGTTTTTACTTGAGTCTCTGGGGTTCTCTAAGTCTATCATCTTATCGTCTGTAAGAGTGATACCTTAGTTTTGTCTTTGTCTATTCTAATACCTTCGATTTATTTTTCTGTTATTGCTAAAACTAGCACTTTTAATACAATGTGGAATAACAGTAGTGAGAACGAACACCTTTGTTTCACCTCTGATCTCATTGGAAATTTAACTAGCTTATTTGCATTGTAAAAAGTTCTTGCAGACGGTTTTAAGTAGATACTCCTTGGGGTAGCTAGGTGATACAGTGGATAGAGCACTATTGCAGGAGTCAGAAGCACCTGAGTTCATATCTCACCTCAGACACTTGGTACTCACTAGCTATGTGAACTTGGACAAGTCACTTAACCCCAACTGCCTCATACTGGATCATCTCCAGTCATCATGATGAATATCCGGTCATTGGATTCAGGTGGCTTTGGAGGAGAAGTGAGGCTGGTGACCTGCACAGCCCTTCCTCACTCAAAACAAAAGTACAAGTCACGTCATTATTTCTCTGATAGCATGGTATTCTTCAACAAAGAAGGACGAACACACAAGTAGATACTGCTTATTATTTCATGGAAGAATCCATTTATTCCTGTGCTCTCCAGTGTTTTCAGTAAGAATGTGTGTTGTAGTTTCTCAAAAGCTTTTGCTGCATTTGTTGAAACAATCATATAATTTCTGCAGTTTTGTTGTTGATTTGATCAATAATGCTGATAATTTTCCTAATAATGAACCAGCCCTACATTCCTTGAGTATATTCTACCTGATCATAATGAATTATTCTCATGACAAGTTGCTGTATTCTTTATACAATATCTTCGTTAAAATTTTTAAAACTATTCGTTAGAGAAATCTGTCTACAACTTTCTTTCTCTGTTTTGGCTCTTCCTGGTTTAGTTATCAGAACAATATTTGTATCATAAAAAGAATTTGGAAGGATCTCTTATTCACCAATTTTCCTAAATAGTCTGCATGGTATTAAAATTAACTGTTCTTTAAATGTTTGATAGAACTCACTTGTAAATCCGTCTGTCCCTGGAGCTTTTTTTCCTAAGGAGTTTATTGATTGCTTGTTTAATTTCTTTTTCTGAGACGAGGTTATTTAAGTATTCAACTTCATCTTCTGCTAATCTGGGCAATTTATGTATTTTTTTTAAAAAAAATTCATGCATCTTCCTTAAATTCTCAGATTTATGGGAATACAGTTGGACAAAGTATTTTCTGATTTTTTTTAAAAATATCTGCCTCGTTTGAGGTGAGTTCACCCTTTTTGTTTTTGATATAGATAACTTGGTTTTCCTCTCTCTTTTTAAAATCTAATTGACCAAAATTTTATCCATATACTTTTTTTTAAAAAGCAAGTCAATTTTATTTATTAGTTCAATAATATTTTTTAATTTCAATTTGATTGATCTATTTTTTGTTTTGTAGTATTTTTAATTTGATTTTTACTTGGGGATTTTCAATTTATTCTTTTTCTATTTTTTCAGTTGCATGTCCAATTCATTGGTCTCTTCTTTCTCTATTTAATCCATGGAGGCATTCCATGATATATAATGTACCCTAAGAACTGTTTTTCAGAATCCCATCAGTTTGGTTAGGTTGTCTAATTATTTTCATTTTCTTGACTGAAGTGGTTGATTGTTTCTATGACCTGTTATTTAACTTATTATTTAGGATTAGATTATTTAGTTTCAATTAATGTTTGGATTATCTCTCTTGGTCTTTTGTTACATATAATTTTCTTGCATTAAAATCTGAAAAGGATGTATTGACTATCTATGCCTTTCTGCACTGGATTGTGAGGGTTTTATGCCCTAGTACATAGTCAAATTTTGTATACTTTCCAGGTACCACCGACAAAAAGGTATATTCCTTTGTATCCCCATTCAGTTTTCTCCAGAAATCTATCAAATCGATTTGAGCAAGGGTTCTACTCACCTTCTTCACTTCTTCCTTCTTTATTTTGAAGTTAGGTTTATCAAGTTTGGAGAGGGGGAGGTTGAAGTCCAACACTAGTGTGGTTTTGCTCTCTATTTCTTCCTGTACATCTCGTAACTTTTCCTCTAAGATGATGAATGCTGTATCACTCGTTGCACTTATTTGTAGTAAAGATATTGCTTCAGTTTCTATGGTGTCTTTTTGGAGGATATGGTTGTCTCTCTTAACTCTTTCGTTAGATCGTTTTCTGCTTTTGCTTTGTCTAAGATTAGAATTGCTACCTCTGCTTTTTCTTTTGTATATCAGCTGAATCATCATATATTCTGCTCCAACCTTTTCCATTTAGCCGTATGTATCCCGCTGTTTCAAATACATTTCTTGTAAACTACATATTGTTGGATTATAGGTTTTTTAAAATTCAATTTCAATTTCTTTTCTTTTTTGCATGACATAAATTTAAAAACGCAATGAAATTCTAACTTTCATGATATTGTTGGTGACAGGGAAAAAATTCAAAGTGCAAAAATTTGTTATGCAAATAAACATATCAAATGTTGGTACAATTATCAAAATGAAAGCAGTCAATATTTTAGTTCTAAAATTACACACCTGTTTGTACAAAGCACATAAAATAATTCATCTTGCTAACCCAACTGTTGATTGTGAGGTCCTCAGAAAAGATTTATCCTTTGGCTTGTAAGGATATTGAAGAGCTTCAAACAAACATCAAAAGAAATTTTGTGTGTGTATTGGAATGATGCTATGCTTGGCACACCAATTTTGATAATGAGATTGCTTTTTTTATCAGAAATTACACTACACAACAGAAGTACTGGTTCAACAATCTTGTCTTTACTTTTAAAGAAAGAAACAGCTGGAGAGTATTCAGATAACACTAGCAGGCATCAGTTAATTCAAGATACTAGCTTTAGTTCCAAAAAGTGCTTGCAAAGGCATCACATTTTTTTTGGATGGTTGAAACTTTTAGCAACTAGAATAACATGAGTGCGTAAGCAAGTGTCATGAGACTTTTGTTTTAAATTTACCTTAGAGTTGGTCTCCCTTTTTCTCAAATACAACAGTTTTTTGGCATTTTTTCTCAAAGTAAAGCAAAGTATGAAATATAAACAAGCTTTTGAATTGTAAACACTTGGAAGTATTCAATTCAAGCAATATATAGCTATCTACATACCGTTAAATTCCTTCAAATCTTGGACAATCCACTAATATACAAAATATCCAGTCACAGAAAGAACTAATACTCACTTCTTTTTCTTACACACATATTCAAATATTATCTAAAGTAAATTTTTTTAAAAAGTTTAATCATTCTGGCTTTCTTCTACATTGGCAAGCTGACACATTTATTAAAATATTCCTGTTGAATTATGTTTGGTCTTTTCCTTGTAAGATCCATTTGCTATCTTAATATAAACCATCCAAACAAAACAGGTAATCAGAAAGATTACCTCTTCCCCACTTCCCTAACTGTTATAATTATGAAGTAAATTTTAAGAAATGACCCCAAACACTGGGTTGTGGTTGCAAGTACTAGGTCCAGCCTCCTCATAATCCTTTTTGGAATGGCATTCCTGGTAGAACTCAGGTGTGGAAGGCAGCATTGATCTCCCAAACCATCGTGCATATAGCTGCATGTGCTGCGTAATGTCTTGGATATCAATGGACTGGGGCTTCAGTCTGCCACCACTTAATTCTACACTTAGTTTCGGCCTTACATCAACAGTTCTTTTCAAATCCCATTGTAGCCGACATCCAAAATCCCTGAACGTGGCTGAATCCTGCAGAGAGAATAATATTCTTGTACAGAGGACGTCTGACATGGATGAGACAATTCTGAATTACCTCATCTACTGCTTCTGAGATAGGTTGTGTGAAGTCTGGATTAGCAAACTCGGGGTGAAAGAAGATTTCTGTACTCAGGAACCACTCATAACCAATGTCAATGGAAAATTTTTTGATTCCAGTATATTGTTTAACCCACTTTGACCCATCTGTATCATACTTGTTAAATTCTTTTACTAAATCTGGGCAGACGTAACTATAATATTCTTCACTGCCTTAGCTCTTTCCAGGGATTGTTCAGGAGAAATTTCTACTTCTCATTCTCTCAATAACTGCTGAATAAAATAAGTCATATCTCTTCCAGAAACTGGAATGTGCTTGATGCAGCTGCCAATAATATACCCTTCAGCCACTGGAATGACATGAGTGACACCATCTCCTCTGTCTATAACTGTACCAGTCCGTGTCAGCTCTAATTCTTGCCTTGATGTCCAAGATGTAGATAAAGCAAGAACAGTCTGTACAACTATGTATAGGCCTGGAACATTCAAGGATTCAAACATAATTTCAACTGTATATTCCCTATTTTCTGGCATATTTAGAGGAGGTTCAGTCTAAAGAAAATAATGATCTTCAGGTTCTGCCCTTAGGTATTCAAAGATCACTTGTTCCATAAATCTCTCCAACAAGCTTCAATCTTCAACTATACCATGGCGTATGGGCCACTTTGTTGCATAAGTTGGCTTTTCCGTTGCTTCATCCCCAATAAAGAAGTCTAAATCATCAACACCGTTCATCACCCTCCTTTGTGCTTGATCTCCTACTTTTGCAGATTCCTTGATAGCAATACATGAGGGAATGATAAACTGTGGTACTGTATTTCCAGCATATCCAGGTTTTGTACACCTGGTGCCACAGTTCTTCACACAGGTTGGCAGCCATCCCTCCATCTTCTGCCTCCTCCTCCTCTTGGTGAATCCACTGCCACTGCTGGGTCCTCGCTATTTGCAAGGAGAACAGGGGGCTGGCAGGAGGAATATCTAACCGTCCACAGCTGGGATTGTTTCACTCTCCTGGGAGGAAGAGAGGAAGCTGAACAGTGGCAGCTGCAGGTGAGGAGGGAAGGGAGCAGCTTCAGTCAGCGGCTTCCACTTCCAATGGATTATAGTTTTTATCCGTTCTGTTGTCTGCCTCCATTTCATGGGAGAGTTAATCCCATTGGCATTCACATTTACGATTACTATCTCTCTCTCTTTCTCTTCATTCTAATTCCTCCCATTTACAGTTATGATTCTCCATTCCCCTCTAGCCTCCACAATGGAATTTTAATTTTTAACCACTGCCTCTCTCAGTCTTCCCTCCATTCTATCAACTCTCCTTGATTTTATTCCTATTTTCCCTTACTACATCTTCCCTCCCTTTTAATTTGCCTTCTCTTTTCTTTCCTCTTTACCCCCTACGACCTAGGGCAATTTAGGTTTCTGTACTTAACTGAGTTTGTTTTTCCCTCTTTGAACCAAATCAAATGAGAGTAAATCTAAAACAGTGCTCATCTACCTCCCCACTTTCCCCCTACATTAATATGTGTTTGTGCCTCCTCTTGTGATGTACTTTATTGTTTTCTTCCTCCTCCCTTTCACTTGTCCATTTACAATATCTTCACACCCTTTAATAATATTATTTATTATCACATCAGTTAATTTATGTGCACTATATATCCCTTTGATATATTGCAATAAATACTCAATGTTCAATATTAACAAGTACCTTCCTCCCTTATGGGGATGTAAACAGTTTGAATAACATCATTTTTCCCTTGTTTACCTGTCCTTGACACTCATGAGATTTGTATTTGAAGATCAAATTTTGTACTGAACTCTGACCTTTTCATCAAGAAGGACTGTCAATCCCTTATTTTGTTGAATGAACATCTCCTTTCCTGGAATATTATGCACAGTTTTGCTGGGTAATTGATCCGTTTTATAGTAAAAGCTACTTTGCCTTACAGAATATCATATTCTACTCCTTCTAGGCTTTTAGTGTAGAAGCTGCAAAGTCTTGACTGTAGTTATTTTCATTTTTAAATTGTCTGTTCCTGGCTACTTGCATATTTTCTCCTTAACTTGATAGTTCTTGGTAGTATTTGGCAACAACACTTTTTCATGTTTTCAGTTTGGGACCTCCTTCAGGGGGTAACAGGTGAAATTTTTCAATGACTGTTTTGTTCTTCTGATCTAGGACTTCGGGATCATTTTATTTCATAATTTCTTGGAAAATATTGTCCTGGATCTTATTTACATCATACCTTTCTGGTAGACCAACGATTCTCAGACTTTTCACTCCTGGATCAATTTTCAAGGTCAGTTGTTTTTACAATGAGATATTTTACATTTTCTTCTATTTTTTTCATTATTTAGATTCTTTTTGATTCTTGGTGTTTCATAGAGTTATTAGATTCTCCTTGCCTCATTCTAATTTTTAGTGCATTACTTCCTTCTATTAACTTTTGCACCAATTTTTCCATTTTTCCAAATGTTCCTTTTAACGAGTAACTTTCTCCAGTTAGGTTGTAAATTTCCTTTTCCTTTTGTCCGATTGCTCCATTTAAGTTTTAAATTTCCTCATCCATTTGCCTAATTTTACTTTTAAATTCTTCTTTGGGGGGGAGAGGAGCCAAGACGGTGGAATGAAAAGATTCACATATGCTAGCTCTGAACCCCCAGTCCATAAATTACCTGTTAAAAGAACCTTCCAAAAAATCCTGAAACAGTGAAAGCCTGACAGCAACGGAGTGGATGAGATTTCTGTTGCAGAGAGCCCTGAAAATCCAACACCAAAAGTCCATCGTGCAATGGACCCAGACCAGAGCCCAGCCCTCTCCTGGCTGCACAGCCCCAAGCGGAGCAAATAGGAGCAGGCTTCAGGGATAAAATCACTGGCAGTCACGAAGGTCCCTCCACCCAAAGGTGCTACATGTCAGTGAGAGAGCCTTCTGGACTGGCCATGAGGGGAGCAGAGTGTCTCCATGACTTAGCCGCCTCGGGAGGCAGCAGTGGGGAGAAGCAGCAGACAGGAGCTCCCAAAGCAGGCAAGAATTCGGGTCCATTACTCCACATAAACCTCCTGAGGGAACTGAGCCTAGGAGGCAGACCTCTCCGCACCTGAGCTCCTGAATTTAATCATACCGTGAATAGCAGCCAGAACCATCGCTAAAAGCCTTGAGGCTGGGGAGCATCATTTGAATCTCAGATCCCAAGCACTAGCTGGACGGATCTAGGCGAGGGTGGAGAAGAATCTCAGAAGTGAAGTAACTGGCAGGGAAAATGCCCAGAAAAGGAAAAAAAATATAAGATCAAAGAAGGTCATTTTCTTGGTGAGCAGATGTTTCCACCTTTCCTTTCTGATGAGGAAGAACAATGCTTACCATCACGGAAAGACATAGAAGTCAAGGCCTCTGTATCCCATACATCGGAAAAAGATAGCCAACGGGCTCAGGCAATGAGAGAGCTCAAAAAGGATTTGGAAAAGCAAGTTAAACAGGTGGAGGAAAACTGGGAAGAGAAACGAGAGAGATGCAAGAAAAGCACGAAAAACGGGTCAATACTTTGCTAAAGGAGACCCAAAGAAAATGCTGAAGAAAATAACACCTTGAAAAGTAAGCTAACTCATTGGCAAAAGAGGTTGAAAAAGACGATAAGGAGAAGAACTCTTTCAAAAGCCGAATTAGCCAAGCTGAAAAAGAGGTTCAAAAGCTCATGTAAGGAAAGAGTTCTCACAAAATTAGAATTGAGCAGATGGAGGCTAATGACTTTCTGAGAAAACAAGAAATCACAAAACAAAACAAAAAGAATGAAGAAATGGAAGAGAATGTAAAATAACTCATTGGAAAAACAACTGACCTGGGAAATAGATCCAGGAGAGACAATTGAAAAATTATGGGACTACCTGAAAGCCATGATCAAAAAAATAGACTAGGCATGACCTTTCATGGCATTCCGAAGGAAAACTATCCTGATATTCTAGAACCAGAGGGCAAAATAAGTATTCAAGGAATCCACCAATCATCTCCTGAAAGAGATCTAAAAAGAGAAACTGCTAGGAACATTGTGGCCAAATTCTAGAATTCTCAGGTAAAGGAGAAAATATTGAAAGCAGCTAGAAAGAAACAATTCCACTGTTGTGGAAATACAATCAGGATAACACATGATCTAGCAGCCTCGATCTTAAGAGAACGAAGAGCATGGAATAGAAGTCAAAGGAACAAGGACTAAAACCAAGAATCTCCTACTCAGCAAAACTGAGTATAATGCTTCAGGGGACAAATTGGTCTCTAATGAAATAGAGGACTTTCAAGCACTCTTGATGAAAAGACCAGAGCTGAAAAGAAAATCTGACTTTCAAAAACAAGAATGAGAAGAAGTATGGAAAAGTAAACAGCAAAGAGAAGTCATAAGGGACTTACCAAAGTTGAACTGTTTACATTCCTATATGGAAAGACAATATTTGTAGCTCTTGAAACTTTTCAGTGTCTGAGTAGTTGGTGGGATTACACAAACACATACACATATACACATGCACACACACGTACACGTGTGCATGCACACACATGCATACACACTTGCTCACGCACACAGAGACTGAGAGCACAGAGCAAATTGAATAGGATGGGATCACATCTTTAAAAAAGTTAAGGTAAATGTATAAGAGAAATGTAATGGGAAGAGAGAGGATGAAATGGAATGGGGTAAATTATCTCTCGTACAGGAGGCAAATAGGATACTTTTTAGTGGAGGGAAAAAGAGGAGAGCTGAGAAAAAAAAACGAAGTTTACTGTCGTCACATTCAACTAAAGGAAGGAATAAAATGCACACTCATTTGGTCTGAAAACTTGTCTTACAATACAGGAAAGTGGGGGAGAAGACACGTAGCGTGGGGGGGATGTTGGAAGGGAGGGTAATGGGGGAGGT
>CM053775.1:49076079-49094677 GCA_028658325.1 Potorous gilbertii
CTGAAAGAGATCCAAAAAGAGAAACTCCTAGGAACATTGTGGCCAAATTCCAGAGTACTCAGGTCAAGGAGAAAATATTCCAAGCAGCTAGAAAGAAACAATTCCAGTACTGTGGAAATACAATCAGGATAACACAAGATCTAGCAGCTTCTTCATTAAGGGATCGAAGGGTGTGGAACAAGATATTCCAGAAGTCAAAAGACCAGAGCTGAAAAGAAAATTTGACTTTCAAACACAAGAATGAGAAGAAGCATGAAAAAGTAAACATCAAAGAGAAGTCACAAGGGACTTACCAAAGTTGAACTGTTTACATCCCTATATGGAAAGACAATATTTGTAACTCCTGAAATTTTTCAGTATCTGGGTAGTTGGAGGGACTACACACACGCACACACACATGTACACATGTACACACGTGCATGCACACACAGAGAGCACAGAATTAATTGAATAGGATGGGATCATATCTTAAAAGAAATCAAGGTGAACGGTGAGAGTTAAATGTAGTGGGAGTAGAGAGGGTGAAATGGAATGAGGTAAATTATCTTCCATGAAAGAGACAAGCGGGAGACTTCTTAGTTGGAGGGAAAAAGGGGAGAGCTGAGAAAAAACCATGAAGTGTACTCTCATCACATTCGACTAAAAGAAGGAATAAAATGCACACTTATATCGATATGAAAACCTATATTACAGTACAGGAAAGTGGGGGAGAAGGAGATAAGCAGGGTGCGGGCGATGATGGAAGGGAGAGAAATGGGAGCAGGGAGCAATTTGAAGTCAACACTCTTGGGGAGGGTCAGGATCAAATGAGGGAATAGAAATAATGGAGTGGGCAGGATAGGATGGAGGGAAATATAGTTAGTCTTACACAACACGACTATTATGGAGGTCCCTTGCAAAACTACACAGATATGGCCTGTATTTAATTGCCTGCCCTCCCAAAGGGAATGGGTGGGGAAGGAGGAATGGGGAGAAGTTGGAACTGAAAGTTTTAGGAACAACTGTTGAGTATTGTTCTTGCTACTAGGAAATAAGAAATACAGGTAACGGGGAATAGAAAGTTATCTGGCCCTACAGGACAAAAGAGAAGATGGGGACAAGAAAAAGGTGGGATAATAGAAGAGAGGTCAGATTGGTGATAGGGGAAATTAGAATGCTCAGTGAACTGGGGTGGGGGAGGGGACAAATGGGGAGACAATTTTGCAACCCAAAAGTTTGTGAAAATGAATGTAAAAAGTTAAATAAACAAATTAATATTAAAAAAAGAAAGAAACGAAAGAAGGAAGGAAGGAAGGAAGGAAGGAAGAAAGAAAGAAAGAAAGAAAGAAAGAAAGAAAGAAAGAAAGAAAGAAAGAAAAGAAGAAAGAATAAAGAAAGAAAGAAAAAAGAAAGAAAGAAAAAAGAAAGAAAGAAAGAAAGAAAGAAAATAGTTCTCAAAGGTATCTGAAGGAATTTGTCCAAGGCCTTAGGTGAGTCGTTACTCTCACTCTGCCATGTTGGGTTCTCTCCCTTTTTTACTACAACTAATAAAAGACGGTAGCATTCTATGATGCATGATTACATGTCTCCAAGTTTTTCTTTGATACGGACCGATCCCCCAAAATACATAGAGCATGCTAAACATGGGAGTTTTAAACAAGTAACAAATTGTGATTTTTTGCCTTATTCCTCTGATTCTTGGAGTAGCTATTTCAGGCAAAAGAATGAGGAAAAATGCTCTCTATTTATCAACTGGTGTTTGATTCACATATCTAGTAGGAACAGTAATTGAATGAGGGTTGCCAAAGGTATCGATCTTATTCTTGGTTTCCTGTTGTGGGACAGACAGGGACACGTTAAGAAATTGATGAGTGCTCTTTATTTTATGGTTCTAACACTTGGAATAGTACTTCTTACCGATTAAATCATTTATAACCAATGGTGGGATAGAAAGGTAGGTGGATTCTCTCCATTCACTAGCCCTTTTGCATTCTTTGTTCTTCCAATATCACATTGAACGTAAAACTGAATTTTCGTTTACCGTAGCTAAGGGAAATCTCACATCTCCTCTGTCTCTTCACTGTTAAGCTTTTCACCTTTTTAAGTGGGGCTGCCTTGAAGAATGGAGTAGTCATCATTATTGTTGTCCTGTAACTTCTGCTGCGAGCCAATTTGAGGTCTTCTTGACAAAGATGTGGGCATGATTTCCAATTTACTTCTAAAGTATTTGTCAGGAGATGGACATTGTAATGGAAAGGAAATTTGAAGATCCTCCCCCCCACTGAAAAAGACCATGTGACCTGCATTGACCTTTGGCACAACCCACAGCTTTACTCAAAAGGAGCAGATGGTGAGAGGAACTTGTTGAATAGGTAGAG
Source organism: Potorous gilbertii (assembly GCA_028658325.1). Lineage (NCBI taxonomy): Eukaryota > Metazoa > Chordata > Mammalia > Diprotodontia > Potoroidae > Potorous > Potorous gilbertii. The sequence goes on from CM053775.1 coordinate 49,078,437, forward strand.
CAAGAAAGGTGCAGCAGGAATAGAGTAAGGTGGAATTGAGAGATAGAAGAGGCAGAGCTGAGGGAAGAGTAGAGCCGGTCGTGTGAGTGAGAATGGGAGTGATTTCCCCTAAGGGAGCTTGTTTGTGGGCAGGCCGGTGGGAGTGAAGCTTCTATTTAGAATATATTGAATTGCCTGCCCTCCCAAAGGGAATGGGTGGGGAAGAAGGAATGGGGAGAAGTTGGAACTGAAAGTTTTAGGAACAACTGTTGAGTATTGTTCTTGCTACTAGGAAATAAGAAATACAGGTAATGGGGAATAGAAAGTTATCTGGCCCTACAGGACAAAAGAGAAGATGGGGACAAGAGAAAGGGGGGATAATAGAAGAGAGGTCAGATTGGTGATAGGGGAAATTAGAATGCTCAGTGAACTGGGGTGGGGGAGGGGACAAATGGGGAGACAATTTTGCAACCCAAAAGCACTATTTATTAGTCATGTGTACAAACTTCATTGTTACCATGGTGGAATTGTTTTACTGATATATGAATAAATATTTTGGTTTCGTCTTTGATGACAACAGTTTATATTTTGAGAATTTACCCTAGCCATATGGGTGTATATCTCTAGCAACTACTGGGGGTATTGCATTGACATTACAGACATAATTATTTGCAACTACCAGTTTCTACTCTTTATTAATTATGTCCTACAGAGGATAGTAGAAAAATAGATGAAAAGATCCTTGTCCTCTTCATTTTAACATGAGAGACAGGATTTGCAACATAAGTAAACAGCAGCACAGGGACATGTAATTGAGAGTCCTACAAAGAATGGTTATTTTCTTATATTAAGAGCTGTATGATTGAATTATATAGCCAATGAGTAGAAATACTCAGTGCTATAAGTGATCAGTGTTAATTGGAGAGATCTTCAAAGAAAGTGACTTGTTAGGGTTTTTTTTGTTTGGTTTGTTTTTTGTTTTTAATCCAAACCTTGAAAAAAATGATTGATATGGATTGGCAAGGAAAAAAAGAAAAAGATGAGAGAGAAGGAGGGTTGATAGCATTCCAGATTGATGGAACACCACGAGAAAAATGTGAGTAATTATAGAGCTCAAAAATCTGTACTGATCGTTTTATACAATTGACTCTTCCTCCTTACCTCTGCCTCCTGTTCACCTAATTATCTTCAAAATGCATCTCATACCATCTTTTATGCTAACGGCATAATCCCCTCCATCCCTAACTGGTGTAACTACCTAGTTGTATCTATATTGTCCCTGCCATTAGAATATAAGCTTTTGAAAAGTGAGACTGTTTTTTTTTACTTTCTTTTTGTCTTCAGAACTTCTGAACTTAGCACAGAGTTAGTTTTTAACCTCGACCACAATGACAACACTATAATAAAGAGAAGTTGCATTGTGTCCGACTGTGGCTGATCAGACCAATATGAGCTCAGAAAACTCTACCCCAAGTTGGGCACAGATAGTCCCTGTGAATATTTGGAGAGGATGTCCCAAATTTGAGCATTCTGCATTTAATTTGTTGTGCCTCAATTCTACTTTGCTCAAAGAGCACAGCACGCTTTCTGATGTGAGTACGCCAGGCTGAGTGGACCTATGCAATTGTCTCCTACGTTTCGTGGTCAAATCTGAAATTTTTGAGAGAGAACGTGAGAGCGTCCTTCTATGGTTTCCTCTGGCCACGATGCGTTCACCTGCCCAACGAGAGTTCTCTATATAGTAGTCATTTTGGAAAGCGTACATTTGGCCTTCAGACAACGTGGTCAGCCCATCAGAGTTGTGCACTGTGAAGCATAGTTTGAATATTTGGCAGGTCAGCTCGAGCAAGGACTTCAGTGTCTGGTACTTTATCCTGCCAGGTGATCCTCAGAGTCTTCCTAAAACAGATCAAATGGAATTGATTCAGGTTCCTGGCATGGCGCTGGAAAACTCTCCATGTTTCACAAGGATGTAACAGTGAGGTCAGCACAACGGCTCAGTAAACCTTCAGTTTGGTAGTCAGTTTAATACTTTTTCTCCCCCAAAATTTTCTTCAGAGCCTCTCAAACGCTGAGCTAGCTCTGGCAATGTGTCCATCATCCTTATTGTCAATGTGTACATCCCTGGAAAGTTCACTACGCAGGTAAGTGAACTTATCCACAGCATTCAAAACTTCTACATCTCTTGTAACCAATGGTTCCACATATGGTTGATGTGGTGGTGGCTGATGGAGCTTCTGTGTTCTTGGTGTTAATTATTAAGCCAAATTACCACAGGCAGCAGAGAATTGCTGCATAGTTCATTGCATCTCAGGTTCAGAGGCTGCAAAAGTGCACAATCAGCTGCAAACAAAAAATCATGCACCAACATTCCCTCCACTTAGGTCTTGGCTTGTAGTCTTTTCAAACTGAAGAAATTGCCATCAGTACGGTAATTGACATGGATGCCATATTCATCCTCATTTAAAGCATTTTTCAAAAAGGCAGAAAATATCATGCTAAAAACCATGGGGGCAAGAACACAGCCTCCTTCAGTCCATTGGTGAGTGGGATGGCACAAGAGGTTTTTTCATTATCCATAACCTGGACAAACATACCATCCTGAAATTGATGTACAATATCGACTAACTTCCCAGTGCAACCACATTTTGACAAAATTTTCCATAAGCCCTCATGACTAACAGCTTCAAAGGCCTTGGTCAGATCTATAAATGTTGTGGACAGGTCTACGTTCTGCTGCTGACATTTCTCCTGGATTCGTTAGGTAGTAAACACCATATCAACTGTTCCTTAGCCCTTGCTAAAGGTACACTTGCTCTCAGGTGGATGATCATATTCCGGGTGAGGTATCAACCCATTAAGGAAGACTCTAGCAAGAATTTTGCCAGCAATGACTAAGGGAAATATCCCTCTGTGATTGTCGCAAGACAGTCTATCCCTTTACCCTCATAGAGAGAGAATGGAGGCATGCTTGAACTCTTGGGGGATAACTTCCTCTTGCCATGTAACCTGGAAAATTTCAATCAGCTTTTGCACGAGCAATGGGTCTCCGACCTTGTAAATCTCAGCTGGAATAGAATCAGCAGCAGGTGCTTTGCCACATGAAAGGAGCCTAATAGTCCTCAAACCCTCTTCTTCAGTTGGAAGTTCAGCTAAGGAGGGATTGACTTCAACCTGAGGTAAATGGTCAATGGCCTCAGCATTGATTGATAACGGTCTGCTGAAAACACTATAGAAGTGTTCAGCCCATCTCTCTAGGGTCTTGTGCTTATCACTAATCAATGTGGGTCCATCAGTACTGAGTTGTTGTGATGTACCATAAGTGTTTGTTCCATAAATAGCTTTCTGGGAATCATAGAAGCGCTTTGGATTGTTACTATCAGCATAAAACTGAATTTCATCTGCCTTCTTATTGAAGGCAGTAATCTGCATCTCTCTAAGGCTCGCTTGTATTTTGCTTTTGAAGGAATTAAATGCTGCCTTCTTAGAGATGAATGAAGTGTCCTGATGATAAATCCTAAGGAGTTCTCATATTTCATTTAGCAGCTTCTGAATTTCTCCATCATTTTCATCATACCAGTCTTGGTGTTTGTGAGTGTTCTGACCTAGATGAACAAACGCAATGCTGTACACTAAATCTCAGAAAACTGCCCACTACTTTTCTTCTCCACTGTTGCCAAATATGTGTTAGCTCAACTTTCCCTCCAAGTCAGCAAAAACTGCTCATGCTGAGAGAGGAACTCTAATTTGTTGACATTAATTCTTCTGGTATTTATTTTGTTTTGGGGGAGGAGTTTTTGATGAATGGGAATATTTGATTTGGAAAAGGGTAATTGTCTGATCAGTCCAGCACTCTACATTACATATTGCCTTTGTCATTCTCACATCTTGTCTGTCTCTTCTCCTTACAATCACATAGTCTATTGGATGTCAGTTTTTGCTGCATCCATGAAGTTTTATTGCCTTTAGTTAAACGGAAGATAGTGTTGATGAGGTCACGTGACGCACACGTCTTTAGTTGTAAATGACCATTGCTGTTGCTGTTTCCAATCCATTCCTTTCTAGGACTCCCTGCCAAGTTTGGTAGTCTGAGGCTACTCTAGCATTAAAGTCCCCCAGAACTATAAGCTTGTCCTCTTTGACACATTGAAGACAAGGGTCTCTAGATCTACATAAAATTTTTCTTTCACTTCATCAGGGTTTGTCATGGTGGGAGCACAGGCACTGATGATGGTGGCATGGCGTTTTCCTGCAAGTGGCAATTACATTGACATGAGCCTGTCATTCACTTCTTTGGGAAGGCATACCAGCTTGCTGGTTAGATTAGGTTTTATTGCAAGACCCAAGACAGCTTCAGGGCGCTGCCTTTCACTGCACCCCCACCAGGAAAATGTGTATCCAGCTCCACTTTCAGTAAGCTGCCTTTCATTGGCCAACTTTTTTCCCTTAGTGCTGCTACTTGGATGTGATACCGGTTGAGTTCTCTTGCAACAAGAGCAGTTCTTTCAGGTCTACTAGATTTTGTGTTGTCTATTAGCGTGTGCACGTTCCATGCGCTGATGGTGAGTGGAAGCATCTTTGCAAATGTTTTCCTACATTTTGTATATTTTTTGTGTGTTTCGGCCTCATCGAGAAATTCCCTTCCTGCTGCGATAATCAGGCTAGTGTAGAGAAGCCGACAATGTTTAGGGCACCTTTTCTAGTCTCCTTCCTCACACCAGAACGTGAGCAGTCTGATCCTCAAAAGGCTGGTCAGACACCCAGGAGCTGCCGAATTCCACTGCTGCTTTCAGTGAGAAACAACCCTATGTCCTGGGCCTCCTACGTGCAGGATTGTGACTACAGCTCCCAGTGTATCCACACCTGCTGCATCATTACTTGTCTGTCGCCACAGGACTTTGAGGCATAATAGTGAAACGGTTTGGTGATGTGTTTTGATTTGTGTGTGAATTGGATTTAAGTGAGGCTGAGTTACATGAAGTCTTCAGCCTCACTCTCTCCTCCAGACTCATCACAGTCCAGTGGCAGGACAGGGTCAAGATGGCTGGCGATAGCTCAGGATGCAGTGGATGACCTTGGAGCCTTGGGTGCCTAACAAAGTTGCAAGCCCTTCACATCTCCTGCTTCATCTGCCTCCGTGGCCGTAGGAGCAAATTGTTCTCATCCACCTATTCCACCAGATAGAACGCTTGGTTACCCTCAGCCTGGTTGGGCTACCTGCAAAAATAACTTCCTGTGACTTACAAGAAGTCATTCCAGTGAAGGTAAACACATTACTTCTTGATGAAGAAAATAGAATTTTGTGGGACTTCCAATTATTAGGAAATTTTCCCTTATATCAAATTGAACTTTTTGCCTTTGTATCTTTTACCCACCTATTGGTCTTATTTTTACCCTACGGGGCCAAATTAAATCACTTCCTCTCTCTTCTATATCTCATCATGCAACCAATAAATCAATAAACAGATCTTTATTAAGAATGTAAAAAAAAAATAACTTCCTGTGGTGTAGCCACTAATGGCTGCATATTGCAGCTTCTTGGAGTCACAGGTGAGAGTTAGGTGTAACAAGTAGACACCAAAGGTGGAAAGAGCCCCCAAAAGGATTCAGCAGCCATGACACCAAAGGTACTTTTCCTCCCTGAACACACCCTACACTCCACAGTAGGTATTTAATACATAATTGATAATCCAACTCAATATTTTGTCACCTGGGGGAGAATTAAAATTAATGGATGGAAGTCTCAAGGAGGTAAATGTAAGTTTTAGGAAAAGAGAAACCAAAACCTTCCTAAGTAGATATTCCCAAAGGTTATACAGTGTTTATTGGGTGGTGGATCCCCATTTTGTTAGCTTTCTGCAAGCAAAGGCACCAGTTTGTGAGGAATGTTACAATGAGGAGACTAATCAGTCAATAAAGTGACAAACATTTAATAATTACTAAGTATATTTCAGGCACCATGATTGTCTCTAGGAGAGCAGTGACGCTTCAGAGATTAGAGAATACAAACCTATCATCCTGCCCTGTAGGAACAACCTCAAGATATTTTGAGCTCACTTCTGGAGAAAATTAAGTATGGCATATGCATATGGAGAAGAATAGGCTTTTATGGTGGATCTAGGCTAGGGAGAAACTCTACTGGGATGTAGATACATGGTAAAGTACGCTGGTGATCTGGTAGTTTCCTGGTTTAATAAATTATTTGTGCTAATTAGATATTAGGTTTCCTAGCTTCTACTGGGGTGGAATAAAAGCTTAAATACGCCCAACATAATCTGCAGCCCCAGGACAAAGCCACACTTACTTTGGTTCAGTTATTGTTCTATATAGGATTTAGGAGAAAGTAAACATCCTTTGGAATATTAGCCTGAAACATCCATCTTCGTATTTTGATAGCAAAGATTGTACATTCCAAGGACCACAATAAAACAACTCAATATAGCTACTCCTGTCTCTCTATAAATTGGGAATCAGAATGACAAGAAAGCAATGGAAAGTAGCAGACCAAAATTTCAATGACCTAATATTAATCATCAGTTTAAATACATATTGTGATACAATATCCAGTAGACAAATGATCAAAGGAAATTATTAACAACCGCATATTAGACTTCTAGAAAGACAGTCAAATACATGCATACATATGTACATTGTGGTTTTGACCTTCATTCTTGAAGAGGACCATGACATGAAGAAGGTGATGTCATTATTCACAACTGAATTTTATTTGAGGCAACAAGGAAATTTACCAGTCTCAGTTTCTCCTTCAGAGTCATCTGGGTCCAGTGGCCAGATATAGATCAGGACAACAGGAGATGAACCAGGTCATATCCAAATTCTTTCTAAGTTCTTATTTCAAACATTTGATTTTTTAACAAGTGAGTCCAAGGATGGACTCTTTAATTAAAAGAAAATGAAGCTGGGAGGGGAAGACTCTCAGGGATGCTGGCCTGAAGAGAAATAATTACTATTTACATTCACTCTGAGGCATTAGGGAATAACAAAAAATAAAAAAAACAAACAAACAAACAAAAAAAACCATTATGAGGATCTTGGGTAGGGACCTATTCTTGGCCGCTCGAAGATAGATAGGTAGATAGATATAGAGATTGATAGATGACAGATTTGATCAGGCCTGCACAACCTGCAACCAAAGGCACTCCGAAAGGTACTTTCTTCTACATTTTTCATGAGCTTCCGGATATCCTTTGGTAGTTTCGCAGGTTGTGTAGGCCTAGATTAGATGATAAATGGATAAGTGAAATATTAAAGATATAGGTGATAGATATGAGATGGATTTGACATAATTAAGTATAGTTTAGATAGATAGTAAAATCGTTTAAGATCATATGAGTTCCAATAGGCCAAAGCCTGAACTAATCAATCAGAAGAGCAACCTTTGGCCTAATGAACATGCTTTTCTTTGTTCTCTGAGCTACTTTAAAATGCCCCTTCCTGCGTCAGTAACTGAGTTTGATCAGGATTATTCCCCTGCTTATGGTAACTAATTATGAGGCACCTTGACCCAGATAGTATCTTGAATAATGGACCTTTCCTTGTCTTAGTATTTTATGGACATATACCGTGTTACGTTATGTTAGTGATAGAAGAACACAAATATTCTGGATTGTAATTTGAATTGACAGTTTGTCGACTCTGTTATCTTATTGTGTTTACAACCTATTCCATTAAGAAAATTCCTTTCTCATACTGTGGTTAAACACATATGAAGATCATAAGTCTGAGTGAAACAGGTATCCTGAGTCGGGATTGCTCTAAATGTACAAAATGTTTTCCCATTGTCCTCATTTCATGTCAGAATTGTTTTCTATTTCCCATGTATTACATATATTTCACTAGCTTAAAGAAATGAATAGTATGAATTTATATATGACGTAGTTTGTTGGCCTCTTTAACCAAACTTCCATATTGACGATAGATAGACAGACAGACAGTTAGATAGATAGATAGATAGAACATTTATTAATTACTTAATATGTGCCAGGCACTGTGATAAAAACTGAAAATATAAAGGCAATCAAAGAGAAAGACTATCCTCAAGGATCTTAAATTCTACTAGGGAAAAGATAACATAATAAAGAGCTACAAAATAGAGTGGGAGAGTGGGAGGTCCCTATATGTGGAGAGGTCTTCAGTAGAGTGACAGGCTAGTCTGGGTTTGAAGAGAGTTTTATTGTGAAAAGGGTTTCCTCAAATAGAGATTCATGAGGGGACTATTGCCTGGCACACATTAGATGCTTAATAAACATTGAGTAATTGAAGTATATTGCTCCAGATGACTAATAAGTGAAATACAAATAAAAACAATTCTGAGGCTTCACATGAAACTCTGATAATTGGGAAAATAATCAGGAAAAAAGATAAAGGTGTGGCTGCATAAAGAGAGGGAAAATACATAAGTGAAGCAATTTTAATTCTGGAAAACCATTTGAAATTATACATAGGTAATTCAATTCTTCCACTCTGCACTTTGTCAATCATTTCCTTACTCTTATTAGCATACCAATGTATGAAGATATCTGGTCTGGTCAGGAAGGATTTCAAACTGCTGAAACTACTTTTATAAACAGGGCAATAATATAAACAGAAACACACATAAGGGAACAACAATGTTGACTGATGTAAGCAACCATGAGGATATGGGATCAATTTTGCCCAAAACATATAATAAGGAGATAGAATTAGTATGCATGATCAAGAATATATCTTAGCACTCACTCCTCTAGGTTGACTGGGAAAATACTGAAGTCTAAAGCAGGTTTTAACATGGCTTCACTCTGACTGACTCTGCAAACGTTACCTCATACCTAAGAACTGATAAATTGGCATAACTACTAAAGCGTTTATAACTTTCATATTCTTTTAAATTATTTGATTGTTGGACACATTTTATTGAAGAATCAATGTAACAATTTTAATCCACAATTTTGTCATGACGTTTTTAACGTTTGTATTCCTAGGGGACTAGATCAAGGTATTTAACATAGGAGTAATCAAGGTAAAGCATGGAGCAACAGCTTTATCTATAGGAAAAGTGATTACTGGTCTCACAAACAAGAATATGCAGGGATCAAAGAACAAGACCGCCACTCTGAAGAGAGAGTTATAAGTAGAAAGGGCCTTCTATCTTCCTTCTGAACTACCAACCTTCAGAGAACAGAGGATAACTGCATAGGAGACAAATAGAATGAAGAATATTGACAGGCACATTACTCCACTGTTAGCAATTACTAAAAGGCCAAGTACTTGGGTGCCCATGCAGCAATGGGAACAAATCACACATGAAGTGGTCAATAATATTTGGGCCACAGAAGGGAAGATGGGCCATGAAGAGGAGTTGTATGGTGTCATGTATGGAGCCTCCCATCCAGGCTGCTGCCACCAGCAGGTGACACACACGAGGATTCATGGTGGTAATGTAGTTCAGGGGTTTACATGTGGCTGCATGGCAATAAGAAGCCATGACTACAAGGAGGATGATTCCATCACCACCAAAAAAAAATGATCTTCAAAGACCTGAGTCAGACATCCTTCCAGGAAGATTATTGTCTTCTCATAGAGTAAATCCACAGTAATCTTAGAAACAGTAACTGAAGAGATGATGGTATCCGTGATGGATAAGCAAGTCAGAAAAAAGTACATGGGTGATCTCAAAATCTGGCTGACAGTCAAGGTTATTACAATGAGTGTGTTTCGTATAATTGCGATAATGTATATGAGTTAAAAAATGACAAAGAAAATTTTTCGAAGTTTTGGACTTTGGTTAAGGCCAAGCAGAATGAATTCAGTTACATTGTTTTTACTTTCCATTTTGTTTAATCCTCTATCAAATTCCTTTTGCTTTCTGATAGTTTTATTGGTTCTTCCCTTTTCTTTTCATTTTTTCCTTTAATGAGACTTTGCCTTTACCTCACCTAAAAATCCAGGTATTTTATTTCCAAATTGAGTCAGTAATGAATCCTCTGCATGAAACTGGTTATTCCGTTAGGGACGAATTTTGCACAGTTTTAATAAAGCATTATAGTATTGTCAATACTGAGGTATGTGATTCATCTCCCGCTTTTCATAGAGGTAGTTGACAATGGTAAATTCCTTCCAGGTAACCTGTTTGTAACTGAAGAAAGGGAAAAATAGTCAACATCATGTTTATCGATGATTAAAACCCAACAGACTAATGTAACTCCTAGTTATGTTGCAACCACCCATTTTGCATTTTAGATGGAATTGTAGATAAGGTTAATGAATAGGTGTCTTTTAAATCAAATGAGATTAGAAGATTTAAACCTTGACTGAAGCAAGCAAGTAGGTAGAATAACAATCTTGTAGTCAGGAACACTTCTCTCATGTCCTTCTATTGGCTATAAGTCTCTTGGCAAGTCATTTAGCCTGTATTTTCCAAGATATCTCTCTAACTCCAGGAGGTGCAAAGCACTAGATTGACTGTATGGGCAGTGGGAGTTTCCTTGTTAAGTGGTTCTTGAATACAGTGAAATCATATGGTTGGTTGAAAAGAAAGAAAATAGTTCAGTGCATGTGAGTAAAAATAACAATAATTCGTATTGTAAAGTTTAGAAAATATCTTGCCAACAATGCCTAATTTAAACTTTAAAATAATTCTAAGGGGCAAATCTTACAGACATCTTTCTCATTTTACTGAAGATGATACTGAGATCCAGAGAGGTTCAGTGGTTTACTCTTGCTCATCCAGCTGCTCCGTGCCAGAGGCAGAATTCAAACACAAGAATCTTGGCTCCAAGTTGAATATTTTAGCCTTCATGCCTTGACGACTAGGAGAAAAGCAAAGGGCTTCTGAAACGAAGTTAATCAGCGAGAAGGAATAAACCTTAGACAACTGGTACGTATATATATACGTATACGTATATATATATATATATATATATATATATATATATATATATTATGCAGGGTGAGGAGTAGGCAACTATAATGGTAGAGAAATCATAAAGACCTGCTCCCCAAAAGACCACTAACCCTTTATTACATATTGTAGTCATTTAAGCACAATTTATAAAGGATCAGGATTCATTGTAGTATGAAAGCTGAGATTTAGAGCCCGAAGAAAACTCAGAAATCCTTTGGAGAGGGGAGGCAGAGCAGAAATATGAACATGTGTAATCTCTCCCCTTCACCAAAACCTTTAAAGTACCTATAAAAAAAATTACTCTAAACAAATTCTAGAGCAACAGATGCCACAAAATGACAGAGTGATACAGACTTCTAGCCTACAACAACCTGGAAGACTGACAGGAAGTGTTTACCACACCAGGCTCAGAGCAGATGAGGCCCAGCTTTGGTGGAGCCAGGACAAGCAGCATGGGAGTAGACTTCAGCGCTCTTAATAATAGCAGTTACAGCAGTTTCCAGATTTCTCAACCCACAAACGCCAAAGACAACTTCAAATGTCATTGAGGAAGCTCTTTTCTTTGGGTGAGAAGGGAGCGTTATCTGACTCCAGTCTCAGTCCTAGGGCAGCTGTAGCCACTGGTACAGTAGCAACTGCTTCTGGAGCTCTTTGCTTACAGACTGTAAGCTGACCTGCATCTCAGTCCTGTGTGGAGGTCCTGGGGTGAGGAGGAGCACTGGTATCGCAGAGATTGTGGTGGCTGTGGATAGGGAATCCTACTCACAGTTCCAGGGTAGAAAAGAGTGAATTTTAGTTGCTCACAGAACAGAGCACAGGCCAGGATAGAAGTAAACACATCTCCCTTGACTATGCCACGTAGAGGAATTGAAAACTTAGAGGTCCCTAGGGATATCTCAGACAACAGCTGCAAAACCATCTGAAATTGAGGTGGTACACTGCCCACTTGACAAGGAATTCAAAAGTCAAGTAAGTGACTATAAAAATGCCACAAAAGGGGAAAAACAAGACTATAGAGAGTGACTTTCCTGATAAAAATGTATTTACTTCCATCCTTTCAGATAAGGAAGAGCAAAGCATACAATCAGAGGCAGACAACAAGGTCAAGATTCCTACATCCAAAGCCTCTAAAAAAATATATATATAAAGGCCTCAGACAATGGAAGAGTTCAAAAGGAATTTTGAAAATCAAGTAAGAGAGGTGGAGGAAAAATTGGGAAGAGAAATGAGAGCAATGCAAGAAAATCTGGAAAACAAATCAACAGCTTGCCAAAGGAGACCCAAAAACGTTGAAGAATATAACGCCTTTAAATATTAACTAACCCTTTGTTCTTGTTTGTTTTTGTCTTCTGGTGGAAAAAATAAAGAGATTAGTTGAGACCAAACTATAAAAGCTTCTGATAATAATAATCTCCAGGGCATGTTGTAAGACTTGCCCTACCTTTTACTCCTGCCTGACGCCTTCTTTTCCTCATTATCTTCCCTCCTCTAGGAAACCATTATTCCTCCCTCCTTCCCTCTCCTTTCTTCTGCCCCTTCCTTCTTTCCTCCTTCCTTTCCTTAATCTTTCTGTAGGGATTGTAATGGAATTCACATAAATTAGCTCATTTGGTTGTCATATGTATCTCTAGTGTAAAGATAAGGAAACTCAGGTTAAATGTGTTTAAATAATCTGTTCAGTACCACATAGGTGGTACATATCTTAGTCAGCAATAAAAGCAGGTTTTCCTGACTCTGAACATTATACTTTATCTCCTATACCATGGAGGCATCATAAACCTCTAACACTAATATTTCCTCTCTTTAAAGATTCCCTGATGGAGGGAATTGAAGAAAAGCTGTCGCTTCATTGTGATCTTTTCTTCTCACCTCCTTTTCTTTCATATCTGGGAAGACTGCAATCTTTTACTTTCCAAGAACAATACTGCTCTACATGTGGGTTGATCTCAAACCCTCCTTATCCTAGAGAACCTTGAAATGGAAATTAATTTCTTTTATTTTAAGTGTCTTTCAGATCACCACTTCCTTGCCTGTTGTCTAACTCCATTCTCTTTCACCCTTCAAATATAATTTCACTTGACGCTCCCATTAACCTCAATTCATAAATCTTTGTTATGCCTTTTGTTAATCAGCCTACCTCCTATGTAAAACCATCTCCATTTGTTGTATGATTTCTTTTTCTTTTCTTACTTCACAACTCATGGTAATTCTGACCTCATGAGACATCTGAATCGAAGCTTTGTGGATGACAAAGGAACTCTTCATTAGTGATTTCAGTTTTCATAATCCTTAGATTACATCACATGGAACTCTTAAATTAACACACTTCATAACAGAACATGCATCATACATAATTCTGTGACATTTTCCAATAATGATTTCCCAGCCTTCTGGATACCCTCTCACTCTTGGGTGTTTGCTGATATTATTCTCCTGATTGTAGTTTGACATTGCTAGCCACTTTGAGCCTCCTTTCCTGTAACATAATTATTGTTCTACTGCCCGACTGTTGTCACCAAAAAATCCCTTGCTTATACATTTTCTATTTTTTCGTTGTACACAATTTTAGTAATATTAGATTCCACAAGTTAAATTATCATATCTATATAGATTAGTCCTGAAAAATACACATGTAAGATCTATTCACAAATATACATGCATAATACATGTGTATGTGTATGTATCTATTTACATAGATAAATATATACATACATGAACAGAAGCTAATATGTAAACAAAACATTTGTGTTTTTCCAGCCTTGTTCTATCTCTTAAGTTTGGAGTCTACAAGTGGATTTTTGGAGCTAGATATCATATAGACATGTCAGAACCAACTGATACAAAAAGAACTCATGTATCCCTGGTTGTTATTTGTTGATGGCGTCTCCTTCCCCTTAATCTTCCAGCTTCTCAGCCCCTTGTAATCTTTCAGTCAATAAAACATTGTTGATAAACTGTTAAATCTTATCTGTTCTAACATCACATAGTATCTTGTGTCTAACATGACTCTCTATTCAATAGCCACTAAACTAGTTCCCCAATAGACCCTTACTCTTCTTTATTGACATACCCACCTAATTGAAGTAGGGATATCTAGGTGGCTCAGTGGATACTATGCTGGATCTGGAGTTAAAAAAAATTCATCAGACTGTGCTCAAATGGTCTACTTTCAGTTTCTCCCCTCTACATTTCATTTTCTTTCACTTTGCAAAAAAATGATATTCCTGTACTAAAATTACGGTGACACTCCAGAACCCCCAGAGGACTATAGAATCTCAAATATCTCTTGCCTTTAAGATACAATAGAACAATCTATTTTAAGCATTTAAACCCTTGAAAATATATTTCCATCCTCCGTTCCCAGGAGGGTTACCCATTACTTTCAATCTGTTGCTCTACATAACTCAGCCAAACTGGTCCACAGACAAGCTGCATTTAGCCTATAGAATGATCGGTTAGGACATCCTATTTCTTACTCTTAAGATTTGACTCTTCATCATGCCTGAAATGCATTCCTTCAAGCAATCATTTTATAAACCTTAAGTTCCCTCAGACCTAAGCCTGAGTAACCCTAGGAGTAACCTTAGCAAATCTCTTTTGATACACCTACCTGCTGATATCCCTTCCTTTCGGAGATTATCTATAACTGGTACTTATGGAAGTAACTCTATATTGCTGGTTTTCTTGCTTATTTCTTTGAAGTATTTTCCTCAGAAAAAATAGTATATATTATCAATTTTGTCTGGTGTATTCTTTCCTCAATCCATTGCTCAACCCTTCAGTAGAGGAGATTTTCTTAAGGGACAGACTATTTCACTTGTATGTTTATATATTCAGTGGCTATCAAAGTGTCTTCCACTTAAATGCTTAAGAAATGTTTGATCAATGAATGAAATAATATTTCAGAGCAATATAGTATGCCATACTTTGAGTGAGAAAGACCAAAGTTTCTATTGTCCCTCAACTGCTCAGTAGTTGTATGACACCTGGCATGTCGTTAATTTCTCTGTTTCAAGCAATGTTCTAGGACTTATCCAATTTTAGATACCTTTTGGTATGTGGTTGCTGGTGGAATTTGCAATACCAGAATGACTATTCTGAAAAAAATTGCTCAAGTTAAATATTCATATTTACTATACTCATTCACATATTATACTTACAGTTATAACTATACCAGTCACTAACAATATGACCTTAGACAAATCACTTGATATTTCTTTACAAAATGTATATAAGTAAGTAAATATAAAAGACACAAAGTTATCCAAAGTAACTTTTAGAAGTTTTAAAGATTGGCAATGAAATTAATCTGGATTAACAAAATGTAGGCAATTATAGATTATCATACACTTTGAAGAAAACTAGGTAATCACAGAGGCAGAGGTGAGGAAGGGAGAGAGCCACCTGACTCATGGAAACTCAGAACTTCAGAGGAGGACGAACCTCAACATCCCAGTAGTCAAACCTACATCCTTAAAAAATACTCGCTATTACATACCTGACAAAGAAATATCTAGCCTCTTCACGGAGAACGATGAGGACAACTACTACTTTTACTCTTCCTCCTTGTTCTACTCCTTTGGCTCTTCCTTTTCTTCTCCCCTTTTTCCTTTCCCTTTTTCTCTCTCTTCTATGTTTTAGTCTCCTCTTCATTTTATCCCTTTTCTCCTCTTTCTCTTCCTCCTCCTTCTACTCCTTTTCCTTCCCTTTCTGCTCCCCCACCATCATTGTCAATGCTATGACAATGAGTACAATAAGTATTATCACCATGCCCCTTTCACTATCATTTCTACCACCCACCCATTATTATTCTGGTTCCCCTAATCTGATTATGTTACAATTTATGAAAACTCTCCTTAAATCATTGTGTCTACAGACACAATACTCCAGATGAATTACGACAAGGTGAGAATGTTGTATAACTATCCCTCACCTCTTCTTAGAAGCCAACTTTTTATTGAGCCACCCCGAAGATTCCATTAGTTTTTTTTATAGTTATGGCTATGTCATAGTTAACATACTGAACATAACAGTTTATTAAAATTCGTAGTTTTCTTTAAGAAAACTACAATCTAACTGCGCCTCCTCCTTGATACATTTTTTAAAGATGATTTTAGTCTATCACCCAAAGACAAGACTACATTGAGTACTATCGAATTTGATCTTGCTAAATTTAGAATGATACCCCAGGCTGCCCAGATAATTTTGAATGCAGACTCTGTAAATTCCTTACTATCCTGAGTATTCCTCTAATGCTAGTTTAATTTGAAAATCTAATAATCTGTCCACTAATACTTTATCTGAATCATGCTAACAGTGCTAAATAGTACAGGTCCAAACACACACTCCTGGAGAAATC
>CM053775.1:49100792-49123780 GCA_028658325.1 Potorous gilbertii
ATAAGACCATAGAAGGTTACTTTCTTGGTGACCAGATGTTTCCTCCCTTCCTTTCTGATGAGGAAGAACAATGCTTACCATCAGGGAAAGACATAGGAGTCAAGGCCTCTGTATCCCAACCATCTGAAATAGATATCCAATGAGCTCAGTCCATGGAAGAGGTCAAAAAGGATTTTGAAAATCAAGTCAGACAGGGGAAGGAAAAACTGGGAAGAGAAAAGAGAGAGATGCAAGAAAAGCATGAAAAACTGATCAATACCCTGATAAAGCAGACCCAAAACAATGCTGAAGAAAATAACACCTTGAAAAAATGGATAACTCAAATTGGCCAAAGAGGTTCAAAAAGCCAATGAGGAGAAGAAAGCTTTAAAAAGCAGAATTAGCCAAAAGGAAAAAGAGGTGCAAAAGCTCACTGAAGAAAATAGTTCTCTCAAAATTAAAATGGAACATATGGAGGCTAATGAGTTTCTGAGAAAGCAAGAAATCACAAAACAAAATCAAATTAATGAAAAGTGGAAGATAATATAAAATATCTAACTGGAGAGGCAGCTGGCATGGAGAATCGATCCAGGAGAGACAATTTAAAAATTATGGGACTGCTTGGGGGACATGATCAGGGGGAGAGTCTAGATATCGTTTTCCATCACATTTTCAAGGAGAACTGCCCTGATGTTCTAGAACCAGAGGGCAAAATAAGTATTCAAGAAATCCACCGATCACCACCTGAAAGAGATCCAAAAAGAGAAACTCCAAGGAACATTGTGGTCAGGTTTCAGAGTTCCCAGGAAAAGAAGAGGATATTGCAATCTGCTAGAAAGAAACAATTCCAGTATTGTGGAAATACAATCAGGATAACATAAGATCTAACAGCTTCTTCATTAAGGGATCAGGGGGGGGGTGGAGTGGGACGTTCCAGAGGTCAAGGGAACTGGGACTGGGGCCAAGAATCACCTACCCAGAAAAACTCAGTATAATACTTCAGGAGAAAATATGGTCTTTCAATGAAATTGAGGACTTTCAAGCATTCTTGATGAAAAGACCAGAGCTGAAAAGAAAATTTGACTTTCAAACACAAGAATGAGAAGAAGAATGAAAAAGTAATCAGCAAAGAGAAGTCATATGGGATTTAGCAATCTTGAACTGTTTACATTCCTACATGGAAACACATTATTTGCAACTCCTGAAACTTTTCAGCATCTGGGTAGTTGGTGGGATTACACACACACATACAAACACACACATGTACACACATGCATGCACACACATACACACATGCCCTCACACACAGAGACAGAGTGAATTGAATAGGATGGGATCATACCTTAAAATAAATCAAGGTAAACAGTGAGAGAGAAACGTAGTGGGAGGAGAGAGGGTGAAATGGAATGGGGTAAATTGTCTCTCATAGAAGAGGCAAGCAGGAGACTTCTTAGTGGAGGGAAAAAGAGGAGAGCTGAGAAAAAAGAACATGAAGTTTACTCTCATCATATTTGACTAAAGGAAGGAATAAAACGCATACTTATTTTGGTATGAAAACCTATCTTACAATACAGGAAAGTGGAGGAGAAGGAGATAAGCAAAGTGGGGGTGATGATGGAAGGGAGGGCAATGGGAGGACGGAGCAATGTGAAGTCAACACTTGGGGTCGGACAGGATGAAAAGAGAGAGTAGAAGCAATGGGGGGCAGGATAGGATGGAGGGATATATCGTTAGTCTTACATAATATGACTACTATGGAAGTCATTTGCAAAACTACTCAGATATGGCCTATATTTCATTGCCTGCCTTCCCAAAGGGAATGGGTGGAGAGGGAGGGATGGGGAGAAGTTGGAACCCAAAGTTTTAGGAACAACTGTCTAATGTTGTTCTTACTACCAGGAAATAAGAAATACAGGTAGTGGGGAGTAGAAAGCTATCTGGCCCTACAGGACAAAAGGGAAGATGGGGACAAGAGAAGGGAGGGATGATAGAAGAGAGGGCAGATTGGTGATAGGGGAAATTAGAATGCTCGGTGTATTGGGGTGGGAGGAGGAGACAAATGGAGAGATAATTTGGAACCCAAAGTTTAGTGAAAATGAATATAAAAAGTTAAATAAATAAATTTATAATAAAAAAAGAAAAACAATATTTGTAATCTTACATAATATCATTTGAAAAGAAATGTCATTTTCAGTCAGACATTAAAACACCCATGATCCAGGGGTTTTTCAATGCTATTCTTTAGTAAATTCCTTTGTGTTCCGTGGTGTTCTTTGTTAGATCTTACTTTTATTTTAGTTGGGAAGAATTTCTGATATCTGAAACACACTAAGAGAAATTCCGGGAAAGAGAGTTCATAGCACTGCTTTTAGGAATCATTCAATTGCACGATGTTCTGATGCATTGATTATCAAAATCTATGCACCAAAGTTTTCAGAATTGAGTTCTTTTCGTCTATATACTCATGTAAAAAATGTTTATGTTCAGATGCTAAAGTGTTGTTTCTTTTCCTACCTTTGTGACCATAACTTGCTATAAAGCTTGGAATAGTTACTCTCTAGGATTCCCAATTTCTCTCCCTGAATAAGGTGGGCCATTATGTTTTACACTGAATTGGAAGTCAGAAAACTACCTATATTACTTCCTGCTGTTGTGGCTTTCCATGAATTACTTGATTTCTCAGACCTTCAGTTCTTTACCTGGGAGGATGTTCAACTGGAATACATCTCCTTTATTACTCTTCAGACCAACATACCTGTTGTTCGACTGGATGAAAGTAGAACTGCTCCAGATAAAGAATTGACGTGGTTTCTATGGAAACTCAAATACCTGACATAAAACTTCAACTCATACTTTGCAGAATGTTTTCAATTATCATACACTGCTTCAATGCAAGGGGGCATAAAAGAAAACTATCCTCAAGAATTCAATAAATAGTTTAAACACAGTTCAAAGAAGTATTGAATGAATCATAGTTTATCTTTATAAGTATCACCTTTCGAGGAAAACAAGTACTTACACATTTTCGTCTTCTGATGAATTAGAGTGTCAGTGGCATCCAATAATTACCTCCTGGATAACAATATCATTAAATGCTGTTTCACTATTGCAATGGTGTCCCATTTGCAATGTGTTTCCGGTAACTGATGAGTTAACCAGTACGAGAGGGAATTCATTCTGTGACGTGTGAGTTGTGGAAAGAACATCAGATGAGTCAGGTAAATTTGGTAGCGGTAAGAAAAAGCAATCATTTCAGAATTTCCTCTTGCTAATTTGTGGTTACAGCAACGAAGAAAATGACTGGATAAAATGTAGCGTCTCCCATGAAATAATAGTGAAATCAATAAATCTCTACTGGTTTTAGAGAACATAACGTTAATGTCACAATGGCAGATTCTTGCTGCCCCAGCAGAATCTGATCCCCAGTGAAGAATTCCATTTCCAGCCAATAAAACACATAGGTATATCCATAGGGATGGCTCTAAAATTTCCTCTTGTAAAAGCTTTCATGATGCCCATAAAACTGTCCCGAAGGTTTTCTCTACTTTGCAGTGATATAATGAAAATATATCTGTTCTGCTTAAACACTAGGCAATTTTTCTCTGCTCATATCATTTCTGTGGTCCCCACTGTTTTCATTTATAAAATGAGAGAAAGCTTGTGATGGAAAGATAATCTCTAATGTCCCTTATGCTTCTAAATACTATGAAAATTCCATCTCTTTTATCTGAACAAGAAGCTAGGATGTGAGGTTTCAAGAAGCTTTACACCATCTCTTTAAATTCAGTTTATCTTTAACAAAGACCGAGTAAGTTAGTTGACTAATTTGAAAGTTGTAAAAAGATTTCCTAAACTTAAACCCTTGTAAAATCACATATTAAAAAGATAGCAACTCTTTCAAGCATTGATACGTATGTATGTATGTGTATATATGTATATACACATATATATGCATATGTATTCATATGTGTGTGTGTATATATTCTTGCTACATGTCACTTAGTGTACAGTTACCTGGTTATCTCTTTAAGTGACGAAGCTGTAAAACACTGGATGAAGTACATGGGTCGTGGAACTTTCCTTGTTAGGAGGTTCATGAATCGAATGAAATCATACTTCTGGATAAAAATTAAAAAATAAAGATCAATGAGTATAAGTAATAATAACAATAAGTGTGGGGAGGGAAGGGAGAGAGGTTTAAATAGAGGGAGAAAGCTTTTGTGTTTCTGGCTTTGTTCTTTCTCTTAAAGCCCATAACTGGACATTTGGAGTTAGATATCAAATAGATCTCCAAAAAAAAAATCATACAAAAACAACTCATCTGTCACTTTTCTTTATTTTTTTTGGAGGGGGCACCTACTTATCTCTGATCTCAGTTTCACAGTAACTGTTCAGTACATACCCCATAACTTAACAGTTGTTAAATCTTACCTGTTCTAACCCCACATGTTGCCATGTATCAATCCTTTGTCTCTTGGTAATAGTCATTAAACTAGGGGAGGAACAATATGGTGGAGTAGAAAAACGGAGCTCTTCTAGCTCTCCTCCAAAAGCTTAGAAAATAACTGTAAAATTATCTCTAAACAAATTTGAGAGCAGCAGAAGCCACAAAACAACAGAATAAATGAAATTTCCAGTCCAAGGCAGCCTGGAAGGCCAAGAGGAAAGTTATATCGCACCAGCTCAGAGCACAGCACAGTCCAGCCTTGGTCACACAGCACGGGACAGGGACAGGACTGGAGCAGGCTTCGGGTGCAGAATCTGGGGCAGCAGCTACAAATCCCAGATACCTCAAACCACAAACGTCAAAGGCAGTTACAATGGTCAGTGAGAAAACTCTTTCCCCTTGGTGAGGAGGGAACGTGGTCTGTCCTCAAAATCAGGCTGGCAGAGGTGGGTGCTGAGGGAGCAGTGTCCTTTTTAGGATCCCTCAGTCTAAAGTCCATGGAGGAATCAAGTACCTGATCTGAATCTCAGCCCTGAGGAGGAGCCCTGGGTGAGGAGCTGAAGGTGGTTGTGGACAGGAAATCCTACCCACAGATCCTGGGCAGAAAAGCTTTTTCTTGTTCCCAGGCCAGAGTACAGGCCAGGAGAGTAATAAGCTCCTCTCCTTTGATTGTGCAACCATGGGGGAACTGAGAACATGCAGATCCCGAGAGTATACCCTCCACATGGGAAAGGATTCAAAAGTCAAGTAACATGCTGGGAAAATTCCCAAAGAAAGGAAAGAAATAAGATCATAGCAGGTTAATTTAGTTATGAACAGGTACTTTCCTCCATCCTTTCGAATGAGGAAAACAAAGGATACCATCATAGGATGAAATCAAAATCAAGAATTCTGCATTAAAAACCTCAAAAATAAATACTGAGTGGTCGCAGGCAGTGGAATAGTTAAAAAAAGATTTTGAAAACCAAATAAGAGAGGCAGAGGAAAAAATTGGGAAGAGAAATGAGAGCGATGCAAGAAAAACCTGAAAAACAAGTCAACAGGTTACTAAAGGAGACCCAAAAATGCTGAAGAAAAAAACACCATTAAACATAGACTAAACCAAATGGCAAAAGAGGTCCAAAAAGCCAAGGCACAGAAAAGTGCTTTAAAAAGCAGAATATATGTATATATAAAGAAAGCACAGGGTGAGGTGAACAAAAAGGATGATATCCCCAAAAAATAAAAAAAATTAAATTGAGGTGAGAGAGGATTATATTGGGAGGAAAAAGTTATAAAAGTAATGGGGAAAATTATCTCTTGTAAAAGAGGCAAGACAAAGCTTTTTCAGTGCAGGAGAAAAGAGAGGCAGTGAGAAGGAAAAAATGAAGGAGGGAATAACATGCACACTCAATTTGGTATGAAAATTTATCTTTACAGGAAAGTTGGGGAGAAAGGGACAAGTGGGGATGCTAGAAGGGAGGGCAAAAGGGAGGAGGAAATAATTAGAAGCAAATAACTTTGGGGAGGGACAAGGTCAAAGGAGAGAATAGGATAAATGGTGGGCCGTATACGATGGAGGGAAATATAGTTAGTCTTACACAACCTGACTATTATGGAAGGCTTTTGCAAAGCTACCACATATGTAGCCTATATTGAATTCGTTGCCTTCTCAGTGGAGATGGGTGGAGAGGGAGGAAAAGAAAGAAGTTGGAACTCAAAGTTTTAGGAACGAATGTTGAGAACTGTTTTTACATACAACTGGGAAATAAAAAGTACAGGTAATGGGGTATAGGAATCCATTTTATCCTGCAAGAAAAGAGAGAAGATGGCGATAAGGGCAAGGAGTGGTATGATGAAAGGGAGGGCATATTGAGGGAAGGGGTAATCAGAATGCAAGGAATTAAGCAATGGGGAGAGGGGAGAGATGGTGAAAATATTTGGAACTCAAAATTTTGTGGAAATGAATGTTGAAAGCTAAAAATAAATAAATAAACATTAAAAAAACCTTTTCCAATGAGAGGGAAACGGGGGGTGGTGAGAATCAAAAAAGTGAAGCTCAATCCCATCACATTTGGCTTAAGGAGGGAATACCATGCACACTCAATTTGTTATGAAAATCTGTCTTACACTGCAGAAAAGTAGGGGAACGGGGGATATGGGGGATGACATGAATGATAGAAGAGAGGGCAAATGAGAAGAGGGAGTAATTAGAAGTCAGAACCTTTGGAGAGGGACAAGGTCAAAAGGAAGAATAGAAGAAATTGGAGGAAAGATAGGATGGAAGGGACTATAGGTCTTTCACAGCACGAAAATTATCGAAGTCTTTTGCATAACTGCACATAAATACAATATATTGATTTGCTTGCCTTCTCAGTGTGAATGTGTGAGGAGCGAGGAAGAGAGAAAAGTTGGAACAGTTTTAGGAACTACTATTGAGAATTGTTTTTGCATGCAACTGGGAAACAAGAAGTATATGTTAAAGGGGTATGGAAATCTATCTTGCCCTAGAAGAATAGAGAGAAGATGAGGATAAGGGAAAGAAGGGGTGTGATAGAAGGGAGGGAAGATCGGGGAACATGTAATCACAATGCATGGTTCCTTGGGGTGGGAGGAGGAAGAGATGGTGAGAAAATTTGCATATCAAATCTCTTGGAAATTAATGTCTAAAACTAAAAATAAATGAATAAAATATAGTCACTAAGGTATCTTCTCCTTAAACCTTTATCATCTTTTACCTTCCTTATTGACATAGTCTCCTAACTCATCTAAGGTCAGCTAGATGGCTCACTGGATATTATGTTAGTCCTTTAGTGAGGAAGATTCATTTTCCTGGGTTTAATCTGACCTCATGTACTTATTAGCTGTATAACCTGAATCAAGTCCCTCAACTCTGTTTACTTCAGTTGCCTCATCTGTGAAATAAGCAGGAGATGGAAATGCAAAACCACTCCAGGATCGTTACCAAGACTACCCCAAAGGGAGTCACAAAGTGTTGAACATGATTGGAATGACGGAATAACCACCACTTAATGGGTCTACCTTCAATTTCTTCCCACTACTTTCCACTCTCCTTCGCTAACTCACAAACTGATATCCCTGTACTGCAGATGATGGTGACACTGCATTCATTGCCCTTACTCCAGAATTCCCCATAAACTACAGACCTTCAAATATCTCTTGCCCTTATGATTCAATACTGAGTCCCTTTTAATCATATAAAGACCTTCAAAATCTGTCACCATCTTGCCTTTTCAGGATAATTATTCATTACTTTCAGTCATTGGCCTGGAAATCTTGTTCACTCTGTCGTTTTGTGGCTTCTGCTGGTATAGACGTTGTTTAGAGTCATTGATCGTGTTAAATTGAGCCAGATGCTCTAGCCTGAATCCTGAGACTACAATACTGTAACTATTCTAACTATTCCTCCAAAACATGTTTCATCAGAAAAGTTGATAAAATTACCAGGTATATTTTATTTGAATGATGATAACCATGCTAAATACTACAGACCCAAATACAGTTCCCTGGAGAAACCCACTTTGTTTATGACCCAAAGCAAGATGAGACAGCACATACAGTGAATGATACTCTGATTTTAAAATTAATTCAAAGATTATGCCTTCTCTGATTTCAAATAGAAATTCAGTGGGGATAAATTCATCAATAAGATGTTTGATTATCTTCTGTGTAGTAGGCATTATTTAAAAGCAAGGACAGTTTTGCTCTCAATAAGTTAATATTCCATTTGGTGAAAATGAAACAACCACAGATAAGTTACTCATCTCATTCAACCGATTCAACAAACATTTATCAAGTGTCTACTGTGTGCAAGGAAACAGGCTTAGCATGGTTTAATAAGAACAAAAATGAAAAATTGTTCCTATTACAAGGACTGTAGGTTCTACTTAAGAATAGTATTCCTCAAAGCATGATTGAAAAGATATAGAGGTAGAAAGAACCTAGAGACAGGAGGGCAGAGCCAAAATGGTGGAGTAAAAGCAGGTAATTGCTTAAGCTCTTTTCCAAGCCCTTCCAAATAGCTGTAAAAAGAGACTCTGAACAAATTCTACAACTATAGAACCCCAAAAATGACAAAATGAAAAAAGAAACTCCAATCCAAGACAAGGAATTTTGAAATGAAAGGAATATCCCACTGGATTTAGAGGAAAGTGTAGTCCAGCCTGGGCTGTGCCAGAACAGACAGGGCCAGAGCAGGTCTCAGGGGACTGACTCACTGGCAGTTACAGCAATAACTTATCAACCCACTCACTCCATTAACAGTATAGGAGGAGAGAAGGAAAACTCTGGGTGACTTGTGTGAAAGAGGAACATAGTCTGACTGTGGTTTGGCCCCAGCCCCAGGGCAGGAAGGTGTCAGCAGCATCAGCAGTGACTGATTCCAGAGCTCTGGGTCCACAGACACTGGGGAGCAAGCAGCTGACAAAGAATCATTGAAGCCTGGAACAGCACACTTACCCCCACCCTTTCCTCCACTGGAAAGAGAGTCCCACTTTGACAAAGAGTTAAAAAGTCAAGAATTTGACTGGGAAATTGAGCAAATACCTTAAAAAAATAGACTAGAATCGTACTTTGGTGACAATGAAGATTAAAACATAAAAACAGAAGATAACAGCAAAGTCAAAGCTCCTACATAAAAAGCCTCCAAGGAAAATCTGAATTGTTTGCAGGCCATGAAAGAGATCAAAACAGATTTTGAAAATCAAGAAAGAGAAAAGAAGGAAAAAATGGGAAAAGAAATGAGAATGATGCAAGAAAATCAGTAAAAAGAAATGAACAGATTTACTAAAGAAGATTCAAAAATACTGAGGAATATTCCACTTTAAAAAGGATTCACCCAAATATCAAGAAGGACCCAAAAAGGCAATAAAGAGAAAAATGCCTCAAAAAGCAGAAAGGCAAAATGCAAAAGGAGATCCAAAAGCTCATTGAAGAACATAATTCTCTAAATATTAGACTGGAGTAAATGGAAGCTAACAACTTTATGCGAAATGAGTAAATTATAAAACAGTACCAAAAGAGCGAAATGTGAAATGCCTCATTGGAAAAGCCACTGACCTGTAAAATAGCTTCAAGAGCGATAATACAAAAATGATTGGACTATCTGAAAGCCATGAAAAAAAAGAAAAATCCTAGACATAATCTTTCAAGAAATCATCAAGGAAAACTGTCCTAACATTCTAGAAACAGGGTAAAATAGAAATTGAAAAAATCCATCAATCACCTCTTGAAAGAGATCCTCAAAGGAAAACTCCTTGGGATAATGTAGCCAAATTTCAGAGTTCCCAGATTAAGGAGAAAATATTGTAAGCAATCATAAAGATCCAATTCCAGTACTGGGGAAATACAATCACGTTAACACAAGATCTAGCAGCTTCTGTATTAAAGGGTCGAAGGGCTTGGAATATGATATTCTGGAGGTCATAAAAGATAGGATTAAAACTGATAGACACTTGCCCAGCAAAACTGAGTATAAATAGTTCAGGTGAAAAATAACTATTTAATGAAATAGAGAACTTTCAAGTATTTTTGGTGAAAAGACCAGAGCTGAATTGAAAATTTGACTTTCAAATACAAGAATCAAGAAATGCATGAAAATATGAACAGGAAAGAGAAATCCTAAGTGATTTTGTATCTTTTTTTACATTCCTATATGGGAAGATGAGATTTTTAACTCATGAGACCTTTCTCAATATTAAGATAGTTGGAGGAAATATAGATTAGAGATAGATAGATAGATAGATAGATAGACAGATAGATAGACACAGACAGGAAGAGAGGAAGGAAGGAGAGAAGGAAGGAAGCAAGAGGGAAATAAAGAGGGTATAAGGTGAGTTCAATATGAAAGAATGATATCTAAAATATAAAATTAAGGGGTGAAGTAGGAATATATTGGGAGAAGGAGAAAGGGAGAGATAGACTGAAGTAAATTACCTCGCATAAATTAGGCATGAAAAAGGTTTCACAATGGAGGGAACGAGGTGAGGGGGAAGAGGGATGAGTGAATCCTACTTTCTTCATATTAGGCTTATTGAGGGAATAACATACCCACTCAATTGGGTATCTTACCCCACAGGAAAGTAAGGGGGAAAGTGACAAGAGGGGGATGATAGAAGGGAGGGCAGGCTGTGGGAGGTGCCAGTCAGAAGCAAACACTTTTGAAAAGGGACAGGGTCAAAGGAGAAAATAGAATAAGGAAGTGAGCAGGATAGGAAGGAGGGAAATATGATTAGTCTTTCATAATATGATTATTATGGAATTATTTTGCATAACTACACATGTTGAATTGCTTGCCTTCTCAATGAGAGTGGGTGGAGAGGGAGGAAGATAAATAATTTGGAATTAAAGTTTTAAAAACAAATCTTCAAATTCGTGTTTATATACAAGTGGGAAGTCAGATATACAGATGGTGGGTTATAGAATTCTGTATTGCCTTACAAGAAAGTAAGTGGTACTGGGAAAAAAGGGGGTTGTGGTCGAACGGATGACAGATTGGGGGAAGTGGTGATCAGAATGCATGCCATGTCAGGGTGGGTTAAAGGGGAGAGATGGAAAGAAAATTTGAAAATCAAATTCTCCTGAAAACGAATGTTAAAACTAAAATAAATTAGTTAATAAAAATAAAAAAGTAAAAGTTCATAGAAAAATAAAGAGATGAAATAAATATTTCAAAAATATTGAGATCCAATTTCCCTTTCCCCTGTCATCCACTCATCCATTTTAAAAGCAAGGAACACATAAGTTATTGATGTGAACAGATCCAAAATGTTCCTTCATTATGGACATGTAAAATAAAGCAATGAAAATCAAAAGCCACGAAAAATAAAGTGGGAGAGATATAGATATATACGTAGATGTAGACGCATATTGAGACAGATATGAAGATATAAATTGAGTAAAAAATTATTAATGTATACCAATCCTACACAGAACAAGAGTAGGAGAAGCATACGAATAACAATTTACAAGGGTTAAGTAAGTTGTTTCAGAAATGTTAGGCAGTAAATATAGAGTGAACATATTCAAGTACACGTTGTCTGAACAGCAACAAAATTTCCTTTCTCTTTTACTCTGTTACTTTTTCAAGGGAGAGCACTATTTTTATTTCTTGTGGAACAAACACTTTCCATCTTGGTTTTTAAAATATATTTTACTGAATTGGAATTTGATTTTATAAGGCAACTCTTGGTTCAGGCTGAGTGAAAGAAATTTTATGCCTCTGTATGGAGAATAGTGTGTTTTAGGTATTTCTGTAGAAAAAAGACTGACAAGTTTCTTAAAATCTGCTCATCAATGTAATTACGCAAGAAATATTTGGTACCTTGATATCTAAATGGGGAAACCGTAGAATGGAGCTAGTTGGCAGGGAATATATTCATCAAATTTACTGCAGTGAAAATAAGGGACAGTGCAGGTACAAGGGCTGCATTTGCGGCTATCTCTAACAGGCTTGTGGAAAGAGGGTTGGTAAGTTTTCAGTGAGAAAATTTACACCTCAGGAATTAGCAATTAGATTATGATTTGATTTATGGTTTTCTTCATTGCTTAGACTTAAGAAAATGTTAATAATGAAGATTAAATTTAAAAGTGTATGCATTCTTTTTTTTTTCCTTCCTGGAACCTCAGTTCCAAATATACTATCCTACCTCTGTCATGCATTGTAACTTTTGCCCAGCTCTGGAGGAATGCCATAGAAGACTTAGGGACTGAAGTCTTTCCCGGACTGGAGACCTGTGACTGCAAGCCAATCATCATAATTATCATCATTACCACAATCATAACTCCTTTCCTAATCCTTCCTTATCTTCTCTTCTGAGATTTTCTCCCAATTCCTCTCTAGTTCCCCTTAATAGCAAATTATTTGCATATTATCTCACCCATGAGAATGTGGGTACCTAGAGTTTTAAAATTGTCTTTTTACCTTCTTTTGTTTCCTCAGCTTTAACTCAATAGATTATATAAGGTTCTTCTTGAAAGTTTTCTAACACTTTAGAAAGGCAATCTATTGGCACGCAGTGTAACACACAGAGGGCCCAAATTTCCCTTAGTCTCAATGAAAATCAGCACAGCTCTGTATCTTTCTTTCCTTTAAAGCTAAACGTTTTCCTGCAGAGAAGGCTTCCTCGTGAATGGAACCAGCTGCACGGAAATCTAGACTTTTTTGTAGTTTTCTTTGACTTCCTGAATACTGGCAATCCTTTTCGTTGTTTCAAGTTCAATAACGTTTCGATAGTTTTTTTTTCATTCTAAATGGGATTTCTCTTTCAGTAAAGATTTTAGCAAAGTAAATCCCAACTGCCAATGAAGGAAAGAACTGTCTTAACTACACCTCCACATTCGAGAACCTCCACAGTCTCTAGCTATATCAATGCACTGATTCTAATGAAACACAACAAGTCATTAGGGAGTACAATTTTTCCCACTCAACATTTTGCATTCTGAGTAAAGTTTTCCTTCCTAGCAGTTGGTGATAGTCATTGATTCACAAGCACAAATTGAAAAAAAATATTCCTGGCACAAAAGTCCTTAATAACTGCTTATTGACTGTGACAGAACCTGTGCTCATTAATTAATTTTGTCCACAGAAGATAGATCCAAAGATAATACTCACAGACTGAAGAAAGTTGGAAAAGTCAGGGTTTGAATCCAAATTCTACTGATTAATTTTTTCCTTTCTGCATCCCAATCTCTTACAACCTCTAAGGTGAGGCTAAAGAGATGATTCCTTATGTTGCGAGGTGAGGTGGAGTGGAAGCAATTATTGTTTTTTTTCAGTTTTTTAAAATCGTTTTACTGTTAATAAAGTGTTTTGGTTTTTTGGTTTTTGCTTTCTTAATGTTAATTTTATTTATTTTTAGTGTTCTAAAATCACTCCCATATAACTTAGATTTTTCCCCCTCCCTCCCCCTTCCCTCACCAAGATGGCATAAAATTTTCTATAGGATCTAACCATACACTCCTATCAAATACATTTTCACTATAGTCATGTTATGTAGAAGAATTAAAATTAATGGGAGAAATCATGTAGCAAACCAAAACGTGACACACTCAAAAAAAAATTGATCTACTCTATTCTGCGGTTGAATTCTATAGTTCTCTCTCTCAGTGTGGAAGACATTTTGCCTTAGAAGACCATTGGGAATTTTTTTTAAGTCCTTGGATTGCTACGAAGTTCCCAATCTACCAGAAAAAAAACCTCTCACACGCTGTGGTCATTGCTGTGCACAAAGTTCTCCTGGTTCTGCTTCTTTCACTCAACATCGGATCAAGTAAATATTTCCAGGTCTCTCTGAAATCTTCCTGTTCATCAAATGTTATACCGCAGTAGTATTCCATTACATTCATATTCCATAATTTATTCAGCCACTCCCCAATTAATGGGCATCCCCTTGATTTACAGCTTTTGGCCACCACAAAGAGTGCTGCTATAAATTATTTTGTACATGTGGGGACCCTTTCCCATTTTTATGATCTCTTCATGATACAGTCCTAGAAGCGATATTGCTGGGACAAAGGGTATGCACATTTTTGTGCCCCTTTGGACATAGATCCAAATTGCTCTCCAAAATGATGGGATCACCTAACAGCTCCACCAATGTATTATGTTCCAACTCTCCCACATCCTCTCCAACATTTATCATTCTCCTTTTCTGCCATTGTTGCCAATCTTATTGGTTTGATGTGGTGCCTCAGTGATGTTTTTATTTGCATCTCTCTAATCAATAATCACTTAAAGCATTTTTTCATATGACTATAGATATCTTTAATTTCTTTCTCTGAAAATTGCCTGTTCTTATTTTTGACCATTTAGCAATTGGAAAATGACTTGTATTTTTATACATTTGACTCAGTTCTCCCAATATCTTAGAAATGACGCCTTTATCTCTGACATTAGCTGCAAAAAATTGTTTCAAACTTTTCTACATTCCTCTGAACCTTGTTTGCACTGGGTTTGGTTGTGCAAAACTTTTCAATTTTATGTGATCCTAATTATCCATCTTGTACTTTGTACTGCTATTACTTCTTTAGTCAAAAGTTCTTCGCTTCTCCATAAATTTGATAAATACAATACTCCTTGCTCCACTAATTTGTCCATAGCATCAATCTTTATACCTAGATTGTGTAACCACTTGGAATTTATTCTTGTTTAAGGTGTCAGGCATTGGTCTATGCCTACTTTCCACCACACTTTTATCCACTCGAACAGTGAGTTCTTATTCCATAAGTTGGGGTCCTTGGGTTTATCAAACAGGAAATTGCTATGTTCATGAACTACTGTGTCTTGAGTACCTAGCATAGTCCAGTTGTCTACCCTTCTGTTTCTTAGCCAGTACCAAGTGGTTTTGATAATTACTGCTTTATATACAATTTGAAATCTGGTAGGGAAAAGTCACCTTCCTAGGATATGTTTTCATCAACCCCCTAGATATTCTGGACCTTTTCTTCTTCAAGACAAATTTTGATACTGTTTTTTTCAGATCTAGAAAATAATTATCCCGTAGTTTAATTGGTACAGAACAAAATAAGTAAATTAATTTAGGGAGAGTTGTCATTTTTTTATATAAATTTATTTATTTAACTTTTTACATTCATTTTCACAAAATTTTGGGTTTCACATTTTCTCCACATTTGTCCGCTCCCCCAACCCCAATGCAATGAGCGTTACAATTTCCCCTATCACCAATCTGCCTTCTCTTCTATCATCCCTCCCTTCCTTATCCGCATATTCTCTTTTGTCCAGTAGGGCCAGATAACTTTCTATTCCCCATTACTTGTACTTCTTATTTCCTAGTAGCAAGAACAACACTAAACAGTTGTTCCTAAAACTCTGGGTTCCAACTTCTTCCCATCCTTACCTCCCTACCCATTCCCTTTGGTAAAGGAGGCTATTCAATGTATGCCATACATGTGTAGGTTTGCCAATGACTTCCATAATAGTCCTATTGTGTAAGGCTAACTATATTTCATTCTCTCCTATCCTGCCGGCCATTAATTCTATTCTCTCTTTGGATCCTGTCCCACCACAAGAGTGTTAACTCCAAATTGCTCCCTCCTCCCATTGCCCTCCTTTCCCTCATACCCCCCACTCTGCTTATCTCATTCTCCATCACATTCCTGTATTGTAAGATAGGTTTTCAAACCAAAATGAGTGTGCATTTTATTCCTTCCTTTAGTCAAATGTGATGAGAGGAAACCTCATGTTTTTCTCTCACCTCTCCTCTTTTGCCCTCCACTAAGAAGTCTCCTGCTTGCCTCTTCTATGAGAGATAAGTTGCCCCGTTCCATTTCACCCTCTCTTCTCCCAGTACATTTACCTCTCACGGTTTACCTTAATTTTTTAAGATACAATCCCATCCTATTCAGTTCACTCTGTGCTCTCTGTCTCTGTGTGTGCATGCACGTATGTATGTATGTGTGTGTGCACACCTGCATATGTGTATGTGTACGTGTGTGTGTATGTGTGTGTGCTTAATCCGTGCATGTGTGTCTATGTGTGTGTGTGTGTGTGTGTGTGTACTCCCACCAACTACCCAGATACTGAAAAGTTTCAAGAGTTTCAAATATTGTCTTTCCATGTAGGAACGTAAACAGCTCAGCTTTAGTAAGTCCCTTATGACTTTCTTTACTGTTTACTTTTTCATGCTTCATCTGATTCTTGGGTTTGAAAGTCAAATTTTCTTTTCAGCTCTATTCTTTTCATCAAAAATGCTTGAAAGTCCTCTATTTCATTGGAAGACCAGTTTTTCCCCTAAAGTATTACACTCTGCTGGGTAGGTGATTCTTGGTTTTACTCCCAGTTCCGTTGACTTCTGGAATATCCCATTCCATGCCCTTTGATCCTTTAATATAGAAGCTGATAGATCTTGTGTTATCCTGATTGTATTTCCACAATACTGGAATTGTTTCTTTCCAGCTGCTTGCAAAATTTTCTCTTTGACGTGCGAATTCTGTAAATTGGCCACAATATTTCTAGGAGTTTCTCTTTTTGGATTTTTTTCATGTGGTAACTGGTGGATTCTTTGAATTATTATTTTGCCCTCTGGTTCTAGAATATCAGGACAGTTTTCTTTGATAATTTCATGAAAGATGATGTCTAGGCTCTTTTTTTGATCATGGCTTTCAGGTAGCTCCATAATTTTTAAATTTTCTCTCCTGGATCCATTTTCCATGTCAGTTGTTTTTCCAATGAGATATTACACATTATCTTCCATTTTTTCATTCTTTTGGTTTTTTTATGATTTCTTGGTTTCTAATAATGTCATTAGTCTCCATCAGGTTCATTATAATTATGAGAGTTCTACTTTCTTCAATGAGCTTTTGAACCTCTTTGTCCATTTTGCTAATTCTGATTTTGAAAGCATTCTTCTCCTCATTGGCTTTTTAAACATCTCTTGCCAATTGAGTTAGCCTAGTTTTCAAGGTTTTATTTTCTTTAGTAATTTTGGGGGTCTCCTTTAGCAAGGTATTGACCCGTTTTTCATGCTTTTCTTCCATCTCTCTCATTTTT
Organism: Potorous gilbertii; assembly: GCA_028658325.1. Lineage (NCBI taxonomy): Eukaryota > Metazoa > Chordata > Mammalia > Diprotodontia > Potoroidae > Potorous > Potorous gilbertii. The sequence goes on from CM053775.1 coordinate 49,117,727, forward strand.
CTTCCCAGTTTTTCCTCCACCTGTATAACTTGGTTTTCAAAATCTTTTTTGATGTCTTCCATGGCCTGAGCCCATTGAATATCTATTTCTTGTATTTGGGACACAGAAGCCTTGACTTTCATATCGTTACCTCATAGTAAGCATTGTTCTTCCTCATCAGAAAGGAAAGGAAGAAACAACTGCTCACCAAGAAAGTAACCTTCTATGGTCTTCCTTTTTTCCCTTTTCTGGGCATTTTCTCAGGCAGTTACTTGACTTCTGAGATTTCTCTCCACCCCTGCCTAGATCCTCCTAGCTTGCTTGGGGTCTGAGTTTCAAATGCTGCTCCCCAGACTCAGGGCTTTCAGCGGTGGTCGGGGCTGCTATTCAATGTGAGCTTAAGTTCTGGTGCTCAGAACTCAGGGCCTCTTCCCAGACTCAGTTACCTCAGGGGGTTTATGTGGAGACCTTTCCTAATGGACCTGAGGTCCTGCCTCCTTAGACAGCATCTGCCTGCCTGCTGCCTCTGCTGCTGCCTCCCGATGGGGCCTGAGTTATGGAGACCCCCCGATCCCCTCTCAGTCATTCCAGAAATCTCTCTCACTGACCTGTGCCTCTGTGGGAGGAGGGACCATCGTGGCTGCCAGAGATTCCATCCCTGAAGCCTGCTCGGATCTGCTCCTCTCAGTGCCTTATGGTCAGGGAAGGGCTAGGCTGTGCTCCTGTCTGGTGTGCCATGGACCTTTGGGATCAGTTTTTCAGTGCTCTCTGGAACGGAAATCTCCTCCAATCCGTTGCTGCATGGCTTCCACTGCTCCGGAATTATTTTGGAGTTCTTTTTACAGGAAATTGATGGGCTGTGGGTTTGGAACTAGTATATGTGTATCTTTCTACTCTGCCCTCTTGGCTCCTCCCACCGAAAGTTGTCATTTTTATTATATTGGTTCGGCATACTCATGAGAATGTGACGTTTTCCACTTTCTTAGACATGATTTAACTTGTGGAAAAAGTGTCTCGTAATTGTGTTCATATAATCCTTGAGTTTTTTTTAGCAGATAAATTCTCAGATATTTTATAGTGTGTGTCGCAACTTTAAATGGGGTATCTCTTTCTGTCTCTTACTGTTGGGCTTTGTTACTACTGTATAGAAATACAGTATATTTGTGTGGGTTTATTTGGTAACCTTCAACTTTAACAAATTTGGTTATTATTTAAAGTAACTTTTTACTTGAATCTCTGGGATCATCTAAGAATATCATGATATTATCTGCAATGGATGATAACAGTTACTTCTTTGCCTATTCTAATTCAGTCAATATCTTGTCTAATTTTTATAGACAAAATTTTTAGTATCATATTGAACTTAGTTTCTTCTTTGTCTATTCTTATTCCTTCAGTTTCTTTATCTTGTCTAATTGCTACAGTTAACATTTCTTGTACCATATTGAATAATAGTGGTGATAATGTGCATCCTTGTTTCACCCCCGATCTTATTGGAAATTCATCTAGCTTATCCCCATTGCATACAATACTTGCTGAAGGTTTTAGGTAGATTCTGTTTATTATTTTGTAGAAAGTTCCCTGCATTCTTCTGCTCTCCAATGATTTTAATAGGAATTGGCGTTGTATTTTGCCAAAAATTTTCTGCATCTATTGATATAATTATGTGGTTTCTGTTAGTTCTTTTGTTGATATGATCAATAATGCTAATAGTTGTACTAATGCTGAACGAGCCCTACCATTCCTGTTATGAATCCTACCTGATTATCATTCTCGTGATAAGTTGCTGTGTTCTTTTCACTAAAATCTTATTTAAAATATTTGCATCTATATTCATTAGAGAAATTGGTCTATAATTTTCTTTCTGTGTTTTGTTTCTTCCTGGTTTAGATATCAAAACCATATTTACCTCATAGAAAGAACTTGGGAGAAATCCTTCTTCCACAATTTTCCCAAATATTCTAAATAATATTGGAATTAACTTCTTTAAATGTTTGGTGGAATTCACTTGTAAATACTTCTGATCTTGGAGACTTTTTCCTATGGAGTTTATTGATCGCTTGTTCAATTTCTTTTTCTGAGTTGGGTTTGTTTAAGTATTCAACTTCCTATTCTGTAAATCTGGGCAATTTGTATTTCTAAAAATACCCATCTGTTTCATTAAGATTGTCAAATTTAGGAGCATAAATTAGGGCAAAGTAATTTCTAGATTTTGTTTTAATTTTCCCCTCATTGGAGGTGAGTTCACCCCTTTTATGTTTATATTGGTAATTGGGTAATCTTATTTCTTTATTTTAATCCAATTCACAAAATGTTTATAAATTTTATTATTTTTTTCATAAAACCAACTTTTATTTTTATGTATTAGTTCAACAGGTTTTTAATTTCAATTTTATTTATCTCTCCTTTGGTTTTCAGGATTTCTAATTTGGTATTTACTTGAGGATTTTCTTTTTGTTCTTTTTCTAGCTTTTTCACCTGCTTGCTCAAAGTCATGGATGTCCTCTTTCTTCTTTTAATTCACATAGGCTTTCAAAGATATAAAACTTCCCCTAAGAAGTGCTTTTGCAGTATGCCGTAAGATTTGTCTGGTTGCCTCATTATTTTCATTGTCTTGAATGAAGTTGTTGCTTGTTTCCATGATTTGTTGTTTTATTCACTCCTTCTTTAGGATTAGATTGTTAGTTTCCAATTAATTTTTTGTTTATTGTTCTATGATGTTTTATTACATATACTTTTTGTTGCGTTATGATCTGAGAAGGAGGCATTGACTATCTCTGCTTCTCTACACTGGATTGTGAGGGTTTTGTGCCCTAGAACATGGTCAACTTTTGTATATATGCTATGTACTGCTGAGAGGAAGGTTTATTCCTTAATGTCACCATTGAATTTTATCCAGAGAGCTATCATATCGATCTTGTTCAGAGTTTATTCACCTCCTTAACTTCTTTCTTGTTTATTTTAACCTTAGATTTTCATGCTCAGAGAGGGAGATGTTGACATCTCTAACCGGTACAGTTTTGCTGTCTCTTTCTTCCTGCATCTCCCCCAACCTCTCCTCTAAGAATTTAGATGTTATACCACTTGAAGCATACGTTTAGTAATGATATCAATTCATTACCTGTGGTGCCTTTTATCCGGATATAGTTTCCTTCCTTATCTCTCTTGATTAGATCTATTTCTGCTTTTACTTTGTCTGAGATTATGATTGCTACCCCTGTTTTTCTTACATCAGCTGAAGCGCATTATATTATTCCCAGCGTTTCACCTTCACCCTCTGTGTATCCCCCTGTTTCAAATGTGTCTCTTGTATACAACATATTGTTGGATTATGGTTTTTGATCCATTCTGCTATTCATCTGCATTTAATGGGAGAGTTTATTCAATTTATATTCACAGGTATGATTACAATCTTTGTCTTTCCCTCCATCCTCTTTCCCACCGTTTGTGCCTTTAATTCTCCCTTCTCCCTTGCCCTCCTCAATAGAGTTTTCACTTCTGACCTCCAACTCCAGCCATCTTCCCTTCCTTCTTTCAGTCCACCTCCCATTTACTCTCCTTTACCCTTACTACCTCTTTCTCCAATTTTGTCTTCCCCTTCCCTCTCTCCCCATTTCCCCTCCTACTGCTTACAGAATTAGTTAGATTTATGTACTTAATTAAGTTTATTGTTCCTTCCTTGAATCAAATCAGATGAGAGTATCTTTCTAACAATTCTCTCCCTACTCTTTTTCCCTCTACTGTAATATAACTTTGTACTTCTTCCTGTGATGTTATCATTTTCTGCTTCCTCCTTTTTACACCTCCTTTTAGAATTCCTTTGCCTGATTGAAACACATTTTTATCATCATATCTTTTACTTTATACCAGCTCCCTCTATCTATGTATATCCCTTTGATACTTCAAAATAGATGCACAGTTCTCCATATTAACAAGTATCATCTTCCTTAAAGGGATGTAAACAGCTTGCCCAAATTGAATATCAAATTTTTCTTTTCCCCTGTTTATCTTTTTGTGCCTCTCATGAGACCTGCATTTAAAGATTGAATTTTCTGTTGAGTTCTGGCCATTTGTCAGGAAGGTCTGGAGATCCCTTATTTCATTGAATGTGCATCTCCTTGTCTGAAACATTATGCTGAAGTTTGCTGGGTAATTGATCCTTGGTTGTATTCCCAACCCCTTTGCCTTACAGAACACCATATTCCAATTCCTGTGATCTCTTAATGTAGGTGATGAAAGGTCCTGTGTGATCCTGACTGTAGCTCCTTGATGTTTGAATGGTTACTTTCTAGCTGCCTGTAGTATTTTCTCCTTCACTTGGTATTTCCGGAATTTGGCAACAATATTTCTTAATGTTTTTAGTTTGGGATCCCTTTTGGGAGGTTAATGGTGGATTCTTTCTACAAGCATTTTGCCTTCTGATTCTAGCACTTCTGGGCAGTTTTCCTTGATGATTTCCTGGAAGATATTTTCAAGACTTTCTTTTCCATCATGACTTTCTGGTAGGCCAATAATTCTCAAATTTTCCCTTTTAGATCTATTTTCCAGGTCAGTTGTTTTTCCAATTAGATATTTTCCATTTTCTCCTATCTTTTCATTCTTGAGATTTTGTTTGACTGATTGATATCTCATAGAGTCACTAGCTTCAAATTGTCCAACTCTAATTTTCATCAAATTGTTTTCTTCAAGTAACTTTTACATCTCCTTTTCCATCTGTCCAATTATTCCTTTTAAGGGATTATTTTCTCCTGTAAATTTTTGTGCGTCTTTTTCCATCCATCCCTCAAAAGTTGCCTTTCCTTTTGGAAAAGAAGATCAAGTAACCTGTGATAGCAGGCCCTCTTTGCTTTTATTAAGAGAAATAACACTGCACTTAAATCACCAGGGTATCAGTTTGATTTTTTTATCAGACAATCACTATATGAGGGATCATACACGTTGTTATTTGTATAATATATCTGCCTAAATTTCCTTGTTTCTAAAAGGAAGATTACACTAACACTTACCTCTCAGGGATGTTTCAAGGGAAAAATGAGGTAATATTTGTATAGTGCTTTGAGAAACTCTAAAGCATTTTGTAAACGTTAATGTTCTATGAAAACATTAACTATCATTATTGTTAATAAGTGGAAGACTATGTGTATGAGATTTCTACATGACTTCAGGTTCAGTTAATATTTGGGTTTGTCATATCTTTAACATGTCAGTTATTCAATCACTCTTTTTAGAGGGGAAAAGGAAAGGCAATTTTGACGAAGTGAGTTGCCAAAGGTCACACAGATAGTAAGTGACAAGTGTCTGAGTCCAGATTTGAACTCAGGTGTTCCTGACTCCACTGCTGATGTTCTATTCACAGTGACATCTATCTGTCCCTAACCTGTCAGCTATAATTTATCTCAAAGATTTATAGAAAAAAATTAGCCTAGGCAAATTCGGTGAAGAAACTTATGAAAGGATTATGATATTTGTTATTAAAATAAATATGTGCACTGAGGAAAACATTATTCTATCAATACATTTGTATGCTTCTGCTGCGCTTGAATGGTTTTCAATTAGGAGCTTGACTTTCCTGAGCAAAGGCATTCATCTGAACCAGAATTTCTACACGGCATTTTTGACCTCTGTATTCCTAAGGGTATAGATCAAGGGGTTTAACATAGGAGTAATCATAGTAAAACATACAACCACAGCTTTATCTAAAGGAAAAGTGGTTATTGGCCTCACATACAAGAATATACAGGGAGAAAAAAAAAACTACCACTGTGAAGTGAGAGCTGCAGGTGGAAAGCGCCTTTCGCCTTTCTTCTGATCTATCACCCTTCAGAGAACAAAGAATAACTATATAGGAGACAGTTAGTATGAGAAAGATTGACAAGCACATTACACCACTGTTAGCAGTTACTAAAAGGCCAAGTACTTGGGTGTCTGTGCAGGCCAGTTTCAGCAATGGTAACAAATCATACATGAAGTGATCAATAATATTGGGGCCACAGAAGGGAAGATGGGCCACAAAAAGCAGTTGTATGTCGCATGTATGGAACCTTCCAACCAGGCTGCTGCCACCAGCAGATGTCA
>CM053775.1:49124280-49140750 GCA_028658325.1 Potorous gilbertii
GAGATTCAAATGCTGCTCCCCAGCCTCAGGGGTTTTGGCGGCAGGCTTATCGGCTGGATCTCAGGTGGGGGCAGGGCCGCCTCTCAGGCTCAGTTCCCTCAGGGGGTTTATACAGAGATCCTTTGTAATGGAGCTGGGGTGGAGCTCCAGCCCGCTCTGGGAGTCTCTGGCCGAGCTGCCTCTGCCTCTGGCCAAGCTGCCTCAGCCTCTGCCGCTGCGGCCACTTCCCGGGGGTCCGAGTCCCAGAGATCCCCCACTCCCCTCTCAGCCCGTCTCTCTCACTGACCTGTGCGTCTGTGGGTGGAGGGACTTTCGCGGCCGCCCGGAGATTCAGGTCCCTGCTGCCTGCTGGGCTCTGCTGGCTCCTCTCAGTGCCACGTGGCCGAGGCGGGGGAGGGGAGCGCTCGGCCAGAGAGGACTCCGCTCCCGTGTCCGGGGAACCTTTGCAGTCGGTTCTTCAGGTCTCTCTGCAACGCAAATCTCCTTCACTGTGTTGCTGCGCGGCCTCCACTGCTCCAGATTTTGTCAGGAGTTCTTTTTACAGGAAATCTATGGGCTGTGGGTTCGGACCTAGCATAGGTGAGTCTTTCTACTCCGCCATCTTGGCTCCGCCCCCCTACCCAAATATTTAGAAAAATGTTAAGAATTACAATTACCATCTTTCCATGTAGGGGTGTAAACAGTTCAATTTGGTAAGTCCCTTATGATTTCCCTTTGCTGTTTACCTTTTCATGCTTCTCTTGATTCTTGTTTTTGAAAGTCAGATTGTCAATTCAGTTCCGATATTTTCATCAAGAATGCTTGAAAATTCTCTATTTCATTGAATGACCATTAATTTCCCCTGAAGTATCATACTCAGTTTTGCTGCTTAGGGGATTCTTGGTTTTAATTCTAGTTCCTTTGACTTCTGGAATATCACATTCCATGCCCTTCCATCCCTTATGGTAAAACTTGCTACAAAAATTTGTCTATCTTTTCCTTCACTTCCTGTCCTCTCTCTCACTTTAAAATCCTTTGCAATGTGTACTCTGACTTTATCACTCAGTTGAATATTTCTTTCCAAAGTTACAAAGCATTTTAATTGTAATTTTAATTATATTTCTTTTTCTCTTGCCTTTTCCTTCTTCAGTTTTGTTGCGTTTAGTACTGTTGACCTGCATCACCCCAAGAATGGCCTATACTTCTCCACTTTAATTTTGGTGATTTGGCTTTCGTGATGATATCCCAACAACTAAGCAATCTCCTTTGCGAGATCAAAATAAATGTCTCAACTTCTAATATGTTGACCACTCTTGAATATACATGTGTGTATTCATATGTGTGTGAGAGAAAGGGAGAGAGATAGCTAAAGAGAGAGACGGAATCAGAGGCAGAGATTGAGAGACAGAGATAGTGCAAAATGTAGCTTTGCGTTCTTGTACTTAGTGTTATTTCCTGAAATTTTCTCTTCCATTTCTGAGAATAATTATTGAAATAGGTAATTACTTGCAAAATTAACATATCTAAAATAAATTACATTAACATATTGTCTTCCCTTTACACACTTCCTTGAGGAAAATTTAATTGAAAAAAGATAGTGAGCCAAATCTTCAAGCAAGATAACATTTATTAGCAGGGGCATACTTTCTGTCAATAAATGGTTCAATGCATTATCTTCATTTATGCCAGAGACCCTAAACAAAAGGACAGTTTCCCCTTCTACATTTTGAGGCAGAACAAATAAAAGGACAGGTGAAATCACGAAATTGAGGGCAACATGATTAGTTATAGAGCTGAGGCACAAGGTACAATATGACTTATTTGAAATGTGGTAATGAAGCCTAGCAGTGATCTTCTTTTTTCTCTCATGAGACTAACAATTGCTATTTGCTTTAGTCTGTTTAAGAGAGTGCCCCGTAATCTTAGAGAGCAAAGCAGGTATCATTGAAGGATAGCTTGGTGAAATAAAGCTATCAGGCTTGACTGCTTAATGTTCGCAAATATTCCCTAAGTTTACCAAATTCCCCTGAGGCAAGAACAAATCATTGATTAGGAGCAGAGTTGGATTTCTGCAACAAATCCATGTCAGGTCATTTGAATTGTGAACTAAGTTCAGATACAAAGAACTATGACTTAAGTGATTACAGGACAAAAACAGTTATAGAACAAAACCAATTGACTATAAATAGGACCAATAAATAAATGCTACAGGATCACTTTTAATCTTCTTAACTCCTGCCGTTTTTTTTTTAACTTTCTACTCTATTTTCGGAATATCCATATCCCTCTAGTCCCCTAGTTTCTCAAGCTGAGAGTAATTCTTCAATAATTACTGACTTTCATTTTCCCCATCTGATCAGTTGTAATGTCTTATTAGTTATATCTCCATATCAAATTTTAAATCTATTCTTTTGTCACCAGATACTTTCTGTCATTCTAGTTTGCCCCTGAACTTTTAGAATCTCTTCAATTTAATACTGACATAGATTCCTAATTGATGTGCCATCTCTGGTTTCTCCTTTCTACAAGCTATCTTCCCTCATAAAATTACCTAGTTGGCATTCCCAAAACACGTCCTGATGTCATTCTACATTACTCCCAAACTAAAAGACCAAATAGATTCCTCTTGATATTAATATACACTCATAATCGAACTCATCTGTTTAGCTCTTAAAGTCTATAAAAATCTGTCTCCAATCCACCTTTCCAGGATGATTAGGTATTACTTCCTGTCTTTGCATTCAAGATACTTCATTTCTAAATGCTGGGCTTTTGCATCAGATGATATTTGTGCTTACAATTCATTGCTTCTTAATTCTCTCTCTTTATAATCTTTAATTTCCTCTAAGTCTCAATTCAAGTGATGTTCCCTACAAAAAAATTTATCTTGATCAGCACGGTTGCTGGTTTTCCAGTCCTTTGGGAATCACTTGATATATAATTTTATTTATGGATGCATTTTCATATCCCTGACTTTACTGATTATCTCTTTCAATTACTATCTATTGCAAGAACAAATAAATGAATAAAAATTAATGGATAGATTGATAAAAGAATAAATAAATAATACATTTACTGACTACGTCTTCACTCTGACCCCCTACCTCTGCATTACAGGATGAAATTCTTTAAGGTTGAAATCTATTTCATATGTGGCTTTGTAGAGCCGTTGTTTGTCAGAGTGCCCCTAATTTAAAAATTGAATAGATTATTGAAGGATAAATTAATGAATGAATCTTTCCAAGGCAGAGTATTATAGAGGATGGATTCTTGGGCCTTTAGAAATTCGCAAATTATCATCTTAACTCTAATACTTAGTAACTCTGTGACTTTGAACAAGTGTCTTGACTTCTATGTTTTTCAAGCAACTTCCTAAGATTTTTCTATGGAATTACAGATATGGTATCATCCCTGGCCTCCAGAGGCAAATGACATATCTAAAAGCTGCTCTCCTGATGAAACTGCTGCTCAGTGTTCAAAATTCATATTTATCACAGTAAATAATCGGTAGTATATACTTCAGTTCTGAATGCTACTTGATGTATGACCTTGGGTAAGTCATTTGACTTGTCATTAAAAAACACTTCCATATTTAAGTAAATATAAAATAGATAGAAATTACGCCACAAAAGAATGAACACTAACTACTGGGCAGATGAGAAATTGCATCATGTAGCAGGTGACACCTGATTTGTGCTTTGAACGAAGTTAGGAATTCTAAAAGGGAAAGAATTCACAGTCTCCAGAATTTCATGATTTGAGGGTACGAACGGACCTAAGCATCTACTAGTCAAACTCATCCCTTAAAGAATCTTCACAATGACATGCCTGATAAATGATCATGGAGCTCATAAATGAAGACCTCTAGGAATGAGGAATCCTCAGTCACTCTAGGCAGTCGATTTTACATTTTGACATATCAAACTGAAAGGGACACTGTTTCTTTTTTGTTTGGTTTATCTTTTTTCCCTAACATCAAGCCAAAATTATTCTCTTTGCCACTTCTCCCTATTGTTGAACCTTGACTTTTTGAGAGTAAACTAAATAAATTTCCTCCATCAGTGTCATGACATCCCCTCAAATAATTGATTTAAAACACCATTTACCTCAATATACCTTTCTCTCCAGCCTTAACGTCTCTTGTCCTGTCTCCCAATCCTTATTTTTGTAGATTCCATGCCCCTCAAAATCTGAATTGCTCACGTACAGAAACTTTGAAAATAATGGTTTTCAGACAAAAACCCATTATTTCAAATGAGTTTTCACAAAAGTGGAGTACAACGGAACTATCATCACATTATTCATGGAAACCATGGTCCTCCTCTCAAGGAAACCCAAGTTTTCATTAGCTATTTTGGTTGTTACAAGTTATAGTGAGCTTTCAGTCCATTAAAAACAACCAGAGCTCCCTTCCACCACCACCCATTTTTGTTTCATAAAAACAAAACATATCTATTGTCTCCTGTGCCTTACACTGCTGAAGCTGATTTTCTTTTTTTATTTAGTAGTAAGACTAGCTTTACTATTATTGGCAAGCTCTAAAACCTTTGAACAAGGGTAGGGAACTTGTGGCCTATAGGTCACAGGTAACCCTCTAGGTCCTCAAGTGTGGCCCTTTCTTTGAATTCAAACTTCACAGAACATTTGGCATGCCTGTCTTGGACAAATCTCTCAATTTATGTGGGCTCCAATATCCTTGTCTGTAAAACGAGAAGATTAGACAAGGGGAGGTTTAAAATCTCTTCCATTTCTCAATTGATGAGCATATGAAATTGTGTTTGAGAAAAAATGCGCTTACCTCATTTCACTCCCCTTTCCCTGTAGTTTTTTGTAAGTCCCCTTATGGTCAGTAGCATTAATTTCTTAGATCTGATTTTCCTCAGAACTCCTTTCATTTAAAATATTAAAAAATGGAAAGCAGGAAAATGTTCCTGACAGTATTTGGGGTACTTGTCTGACATGATCATCTCTTGCCTCAGGGTCTCTACATTTTCTGTACCTAAAAGCTCTGCTCCAGTTATCCAAACGTATATTCTCAGAATTAAAGTTATTTTGCTTCTGGAAACACAAGCACCATTCCTCTTCATCTTTCTCCGACTGCAGACTATCAGAAAGGATCCTTCCATTCTCCTGGGTGCACAATTCATTACTCTGGACAGTTCTGTCTTTCCTATTTTATTCTGCCTTAAGATCCACAATCCCAGCTCTTCTTTTCCCTGAATGTATGACCTTGAACAAACTGTATCTCTTTAAGATTCAGTTCTTTATCTGATAGGGGTTTGAATGGGATGCCATCTCCTTCTGTTACAGGTTTTATGACAAACTTACCTTCAGCAGAAATTGTTAGAAGTGGCATTTCTTCATTCAAAGAGGGAGATTTGACATAGATTCTATAAGAACACGGAGATCTAGTGCATGATTGCAGAAGATTTTAATAATCCTTCATCACAGGGAATTTTTAAAGAGTCAGGAGTATGAAAAATCATTGAAGTATTACTCATTCTAGTTTAGAGTTAACTACAGTTTAGATTTATAATTAAAATAATGTTCACTCTGTGGTGAACCTGGAAATGATTTGTGCATGCAGTAATATCTCTTTTGATAGCAATAACACCAAATAATGTTGCATCATTCTTAGGGGATATCTCTGAGGTTATATCTCTACTGACTTCTCAGTTAATCAGAATTCCAATGAGTTCATCATTTCGGTAATGAGGGAAGAGAGTTTCATCTAGGTCAGGTGAACATTAAGAGTGACAAAAGAAAAAGAAATCACCATACTTTTTGTCTAATGTTTTGCTGTGCTACGAAAGTTGAAAGATGAATAAAATATGGTGGAATTCAAGAAATAGCATTGGATTAATATTATCCTTAATGACGTTGGGATGATATCTTGGAGACATTCAAACAGCAGAGAAGATTCATGTGGAGATCCATCTTTCATATCCGGCCCACACTTCCTCCATAGGATCTGCTCATTACTTACAAAACTATTCACAGTCAATGAGTCAAAAGCATAGAAGTCTCCTAGAATGAGAACAAAGTACTCTTGGATTATGGCTTTCGTATTCCATTGAGTTGGACCCAGGAAGACCCAAATTCAAATTAATATATTAGGAAGTAAGTGTCTTGCCTACAGTAAAATATTTTAATTTCCCTCAGCCTCAGTTTCCTTATTCATAGTATCATTATTTAAGAAGATTAAAAATTACAGGTCAACCAAAGAGAAGTGGAGAGGTAGAATACAGTGATGTATTAAAAATAGATGTATTAAATAAGTACCATTAGGTATATTAAGTAAGTGCTGTTACAATCTATTAGCAAAATGGAAGACTGGACAAGAAGGTGGGTTAATTAAAACCAAGAATATTAATTTGTAATAAACTTTTTGAAATACTAAAACAAGGAGACCTCTAGCATTGTGGGAATTCTTCCATGGAGGGATTCTTAGAGGACATAGACATTCATCCCATGTACACAGATAATATGTTTAGCAAATTTGGACACAAAGAAACAAGAAGGGTCAGCAAATACATTGAATGACACTCAAGAAAAGAAGTAAGAAATTAAACAAGCTAAACTGTTGAGCCTATCCTGATAAAATGGAATGTAATGGGGAATAAATCAATCAACAAATATTTGGGGAATATCTGATTCGAACAAGTCACTATGCAAAACAATAGAAATGTGAAGATGACAACAAAAGTCTTTCTCCTCAGCGACCTTATATTTTAAGGTGGAGACTTAATACATAATCTATCCATATATCTGTGTCTTGATATATCGATATCTACATGTCTATATTTTGATATACATACACAACACTAAGGAACTGTAGAGGATCCTAGAGGACACTAGTGAGTAACTTTTGGAGGTAAAAAACTATAATTTGGGAAGACAAGGAAAGGTGTCATATAGAATGTTTTTTCAACTGGACTTTGAAGGAACTCAAGCGATTACAAGAGATGAAGAAGGGGAAGAAGAGCAATTTAGTCATTTGGGATACTAAGTGCAAAAGGTACAGAATGAGGATACGGTATATTGTGTGTGAAGGGTGGTGAGAAAGTCATTTTGATTATATCGTGCAGTTTGCAAAGAAGAATAATGTATGTTCATTGTAGAAATGTGTATGTGCGTTCATCCTCCATCACCAAAGAAGACCACACCATCAGAGAAATGAGAACATCACTTGCACTTGACTTTGTTATTTTGCGTGAGGTAGGACTGTGCAGATCAACAGGCTCACTTCTCCAGAGCCATCTGAATTCATTAACCACATATTCATCAAGATGACTGGAGATGACCCATGATGAGACAATTGGGGTTAAGTGACTTGCCGAAGGTCACATAGCTAGTCAGTGTCAAGTGTCTGAGGTAAGGTTTGAACTCAGGTCCTCCAGACTTCTGCACTGGTGCTCTATCCACTTCACCATATAGCTGCCCCTCCTGGAAATGTTGGGTGGGCCTGATTATAAAGACTTTTAAATGTGAGATGAATCAGTCAATCAAAAAATATTTCTGTCTGTGCTGCTGTGCTAGCAACTGAGGACAGACAAGAATGAATGTGTGAACGAATGAATGAATGAAAAGATTTACTTAGTGCTTCTTAAACCCTTATCTTTATGTATAGCAAAGAAAGACATTCCCTAAGCTCAAATTTTACCCTAGAATAGGAAGTACAGGAAGGTTTACCTGCAAAGCAGGTAGAAATTTTCTATGATACTTAATTTACAACAGGAAGGCATATTGTAATGCATCTTTCCTGGTATTTACTTTGAAAAAAGCACATCTCTTTCTTCTCCTCATGCATTTGAGCATGTTAAGGATTTGGGCAAGGAGAAATGAATTTCCCCTTGTTAACTCTGGCAGCTGAGGAGGAAGGGTTGCAGCACTTAAATGAGCATTTACCAGACTGAATTTCTTTTTTGTTAATATAAATTTATTTATTTAACTTTTTACATTCATTTTCACAAAATTTTGTGTTCCCAAATTTCTCCACCTTTGTCCCCTCCCCCCACCAAATTCACGCAGCATTCTAATTTCCCTTGTCACCAATCTGCCCTCTCTTCTATCCTCCCTTCCTTCTCTTGTCCCCATTTTCTGTTTTGTCCTGTAGGGCCAGATACTTTCTATTCCCTATTACCTGTATTTCTTATTTCCTAGTAGCAAGACTAATACTCGACAGTTGTTCCTAAAACTTTGAATTCCAACTTCGCCCCACCCTTCCCTCCACAATTATTCCCTTTGGGAAGGCAGGCAATTCAATATAGGCCATATCTGTGTAGATTTGCAAATGACTTCGATAATTTTCGTGTTGTATAAGACTAACTATATTAACGTCCAACTCATTCTGACCCCAATTATTTCTATTCTCTCTTTTGATCCTGTCCGTCCGCGAGTGTGGACTTCAAATTGCTCCCTCCTCCCATTGCCCTCCCTTCCATCATCCCCCCAACCCTGCTTATCTCTTTCTCCCCCACTTTCCTGTATTGTAAGATAGGTTTTCATACCAAAATGAGTGTGCATTTTATTCCTTCCTTTAGTCGAATGTGATGAGAGTAAACTTCACGTTTTTTCTTCTCAGCTCCCCTCTTTTTCCCTCCACTAAAAAGTCTCCTGTATGCCTCTTCTATGACAGATAATTTACCCCATTCCATTTCACCCTCTCTCCTCTCACTACATTTCTCTCTCACCATTGACCTTGAATTCTTTTAAGATATGATCCCATCCTATTAAATTAACTGTGTGCTGTCTGTCTCTGTCTGTGCATGCATGTGTATATGTGTGTGTGCACACGCATGTACATGTGTGTGGGCATGCGTGTGTGTGAGTGTAATCCCAAGAACTACCCGGATAGTGAAAAGTTTCAAGACTTACAAATATTGTCTTTCCATGTAGGAATGTAAACAGTTCAAATTTGTATGCTGTTTACTTCTTCATGCTTCTTCTCATTCTTGTGTTTGAAAGTCAAATTTTCTTTACAGCTCTGTTCTTTTCATCAAGAATACTTGAAAGTCCGCTATTTCATTGAAAGACCATATTTTCCCCTGAAGTATTATACTCAGTTTTGCTGGGAAGGTGATTCTGGATTTTAGTCCTAGTTCCTTTGACGTCTGGAATATCCTATTCCCACCCTTCTCTCCATTAATGTAGAAGCTGCTAGAACTTGTGTTATCCTGATTGTATTTCCACAATACTGGAATTGTTTCTTTCTAGCTGCTTGCAATACTTTCTCCTTGACCTGGGAACTCTGGAATTTGGCCACAATGTTCCTAGGAGTTTCTCCTTTTGGATATATTTCAGGTGGTGATCGGTGGATTCCCTGAATACTTATTTTGCCCTCTGGTTATAGAATACCAGGGTAGTTTTCCTTGATAATTTCATGAAGGATGATGTCTAGGCTCTTTTCTTTGATCATGGGTTTCAAGTAGTCCCATAATTGTTAAATTGGTTCTCCTGGATCTATTTTCCAGGTCAGTTGTTTTTCCAATGAGATATTTCACATTATCTTCCATTTTTTCATTCTTTTGGTTTTATTTTGTGATTTCTTGGTTTCTCAGAAAGTCATTAGCTTCCATCTTTTCCATTCTCATTTTGAGAGAACTATTTTCCTCAGTGACCTTTTGAACCTCTTTTTCCACTTGCCTAATTACACCTTTGAAAGCATTCTTCTCATTGGCTTTTCAAACCTCTTTTGCCAATTGAGTTAGCCTATTTTTCAAGGTGTTATTTTCTTCAGCATTTTTTGCGTCTCCTTTAGCAAGGTATGGACCGGTTTTTCATGCTTTTCTTGCATCTCTCTCATTTCTCTTCCCAGTTTTTCCTCCACCTCACTAACTTGATTTTCAAAATGCTTTTTGAACTCTTCCATGGCCTGAGCCCATTGGATATCTGTTTCAGATGTTTGGGATAAGAGGCCTTGACTCCTATATCTTTACCTGATGGTATGCATTGTTCTTCCTCATCAGAAAGGAAAAGGGGAAACGTGTGACCAAGAAAGTAACCTTCAACAGTCTTATTTTTTTTTCCTTTTTCTGGGCATTTTCGCAGCCTGTTAATTGACTTCTGAGACTCCTCTCCACCCTTGCCCAGATTTGCCCAGCTAGTGCTTGGGGTCTAAGATCCAAATGCTGCTCCCCAGCCTCAGGGCTTTCAGTGGTGTCACCCGGCTGCTATTCAATATGAGCTTGCCTTCTGGTGCTTAGGTGGGTGTAGGGTTGCTTCCTAGGCTCAGTTCCATCGGGGGTTTATGTGGAGAACTTTAGTAATGGACTAAGGTCCTGCCTGCTCCGGGAGCCTCTATCTGCCCACTGACTCTCCAGCTGCTTCCCGAGGGGCCCTGAGTTATGGAGACCCCCTGCTCCCCTGTCAGCCAGTCCAGAATTCTCTCTCACTGACCTGTGCATGTGTGTGTGGAGGGACCTTCGCGGCCGCCAGAGATGCCATCCCTGAAGCCTGCTCAGATCAGCTCCTCTTGGGGCCGCATGGCCAAGGCAGGTCTGGACTCCATTCCCGTCCAGTGTGCGACGAATCTTTGGGATCGGATTTTCACGGCTCTCTGGAATGAAAATATCCTTCACTCTGTTGCTGCATGGCTTCCACTGTTCCAGAATTTGTTGGGAGTCCTTTTTACAGGAAATCCATGGGCTGTGGATTTGGAGCTAACATATGTGAATCTTTCTACTCTGCCATCTTGACTCCTCCCCCCAGTTTGAAATCCTGCATGGCTTGTTTTCCTGGACTTATGGGTGCTGAGACAGACATGCAACTGTGACTGATGGTCATGTTGTTGAGGAAGGAGGGATTAATATACTGCTATTCTTATTACTATCTCTGTCACTTCATTGTAGTAGTTAGTTGTCCTTTATGGAAGAGGACCAAAATGTCACTATTCTAAAGTCAATTTACAACGTTGCATTGCATCCCACTGTGACTGATCAGACCCAAACAGCCTCGGAATTCTTTACCACAGGTTGGACACAAATAGTCCTTGTGAACATTGGGAGTGGATTCTCTAAAATTGCATATATCATATTTGTTTTGACCTATATCAAATCTTCTTTGCTTGTAGAGCACCGTACCTTCTCTGATTAGGGCACTCTATATGGAGCAGTCCTCTGCCAGTGCCACCTGTGTCCCACAATCTATTCCAAAGTTCTTAAGAGAGACATTGGAAGTGTCTATTTATGACTTTTGTTGCTGACCACCATTTGAGTGATTGCCTTGTGTGAATTCTCCACCAAATAGTCTTTTTGGAAAGCATGTATTTGGTATTCCAACTACAAGGCCAGTCCATCCTTTGATGCACTCTATGCAGTAGTGTTTGAATGCTTACCAGCTTAGTTCGTGTAAGGGCCTCAGTTTATGGTATCTTGCCCTGCCAGGTGATCTTCAGAAACTTTCCAAGAGAATTCAAATGAAAGTGATTCAGTTTCCTGGCATGGTACTGGTAGACTGTCCAGATTTCACAGGCATACAACAATGAGATCAGCACAACAATTCTGTAGACTTTCAGTTGGTTATCACTCTATTACCTCTTCTCTCCCATACTTTCTTTCAGAACCTCCCAAATATTGATCTATCTCATGCAATGTATGTATCAACCTTACTATTTCCCTGGAATGTTTACATCCCTGGAAAGTGCTGTACTGAAGTAATTGAACTTAACTACAGCAATTAAAACCCCTCAATTTGCTGTAACTGATGGTTTCATGTATGAACGGCGTGGTGCTGGCTGATGTAGTACCTCTGTTTTCTTGGTGTTATTTATTAGACTAAAATTAGCACAACCAGTAGTTGTGAGAAGGGTGCTTCCTTCCTCCATTGTGATTTCAGCCCTGAGCAATAACTGTGGATGCTTAGATAGAAGGGTTGTTGTTGTTTTAGTCCTTTGTTTTCAAAGAAGATCATGACATCCTAGAAATAATGACATGACTTACACTTGACTTTGTTTTCAGTGATGCAGGACTGTGAAATATCACCAGCCTCACTTTCTCCTCCTGAGCCACCTGGAACGAGTGACCATATATTGATGAGGATGATTGGAGATGGCCCAGGATTCAATGGGAGACGTTTGCCTTTTTAGGCTAAGACCTTTTCAGGTACTCACTTGGAGGGAAGCAACGCCCATTCAGTGAATAGGGCTCTTTTAGAAATAGTGAGGGAATGGCCCCTTCAGCGAGAAATAAAATAACTCAGGCAAGCTGGAAAGGAAGGAAAACAATTACTATTGATAATCACTCTAAATCAGGAGGGTCCCAAGAAGAGTCCTTAAATGGAGTTTGAACAGGACCACCAAATATATAGGCTGCTGCTTTTCCCATTTCACTTCACTTCAACGTCTTGGGTTCTCCCAATCAGTATCTGAGGGGAGGCTGCAGGGAGATGAGTTGATGGTTGTCCCATTAATAGTTTGTCACGTGACTCCCCTTCGTTTCTCAATGCTCCTTGCTTTTTCAGATAGGTTAGTTTCCCTGCCCAGGGTGTGGCAATTAACCAAAAGATGGAAACAACTGCATACCTCAGGAGCTTGCAACAAGTACATGATTATATGTACAGGCTATGAATATAAAGTATTATGTTAACATATATGCAAAGTAGCTATATACCGAGTAGTTAATTAGAGAGGGCATTAGAAATCCACAGAATTTAAGAACAATTAAAGGCAGAGGTGAGAAAAGTGCGTTTCAGACAGGTGGTATGGTCTTACGAAAACAAAGAGATTGGAGATTGCTTTGGCTTTTTGTTGTTGGGTGTTTTTCTTGTTATTTATGTGATGAATGGAGAGAGGGCCATTTGGCTTTAACACAAAGTGCAGTGTGTGTGTGTGTGTGTGTGTGTGTGTGTGTGTATGCGTGCGTGCGTGTGTGTAATATTTCATAAAGCTGTAGTAACAGGTTGGAGCCACATTGTAAAAAGCATATAATGTTTTACATACAAATACATAAAATTTTACATTATATATGTGCGTATGCCTGTGTATATAAACATTAAATAGCTTATGTAGTTGGGAATAAGGAACCCCTTTCAAAACAATGTTACATATTAGAGGATGAAAAAACAAAAAAAAAAGAAGCAACAAAAAGACACTGGAATTGTTTGAATATGGGAATCATATCGTCAATTCTATAAATAAGTTAAAAAAACACTCTGGCAACAGTGTATAGGAAACAGCAGAGTTGTGTTGTTTTTTTTGTTGTTGTTGTTTTTGACTTGAAGTAGGGGGGAAAACACTGCAGTAATCTAGGGGAGAGTTTGTGATGTCATGAGTAGGATGATATTTTTGAGTAGAGAAAAGGGGTGAATTGAAAGGGGATATGGAAAAAAAAACAAACCAGTCACGTTGATACACTGTTTGTGAACCTGTGAATTGATTCATCCATTCTAGGAAGCAATTTTGAATTATACACAGAAAAGTTTCTAAATATTGCATAAATTTGTACCCAGAAAGAAAAAAGAAGAAGTTATATGTGTACAAAAATACTTATAGAAAATTGTGTACCAGTTATCTTGTTGCGAGGAAAAAAATGAAATTAAGTAGATGCTCATCAATTAGGGAATGACATAGTAAATTGTGATATCCAAATGAAATGAGATAGTATTTTGCTATAAGAAATAAAGAAATGAATAGATTCATAGAGACATGAAAAAACTTTTACAAAGTAAGGCAAAGTGAAGCCAGTAGAACCAGAAGAATATTTTTTCCTTAATATGAATTCAATAAAATAAACAATTTTTAAAAAATATATAAGCTGATGAAAAATGAAATGAACTAAATTAAAGGAATTAAAATAATAAAAGTAATGTACAAATAACATTGTAATTCATGAAAAATAACCTTGGTCCGTGTATGGATAGACAGAAGGCAGAGAAAATATAGATGCAGATGATATAGATATCTCTAAGTAATCTAGATAAAAAAATAGTTAAACTCATGGGGATCTAAGGATGCTACAAAGACACATTGCATACAGAAAGAAAAGAAAACCTGGGATAGAACCTTTGGGAATATGTATTGGCAAATTGGGATTCTATTTGATCCTATATATAGCAGGAAACGATTGAAATTCATTGAGTAAAGGGATAATACGGTCAAATCTGATCTTCAGAAAAATAAATTCTATGGCTTTGCAGGCCAATAATGATACAAATTCCACAATGTTATGAATGTAAAGGCTTTCACTCATAATCAATATGCAATTTCCAAATACAGAATATGAAGGTGTTAGTTAGACAACAGTTTTGCCCCTAAATTTTTCTGGATTTCAGTAGACCACGTACTCGTTATGAATGAACTATCATCTGACTGACAGAAGAAATAAAGTGATTGCGTGCTTCATTACACTCACAGCTGAAAACAGGAAAGTGATAATGATGCAAACTACCCTGGCAACAAAATATCTGGATTTTTAAAATTTGGTTCAGAACCCACATTTTGATAGGCATTGGAATATTACTAAACTCAAAAAGGAAAGTAATTGGGGTGGCAAAAGGTGTCAGGAAAATTTCATAGGAGGATTGTTTGTGGGAACTGGTGAAAGTCAGCCTGGAGAACAGAAACTTTCAGGAAAACAAAACTGCTACTACGAAGTATTTGAAAGGAACCTAGAAGTAAAAGGTTAAAGATTTACTGTTTGACTATATAGGATAGAACTAGGGAAAATAAGATGAATTTCCAGAAAGACAAATCTGGACTTGGTGTGAACCAAACAGGTAAGCAAACAATAAATGAAACTTTCGAAGAACTAAATTCTTAGTGAGGAGAAAAAGAGACAATATTTGTTAATTG
The DNA here is from genome assembly GCA_028658325.1 of Potorous gilbertii. Taxonomy (NCBI): domain Eukaryota; kingdom Metazoa; phylum Chordata; class Mammalia; order Diprotodontia; family Potoroidae; genus Potorous; species Potorous gilbertii. The sequence goes on from CM053775.1 coordinate 49,139,048, forward strand.
CTTAACACATAGTAGGCATTCAATAAATTTCTGTTTTCTTAATTATTATAATGAAAATATTTTCATCTCTGCCAAGAATAGCTGCTTTAACATTTTTGAAAGATAGCATGTCTGCAAATGTGCCCACCTTCTATTTCACTCTCAGAAAAAAAAATTTATTTCTTATTTAGTTTTGCTAAATTCCTTCACTACTATGACCACCCTGTAGAAGTGGATAGAGAATTGGCCTTGAAGTTCAGAAGACCTATACCCAATGTTAATGTTGTTTCTTCTTCATCCTTTGACAGATACAGGTTCTTTGAAAATGGATGTGTCTCTTAACTTGTAGGCTAGGTAACTCAGTAAGACAGTAAGTTGTTGAGAAAGCTCATATCGGCATCCTCTCTCTCTCTCTTTCTCTCTCTGTCTCTCTTTCTCTCTTTCTCTCTCTCTCTCTCTCTCTCTCTCTCTCTCTCTCTCTCTTTCACTCTCTCTGACTCTCTCTCCCCTTCTGTCTTTCTCTCTCTGTTTCTCTTTCCCAATGTCACTGTCACTCTTTCTTTATATGTTTCTGTCTCTAACTCTTTATTTGCCTTGCCTTCTTTTCCCATCCACTCTTTTATATTTTTATCTATCTATGTATCTGTCTATCTATGTATCCATGTATCTATCTATCTATCTATATACACTTATGTATATGTTACAGTTATATACTACAACACGTGACATTCTGGTTTGAAGAGAGATATGAAGTTATCAGTCAGTAAATAAACTGACTAAAAAATAGATAGGTGCATATGTGTGTGTGAGTAGCCATAAGTGTATGTCTACCTATATACATAACTAGTACTGCAAGTTAGGAATATGTTTTATTAACTTTTTCCTTCCTATTAGACAAGTAATTTTTAAGGTGCAGTAAGAATTCCAAACATAAGAAGCATTCATTCAAACCCAAATAAATTTTTTAAATATCTGTCGGCCAAGTTACAATTCTAGGCAGAGGCAGTAGAAAACATCCATTAGAAACATTGTTTGCACTCACTCACTTTAGATTCTCAGCTAAAACTATTCTCCCATTGTATCATAATATAAGAAAGATAAGCATAGCGACTACTCCAAAACCTTAATTGTGCATATGAGAAAACTGAAATCCAAGGAGAAGAAAGTGCTTTGTCTAAATTATAATTGGAAACAATTTGATGGGGGGAAACTTTTAGGGAACATTATTCTTGTAATCTAATATTTAATGGGCCATTCTATTGAAGAGATGTTTAATATTTGTTGGTTAAAATTAACAGAACTTTGAATAATGAGTCAATGTTTCATGAAGATTAAAGGAAATCATTAATATCATATTGGTACTGATGCATATGGGCTACCTGGGATGACAGGAAGCAGATGTTGTGAAGGGATTGCAGTCTTCAGTCAGACGTTTTATTATCTGGGGATGTTGTAGAGAGGGCATTCTCTTCTGCTAAAGTATAAAATTAGGCATCTTCTGTGTGCTCTGCCACCTCTTTACTTCTGTAATGCTAACTTATTTCATTTATCCCTTACGATCATTTTATGAGAGGATATTGCAAGGATTAGTGACCCAAACGCAGAAAAGAAAGGGCTAACAGAGCTGAAATTATTTGATCAAGGTGATCATCAAGTGGCTGATTTGTAAGTGGTAATGTAAATTACTTTTCCATCTTAATACATCAACTTAAAGTTCGAATGAA
>CM053775.1:49141250-49159867 GCA_028658325.1 Potorous gilbertii
AATTAATTTCCATTTTAAGCTTCTCTCGAATGTAGAAGGGTTTGAGATCAATGCACAAGTGGACAGTTATGGTTATTGGAGATTAAAAGATAAACATCTTTTAAGAAAAGAAAGGACAGGAAGAGAGAAAAAAAGTGTAACTTTGATTTGATTTCTTTTTTGCAATTCTCTCAATAAAGTGAACTCATTTTCTGAGAGAGGTGATACTATTAGAGGTTCGTGATGGTTGGGTGGTACAGAGATAAAGTATAAGCTTAAAAGTCAGGAAAAATGATTTTGATTTCTATGATACATACCAACTATGTAATCCTGAACAAATTATTTAAATTATTGTGACTTCAATTTCCTCATTTTAAAATTAGGAATCCATATAAAACTCAAATGAGGACAAAGTGCTTTACAAATACTAAATCATTATCTAAATTTTGTCTGTTATCATTTTAAGAGAAAGAGAAACACATTAAGACGTTTCTGTGTGGGAAATAGAATTAAATCAGGAAAAGATACTTAAAATGTCTTTCAATAGGGAGAAAATAAAATACATTCGAGGGACAGTCACTTCTTGCAGGCCGTTTTAAATAATACATGCGTAAGATATGAGAAAGTATGTGGTGGCCATATTCCATGTTTGAAGTTTTCCAAGACTTGGATATCACTTGGAATAGAGAAGAAATGGCTCCGGCACGGAGGATGGTAGAAATAATTAACCAAAAGTATGGAATTGAAAGAGTGGAAAGTAAAATTGTCATATGAGGAAATAAATGAACAGAATAAGGAACGGAAGAAGGATGGGAGAGAAGTAAGGAGGGAAGGTAGAAAGGAAGGAGGGATGGAGAAGGAGAAATAAATGTGGTAGAGGGGAAGTGTGTACGTACTTCATTGCCAAAGAAGACCATGTCATCAGAGAAACGATGACATGACTTGCACTTGACTTGTTTTCAGTGAGAGAGGGCGGTGCAGGTCACCAGCCTCACTTCTTCTCCACAGAGAACTGAATATAGTGAACAAGTATTCATCAGGATAACTGGAGATGACCCAGGATGAGGCAACCAGGTTTAAGTGACTTGCGCAAAGTAACACAGCTAGTGAGTATCAAGTGTCTGAGGTGAGATTTAAACTCAGGTCCTTCTGAATTCTGCACTGGTGCTCTCTCCACTACACCATCTAGATGTCGAGAAGGGGGGAGGTAATGAGAAAAGAAAGGAGGCAGACAGGCATAAAAGTTAGGAAAAGTGTTGCAAGTTACCCTAGAAGAGCATTATTACCAGAGGTTTTTCTGCTATGCCTCAGGTAATTTCTTTCTTTTCCACCATACAAAAAAAGAAAGAAATAAACAAACATATGAAATTATACACACATATCCTTCCCAACGCCACCTGCAAGAAGTTTATCTATATTTCTGTGTATGCGTTTGTGCAGATAGATACCTAGAGAGTTAAATAGATAGATAGATGACAGATAGATGGATAAACAGATAGATAGATGGATGGATGTATGGACGCATAGAGGAATAGATTTATGTACTTGTTTCTGGGGAGGAATGGAAGGAATTTTATAGATTTTGAAATACAAGCTATCTCAAACACAGTTACGAAAACTAAGAGATGGAGATGAAGAGGGCAAAAAAATTCATATCAGTAGGACCGGCTCTGTAATGCTCCAAAGTAGGAGATCAATTGATATGATGGTATGTTGAAAAAAACAGCAAGGAAGGCATTGTAAGTGAGTTGTCAGGTCAATGGAAGGGATTAGAAGAATGGAAAGACAGTTAGAAAGTTATGAAAGGATTTAAATTATAAAATGAAGAATTTAAATTTGATCTTAAAAGTAAATGGGAGGGGGAGGAGCCCAGATGGCGGAGTAGAAAGATTCACATATGCTAGCCCCGAAGCCACACCCCATGAATTTCCTGTAAAAAGAACTCCAAACAAATTCTGAAGCAGTGGAAGCTGCTCAGCAACACAATGAAGGAGATTTCCCTTCCAGAGAGCCCTGAAAAATCGACAGCAAAGGTCCGTCACACACCAGACAGGAGTGGAGCTCAGCCCTGCCTTGGCCACGTGTCCCCAAGATGAGCAGATCACAGCAAGCTTCAGAAATGGAATCTCTAGCAGCCGCAAATGTCCCTCCACCCACACATGCACAGGTCAGTGAGAGAGACTTCTGGACTGGCTGAGAGGGCAGCAGGGTGTCTCTAAAACTCAGGCCTCCTCAGGAGGCAGCAGCAGAGGCAGCGGGCAGCCAGAGGCTCCCGGAGTAGGCAGGACCTCGGGTCCATTACTGAAAGTCTCAGCATAAACCCCCTGAGGGAACTGAGTCTGGGAGGCAGCCCTACCCCCACCTAAGGAAGAGAACTTAAACTCACATTGAATAGCAGCCCGGTCCCCCACTGAAATCCCTGAGACTGGGGAGCAGCATTTGAATCTCAGACCCAAAGCACTATCTGGGAGGACCTAGACAGGGATGGAGAGGAATCTCAGAAGTCAAGTAACTGCCTGGGAAAATGTCCAGAAAAGGGAAGAAAAATAAGACGATAGAAGGTTAATTTCTTGGTGAGGAAATGTTTCTGCCCCTCCTTTCTGATGAGGAAGAAGAACGTTTACCATCAGGTAAAGACAGAGGAGTCAAGGCCTCTGTATCCCAAGCATCTGAAATGGATATCCATTGGGCTCAGGCCATGGAAGAGCTCAAAAAGGATTTTGAAAATCAAGTTAGACAGGTGGAGGAAAAACTGGGAAAATAAATGAGAGAGATGCAAGAAAAGCATGAAAAGACGGTCAATACTTCTGTAAAGGAGACCCAAAAAATGCTGAAGAAAATAACACCTTGAAAAATAGACTAACTCAACTGGCAGAAGAGGTTCAAAAAGCCAATGAGGAGAAGAATGCTTCAAAAGCAGAATTAGCCAAATGGAAAAAGAGGTTCAGAAGCTCACCGAAGAAAATAGATCTCTGAAAATTAGAGTAGAACAGATGGAGGCTAATGACTTTCTGAGAAACCAAGAAGTCACAAAACAAAACCAAAAATTGAAAAAATGGAAAAGAATGTGAAATATCTCATTGGAAAAACAACTGACCTGAAAAATAGATCCAGGAGACACAATTTAAAAATTATGGAACTACCTGAAAGCCATGACCAAAAAAAGAGCCTAGACCTCATTTTCCATGAAATTATCAAGGCAAACTTCCCTGATATTCTAGAACCAGAGGGCAAAATAATTATTCAAGGAATCCACTGGTCACTGCCTGAAACAGATCCAAAAAGAGAAACTACTAGGAACATTGTGGCAAAATTCCAGAGTTCCCAGGTCAAGGAGAAAATCATGCAAGCAGCTAGAAAGAAAGAATTCCAGTATTGTGGAAATACAATCAAGATAACACAAGATCTAGCAGCTTCTACATTAAGGGATTGAAGGGCGTGGAATAGGACATTCCAGAAGACAAAGGAACTAGGTCTAAAACCAAGAATCACCTTCCCAGCAAAACTAAGTATAATACTTCAGGGGAAAAACTGGTCTTTCAACGAAATCAATGACTTTCAAGCATTCTTGATGAAAAGACCAGAGCTGAAAAGAAAATTTCACTTTCAAACCCAAGAATGAGAAGAAGCATGAAAAAGTAAACCGCAAAGAGAAGTCATAAAGGACTTAACACAGTTGAACTATTTACATTTCTACATGGAAAGACAATATTTGTAACACTTGAAACTTTTCAGTATCTGGGTAGTTGGTGGGATTACACACACACATGCACACACTCATGTACATACATGCACACACACACATACACACATGCACACACACACAGAAACAGAGAGCACAGAGTGAATTGAATATGATGGGATCATATCTTAAAAGAAATTAAGGTAAATATATAATAGAAATATATTGGGGGGAAGAGGGTGAAATGGAATGCGGTACATTATCTCTCATAGAAGAAGAGGCAAGGAGGAGACTTTTTAGTGGAGGTAAAAAGAGGAGAGCTGAGAAAAAAAAAACCATGATGTTTACTCTCATCACATTCGACTAAAGGAAGGAATAAAATGCACACTCATTTCGGTATTAAAACCTATCTTACAATACAGGAAAGTGGGGGAGAAGGAGATAAGCAGGGTGGGGGGGGGTGATGGACGGGAGGGCGATGGGAGGAGGGAGCCACTTGAAGTCAACACTCGGGGAGGGACAGGATCAAAAGAGAGAATAGAAGCAATGGGGGACAGGATAGGATGGAGGGAAATATTGTTTATCTTACATAACACGACTATTACGGAAGTCATTTGCAAAACTACATAGATATGACCTATATTCAGTTGCCTGCCTTCCCAAAGGGAATGGGTAGGGAGGGAGGGATGGGGAGAAGTTGGCACTCAAAGTTTTAGGAACAACTGCTGCGTATTGTTTTTATAAGAAATACAGGTAATGGGAAAGAGAAAGTGATCTGGCTCTACAGGACAAAAGAGAAGATGGGGACAAGAGAAGGGAGGGATGATAGAAGAGCGAGTAGATTGGTGAGAGGAGAAATTAGAATGCTCTGTGTATTGAGGTGGGAGACAGCACAAATCTGGAGAAAAATTGGAACCCAAAATTTTGTGAAAATGAATGAAAAATTTAATAAATAAATTTATATTAACTTGAAAAAATATAAATATAAATAAAATAGAAAACTCTTTTAGACTACAAACTTCTGAGAAATAACCAACTCGTATTGTTATAGAATGTTTCTTCATTTAAATATTTCTTGTATATTCAGATTCTTAATCATTTTTCCCCCAATATCATAGAACCTTGTAACAATCTGATCAAGCTAATAGACCCCTTCTCAAAATAGAGCTTTTCAATGTATATTAAAAAGGAAACAAATAATATTGAAATACAAATAAAGGAAGAAAATCATTTAAGAAAGGTGGAGGGAAAATTGGGAAGAGAAATGAGAGAGATCGAAGAAAATCATGAAAGTGAGTCAACAGCTTGTAAAAGGAGACCTAAAAACATGCTGAAGAAAATGACATCTTTCAAAAGAGTCTAAATCAATTGGATTTAGAGAGGGCAACTCCAATGGGCCAACAAGGTTGTTTGAATGCCAAACATATACTTGCCAAAAAAGACTAGTTAATAGACAACTTAACATGGGGTAGGTGATCTCATGGTGGCCAGAAGAAACGTAGAAGGAAACTCTTAATGTCTCTCTCGAGAACTTCGTGTTTGACTGTGCAACGTGGGAAACACTGGCATTGGACTGCTCAGAATGGCATGTACACATCAGAAAAGGTGTTGTACACTTTGAACAAAGCACAATTGAGGCAGTACAAAGTAAACACAGGGTAGGCACATTTGGAATATCCACTCCAAATAGTCACACAGACTATTTCCCAACCTGTGGTACAGCATTGCGAGCTCATATTGGTCTGATGAGCCTCAGACAGATACACCAAAATTTTACTTTACAATGATGATGTCATTTTGATCCTCTTCGAAAACGAAGGATAACTACCAACCAAACAAATTAATTTGCAAAAGAGGTCAAAAAAGTCAATGAAGAGATCGATGCTTTATTTTTTTTTATTTTTTAAAAAACATTAACCATCCTTTAGTAGTTCCATAAATACTTCTTTCTGTATATAACGAAGTTTGAAAAAATTTTGCAAATATATACATAAGTCCATATTTGAGGACCTCCTGTGGAAGAAAGACTAGTCTTTCACCAGGTCTTGTCAGACTTTGGCTCCTAGGGATGTCCTATCCTATCCAGTCCAACCTCTCCTTCCTCAGTATCAATGTCACCCCTGAAGAGGAACAGGTCTCCAACATCTCAAGGCCCTAAGGAAGAAGGCATGGTCTGGGCAACTGCTCAGTAAATAGGCTAGCACAGACGGGATGGCAGGAGGGGACACTTTGCAGGAACTGGGGGATAAAGGCAGATGGAATAGAGATGGGAGAGCCAGGCCACCAGTAAAGGGCTCCTGGATGAGGCTGGGGATTCAGAGATGTGGCGAATTGGGGTACATGTATGGCAGGCCTGGTGGCAGGACTGGTGAAGAGTGCAGAAGCAGGGGGCTGTAGAGGTGGAGGGGAAATCCTGCAGCAGGGTTGGGGGCCCTCCAATCTTGCAGCTGGTGCTTCAGGTTCATGTGGGGATTCTGGAACCAGGTTCTTATCTGAACTTCTGACAGCAGCATATTGCTGGCCAGTTTGCATCTCTTGGAAGTGCTCAAGTCGTGGTGGCGCTTGAAGGAGTTCTCCAAAGTGCTGATCTGCTTGATGGTAAAAGATTTGGACAGGCGGCAAGCCCCCTGGGCATGAGGTTCAGGTCTTGGGCCCTCTGACACCCTGCAGCTGCCACTGCTGACCCCAGAGGAAGCCTCCTCTCCAAGACACCTGGATTTCAGCGAGGAAGACTCTCCCACGGCAGTGGCAGTGGGTAGCATTGGGACCCCGGGACTCATAGAAGGGCCTTCTGACCCCAACATATCAGGAAGGACGATAAAATAAGATCCTCGCCAAGTACCTATTCGCCTCGGCTTTCCCTTGTGGTGGAAGCCTCAGAGTCACGTTGGCCGAGGTGTGAGGGCTTCTGGCTGCTCAGAGAGCCATTCCACAACGAATGGGGCCTTCGTCATTAGGAGGCTGGTAGGAACCAAAGGGGATGGACTTTGATTCAAGATGGATGCTTTAAAAAGCAGAATTAGCCAAATGGAAATGGTGGTTCAATAGCTCATTGAAGAGTTCTTTAAAAATTAGAATGGAAGAGATGGAAGATAACAACTTTGTGAGAAATCAAGAAATTACAAAACACAACCAGAAGAATGAAAAACATGAAAGATAATTTGAAATATCTCATTGAAAAAAAAACAATTGACCTGGAAAATGAATCCAGGAGAGACAATTTAAAAACTATGGAAATACCTGAAAGCTGGGATCAGAAAAAGAGTGTGGACGCCATCTTTCATGAAATCATCAAGGAAAACTGTCATCATATTCTAGAACGCGAGGGCAAAATACGTATTGAAAGAATCCATCGATTACCTCCTAAAAGAGTTGGAGAAAGAGAAACTTCTAGGAATATTGTAGCCAAATTCCAGCGTTCCCAATATTGCAAGCAGTCAGAAAGAAACAATTTATGTATTGTAGAAATACAGTCAAGATAACAAGAACTAACATCTTTTAAATTAAGAGGTCTAAGGGCTGGAAATATGATATTCCAGAAGTCAAAAGAACTGGGATTTAAACCAAGAATCATCTACCCAGCAAAACTCAGTTTAATACTTCAGGGGAAAAATGGTCATTCAATGAAATAGAGGACTTTCAAGCATTCTTGATGAAAAGAACAGAGCTGAAAAGAAAATTTGACTTTCAAACACAAGAATAAAGAGAAGCATGAAAAGAGAAACAGGAAAGAGAGTCTAAAAGGGCCTTAATAAAATTGAACTGTTTACATTCCTGCATGGATAGATATTATTTGTAACTCTTGAAACTTTTCTCAGTGTCTGGGCAGTTGGAGGGATTATACACTCACTCACATGTTAGGGTGTCTGGGCCTGAACTCTCAGGCCCACAGGCCTTATCTGACCAGCAATGCCTATAGGCCTTGGTGAAGTGAGCTGTAAGTGTAAATGTAAGTTTGCGTGCACCTAGGAAATAACAAATACAGGTAACGGGGAACAGAAGTTTATCTAGCCCTACAAGACAAGAGAGAAGATGGGGACAAGGGAAGGGAGGGGTTTTAGAAGGGAGGGCACGTTGATGGAAGGGGCAATCAGAATGCAAGGAATTTTGGGGTAGGGGGATAGGAGACATGGGGAGAAAATTTGGACCTCAAAATTTTGTGGAAATTAATGTTGAAAATTTTAAATAAATAAATGAATTTAATTAAAAAAGAAACATAATAAGTTTTGAGGCTATAACTGTCCGTGATATCATATTTCTATCTAGTCATTTGAATAATGACATTCATAGATATCCCTTTTAAAGTTTCTATTTTTCCATCACCCTGATGATCTTAGCTTCAGACAACCTGAATCTGAATCTCATTATAGGGCTAGCTACTTTTGTGATATTGGGTGAGGCCCTTGCCTCTGATCACTTCAATTGGCTGATCTTTAAAATAACCACAAGACTGAGATGACTTCCAAGGACCTTTGGCTCCAAATCCAGAATTTTATGCTAAAATGAGCACAGACGCTAAGATTTGTGGTTAAATGACTTTCATATGTAATTAAAGGTTAACAACATTTTGCGGAGCAACTACATATGATGACTCTACCATGTTATCTGCCCACATCTCACCTTTTATTTAAAATAAAGGTATTTTGACTCAGTTCCAGTATTTTTTCTTTCTCACTAAGTAACCTCTCCTTAGAAAAATTTTACTTTTCCACTGTTCAGAAGGGTACAATGACTAAAATTGTCTGGAGCCAGGATTTATGCATTTGAATTCTGCCCCTGGCACTTAACAACTGAGTGAAAGTTAACCACCTTTCTTCTCTAGCTCTTAGCTTCCTCATCTGTAAAATGGGAATGATGACTGTAGTACTGGTGTGATGATTTTGGTTTCCCTTCGGATTCGCTCCCACAAATGACACAGTCTTAAGTGAGGAAGGGATTTTATTAAACACAAACACAAGGAAGCTTAAATCTATACCAACAATATAATATTCCTAGCACAATTAAAGCAAGCAAAACTAAAATAATGATAATAAAAGAAAATAAAGAAATAAAGGAAGAAAACATCACCAATTCGGGGGAGCACCAACTCGCAATCAACACGGCTGGGGAATCCCGGGGTACTGCCTCAGAGTCCCGAATGGGAGGGTCCGAGGCAGAGCGTCCTCTCCATGGGTGAAATTCCAAAGAGGTTCAGGGAATTAAGGATTTTTAAAGGGGGAGAACAAAGAAGGTTTTGGGCCAAGATAGTTGGGTCCTAGCCAAGCATTTCTCAGTTCTTCAAAATGTTTGTGCAACCAGAACGTGCAGCAGGTGTTTTCTCATGGTTGTTATCAAGTAACAGCCTCTGGGAGAATCCAGTTCTCTCAGTGCTGCTTCTTCCAGGAGGGCCTAGTTCCTGGGGATTGCAATACAAGTTCAGGTCACACAAAGGACAGAGTGGACTCAAAATTTTATTAATTATTGATTGCTGTTAATGCAAGTACCTACCCTGTAGAGGAGTCATAATTGGTAAATCGTTTTGCAAACTTTAAAGCATCATTTATTTCTACTCGAAGTATTTAGTATTGTACTGAATGGTTTGGATTTTGTTAACCAGATCCCTCCTAACAAAGAAACTCCCACTGTCCATGCAGTTAGTTCAGTACTTCTCAGCTGATGGATTTCAAGTGATACCTTGGTAATTAGAGGCTAAGTGATTTATCCAGGGTCATATAGCCAGAAGCCAGAACATGAAAGTATTTTTCTTGATTCAGTTTTTCTACTATTGACTTATGTCAGTCAAGCTTTAGACCATCCCTTCCTTTCTGAGGTAAAAAGCACTCATAAATCGTATCTGCAATTTGACCTTGTATGTGACATATGTAGTTACAACATAAGGAAGAAATTTAAAACCATTACTAGAAGTTATATCAATCTGTTGAATTTTAATGATCAATAAATATGATGTTTACTCATTTCTCCCTCCCGTTGCAGACTAACCGGTTACCATGAAAGAAATTTACTATCACCAATTAACTCTAAGTTGAAAAGGAAATGAATCACATTCCTCAGTATTGAGCATGTTGTATCCCTTCTTTCCCACTGTAGCAAATTCGTATCTAATAGAACAAGCAGTTTTATGCAGAAGTCTTATGACTGAATCCACTTGGAATTAAAATAACTGGATTTTTTAGGTAATGTATAGCCAATGTCTCTTTAGAGGAAGAAATAAAGAAAAAAGGAGAGAATCTAAAAAAACTATGGAAAAACAAGAAGTTGACAGAGGATTGATCAAAAAGGAGAACAAAAACAACAGATCTGAATTCATTCTGCTGAGCCTTACCCAAAGTCCAGAACTTGGAAAATTTTTCTTTCTCACTTTTTAATCACGTATATTATCACAATTATAGGAAGCATATACTCATTGTCATAATCTTGATTGTCGGCCAGACTTGTTTTCTAACCTTCTTATCCATGTGGAATATTTCCTTCTCTTCAGTGATTGCTCCTAAAACTGTTGTGGATTTACTCTATGACAAGACAACCATTTCACTGGAAGGTTGTCAGATTCAGATCTTCTCAGAGCATTTGTTGGTGGAATCAGAATTATCAATCTTATGGTCATGGCTTATGATTGTTATATGGCAATCTGCAAATCCCTGCACTACATGACCATCACGAATCTTCGTGTATGCCACCTGCTGGTAGTAGTAGCCTGCATGACAGGCACCATACATGCCCCCATACAGTTTTTCTTCATGGTCCAACTTCCCTTGCTGGGCCCTAATATATTGATCACTTCATCTGTTATTTGTTCCCGTTGCTGAAACCGGCCTGTATAGATATCCAAGTCCTTGACCTTTTAGTCGTTCCTAACAGTGAGGTGTCTGTCAATTTTTCTCATACTAGCTGTCTCCTATGTAGTTATCCTATGTTCCCTGAAGAATGGTAGCTCAGAAGGAAGGGAGAAGGCCCTTTTTATCTGTGACTCTCACTTCACAGTGGTGGTCTTGCTTTCTTTCCCCATATATGCTTGTATGTGAGGCCAATAGCCATTTTTGCTATAGATAAAGCTGTATCTGCATGTGCTTGTATGATTACTCCTATGTTAAACCCTTAATCTACTTCTTTAAGAATACAGAGATTAAAAATATCATAAAGAAACAACGGATTAGATGGATGTCTTTGATTGTTCAGCAAAAGTCATCTTGCTAACTGAAAATATTTCAAATGCAACTGAAGAATGCAATATTTAATTTTTTTCTAAATTTTAGACTGGAAAACAAAATGAATTTTTTTTTTAAAAAATAAACTTAAAATCTAAAACTAAAATAACAAGAAATGAAAAAAATTGCCATGAGCACAGCAGAATGTGATGATCCAAAATACACACCAATAAATTTCCATTTCAGGAAAGCTCATATAAGAAATACTATGATTTTATTGAGAGCTATATATAATCTCTTTGCTTCCTCATAAGTTTTCTTTTGATCTCTGCTGTGCACTTGTTATTTTGTTCTTTCTTCCCCTCCCTGCTTCCCTGAGGAAGCTCAAATTAATCAAGGAGACACACGCACATTCACAAACATATGTGCAAAAATGTAATGTATGCATTCATCTGGATACATAGACACCCTGATATATATACACATGTATATATATACACACATATACACAAAATTACACAAACATACACTTTGATGTCTATACTTTCATTGTCATATACAGATACGAATGTTCATATTTATCTGTGTAAAACTGTATTTTTTTTATTTGTCCTCTGTTTCTCTAAGTGTGGATAACTTTTCTTTCATAAATCAAATCTTTCCATATTTTTTCAAGTCAATCAACTTGTCATTTCTGGCACCACATGAACATACAACTTATTTGGTCTAGCTGTTTCAAATAGTCCAAAACAATACTGAAAAGTATAGGTGATTTATAATGCGATTTCCCCATTTTTCTCTTTTGTTTAAAAGTACTTTAGCTTTAAATTGTCTGAGGTCATGATAAACACCTCTATTACATTTTTCCCTAAAGAATACTGTTCCCATCTTTATTTTATGTTTATATGTGTTTATAATTTCCTATACTTCCTGACTACTTTACTTCTACCTGTTTTCTTGCTGTCCTACTTATCATCTCCCTATTTGTCATTTTCTTTTGAGATGGTGGTGTTTTTATTTATTTTTTCATTTTTAAATAGATTTATTTATTTAACTTTTTTCATTCATTTTCACAAAATTCTGAGTTCCAAATTTTCTCCCCATTTGTACACTGCCCCACCCCAATACATCAATCATTCTAATTACCTCTATCACCAATCTGCCCTCTCTTCTAGCATCCCTCCCTTCCCTTACCCCATCTTCTCTTTTGTCCTGTAAGACCAGATAACATTCTATTCCACATTGCCTGTATTTCTTATTTCCTAGTAGCAAGAACAATGCTCAAAGGTTGTTCCTAAGACTTTGAGTTCCAGCTTCTTCCCATTCCTTCCTCTCCACCTGTTACTTGGGGAAGACAGGCAATTCAATATAGGCCATATCTGTGTAGTTTTGCAAACGACTTCGAAAAAGTCGTGTTGTGTAAGACTAACGATATTTCCCTCCATCCTATCCTGCCCCACATTGCTTCTATTCTCTCTTTTGATCCTGTCCCTCCCTAAGAGTGTTGACTTCCACTTGCTCCCTCCTGTCATTGCCCTCCCTTCCATCATCCCCCCCAACCCTGCTTATCCCATTCTCCCTCACTTTCCTGTATAGGTTTTCATACCAAAATGGGTGTGCATTTTATTCCTTCTTTTGGCAAAATGTAATGAGAGTAAAATTCACGTTTTTCTCTCAGCTCCTCTCTTTTCCTATCCACTAAAAAGTCTCCTGCCTGCCTCTTCTGTGAGAAATAATTTGCCCCATTCTTTTTCTCCCTGTCTCCTTGCAATACATTTCTCTCTCACCACTTCACTTCAGTTTTTTAAGATATGATCCCATCCTACTCAATTCACTCTGTGCTCTCTGTCTGTGTGTGTGTGTGTGCACACGTGTACGTGTGGGTATGCTTGCATGTCTGTGCGTATATGTGATCCCACCAACTACCCAGATACTGAAAAGTTTCAAGAGTTACAGATATTCTTTTTCCACGTAGGAATGTAAACAGTTCATCTTTAGTAAGTCTCTTACGATTTCTCTTTGCTGTTTACTATTTCATGCTTATCTTCATTCTTGTGTTTGAAAATCATGTTTTGTTTTCAGTTCTGGTCTTTTCATCAAGAATGCTTGAAAGTCCTCTATTTCATTGAAAGACCATTTTTTCCCCTGAAGTGTTATTGCTCAGATTTGCTGGATAGGTGATTCTTGGTTTTCGTCCTAGCTCCTTGGACTTCTGGAATATCTTATTCCACCCCCTTCCATCCCCTAATGTAGAAGCTGATAGATCTTGTGTTATCCTGACTGTATTTCCACAATCCGGGAATGGTTTCTCTCTAGATGCTTGCAATATTTTCTCCTTGACCTGGGAAATATGGAATTTTGCCACAATGTTCCTAGGAGTTTCTCTTTTTGTATCTCTTTCAGGCAGTGACCGGTGGATTCCTTGAATACTTATTTTGCCCTCTGGTTCTAAAATATCAGGGCAGTTTTTCTTGATAATTTCATGAAGGATGATGTTTAGGCTCTTTTTATGATCATGGCTTTCAGGTAGTCACACAATTTTTAAATTGTCTCTCCTGGATCTATTTTCCAGGTCAGTTATTTTTCCAAAGAGATATTTCACATTATCTTCCATTTTTTCATTGTTTTGGTTATGTTTTGTGATTTCTTGGTTTCTCAGAAAGTCATTAGCCTCCATCTGTTCCATTCTCATTTTGAGAGAACTATTTTCTTCAGTGAGCTTTTGCACCTCCTTCTCAATTTTGCTAATTCTGCTTTTGAAAGCATTCTTCTCCTTATTGGCTTTTTGAACCTCTTTTGCCAATTGAGTTAGTCTATTTTTCAAGGTGATATTTTCTTCAGCATTTTGGGGGGGCTCCCTTAGCACGGTATTGACCCGTTTTTCACACTTTTCTTGCATCTCTCTCATTTATTTTCACAGTTTTTCCTCCACCTGTCTAACGATTTTCAAAATTCTTTTTGAGCTCGTCCAAAGGCTGAGGCTATTGGATAACTATTTCAGATGTTTGGGATACAGAGACCTTGACTCCCGTGCCTTTGCTTGATGGTAAGCATTGTGCTTCCTCATCAGAAAGGAAAGCAGCTAACATTTCTTCCCCTAGAAAGTAACCTTCTATGGTCTTATTTTTTTTAACTTTTCTGGGCACTATCCCAGCCAGTTATTTGAATTCTGAGATTGCTCTCCACCCCTGCCTAGATCCTCCCAGCTAGTGCTTGTGGTCTGAGATTCAAATGCTGCTCCCCAGCCTCAGGGCTTTAGGCAGCAGGCGTGGCTGTTATTCAGGGTAAGATTAAATTCAGAATCTCAGGTGGGGGCAGTGCTGCCTCCCAGGCTCAGTTCTCTCAGGGGGTTTATGCAGATATCTTCAATAATGGTCCAGAGCTCCTGCCTGCTCTGGAAGTCTCTGGCTGCCACTGCCTGTGCCTCCCAAGGGGGCGTGAGTTATGGAGACACCCTGCTCCCTTCTCAGCCAACCAAACAGTCTCTCTCACTGACCTGTAGTGCCTGTGGTTTGAGGGACCCTCGTGACTGCCAGAGATTCTGTCCCTGAAGCCTGCTCAGATCTGCTCCTCTTGGTGCCTGCACGGCCAAAGCAGGGCTGGCCTCCTCTCTGGTCCCCTGAGCAGCGGACCTTTGTTGAGGGTTTTTCAGGTCTTTCTGGAACAGAAACCTACTCCACTCCGTTTTTCTGTGGCTTCCACTGCTCCAGAATTTGTTAGGAGTTCTTCTTTATAGATATTTTATAGGCTGTGTTTTCAGAGCTAGCATATGTGTGTTTTTCTATTCTGCCCTCTTGCCTCCTCCCTCCCTCTCCCTATTCATCTTCCCGTTCCCCTTAATCTAAACACTGCTCCATACCTCTTTCATCTTGTTCTCTCACCTCCCCAATAGAGAGCCCTTATTTATCCTTTCCCCCTCCCTATTCACTTAATTTTTATTACTCTCTGAATTTAAAATATTTTTATATTCATGTAAATATATATGAATTATTGTCTCTTGAACCCATTCCTGCTGAAAGTTGCTTCCCAGAGCTACCTCATGACCCATCTGATTCTTCCACGTAAGTCCCTCCTCTCATACCTCATTTGCACACACCAATTAATATTTTTACCTCTTCCTCAACAATTTTACTTTTTGAAATCATGGTATACTCAGGTCTGCTACAATCTTTTTTTAAAGGATTATGAAATTCCAAATTAGAATTTTAGACATATGTTTCTCATTTTTCATGCAGAAAATTTTAACAGTCTTTTGCCATATACCATATGTTTCTCTTGGCTCTTGTATTAAGTTCAGGTTATCTTTTAAAACAAACCGCGAACGTAAAACATTTCATTATGTGTCTATTTTGTTTTTATTCAGGATTTTGCTTAGCTTTGATGAGTTGCTTCTACCTTTGTTGTTGTTGTTGTATTTGTCCTCCATTCTTGACGAGGCCCATGACATCAGGTAAATGATGACATGAGCTGCAGTTGAGTTTGATTTGAATTAGGGAGAGCTATGCAGGTCACCAGCCCTGCTTTCTCCTTCAGAGTCATCCGGATCCAATAATCAGATATCCTTCAGGATGATTGGAGAAGGCCCAGCATGCAATGGGAGATCCAGGACTTTTTAGGCTAAGATGCTTTAAGGTTCTCACTTGTAGTGTGGTATGTCCATTCAGTGAATAGACATCTTCAAGAAGTGATTCTGGAGAAGGTAATTTTAAATAGGAAAAAAACAAAAACAAAAAAAAAATCAAGCAAATGAGGGAAGACCCTCAAGATCGCTGTTCCAAAGAGAAACAGTTACCATTTTCATTCACTGTAACCCAGGAGGGCCCAAAATAAAACCATTAAGTGCATCTTGGGCAGATACCTATTGTGGTCTGATCTATAAGCTTCAGAATGAAGTGCATTTTAAGGAGAGAGGAAGGGGGGGAGAGAGAAAGGGAGGAGGGAGGGAGGAAAGGAAGGAAGAAAGAAAAGAAGGAAGGAAGGAAGGAAGAAAAAAAAGAAAGAAACCTAACCAATAAAACCTAAGTTATCCTGGCAGATTCTGGCCATCACACTTTACTTTCCTCTGGAGAGCAGAAGGAGAGGACCAACTGAATTATCCAAATGACTGGGTTCCCTTTCTGGAAGCTCAGAGTTCTCCGAGGGTGTATTTGTCCTCTTTTACGAGGATCATACCATGAGGAAAATGATGATATGACTTGCATTTGACTTTTATTTGAGTTAGCTATGGTAATTTTGGAGAATCTCAGTTCTTTTGCTTTGTAATATATAGTTTTCCAAAATCTTTGGTCTTTTAGTGCTACTTCTGCTAGGTTTTGTATGATTTAATTGTGGCATCACCATATTTAAACTGTTTTCTTTTTCTTGTTACTTGTAATATTTTATCATTGAAAGAAGTTTCAAAATTTGACTGTGATAATTTAACTATAATAATATGTTAATTTTCCCTGCCGCATTTATTTTAGTGGTGATTGGGGAATTGTTTCCATTTCTGCTTTTCTCTCTTGTTCTAAGACTTCAGGACAATTTTCTTTAATTATTTCTTGTATTATTGTGTCAAGATTCGTTTTTTTAATCGTAGCTTCAGGTACTCCTATCATTAATGTATTTTCTCTTCTTGATTTGTTGCCAAATCAATTAATTTTCTTATGAAATGTTACCGAGTACTTCCCATTTTCATTCTTCATATTTTTATTGATCTCTGATGAGTTTGCTAGGTACTTCCTGCCTAATTCTGATTTTCACGTGGTGACTTTCCTCCTTAACGTTCTGTATCTCCTTTTCCAATTCGTTGACTTTATTTCCATGACAAAGCGTGTGTTCGTACTTTGTTGCCAAAGAGGACCATGCCATCAGAGAAATGATGACATGATTTTCACTTGATTTTGTTTTCAGTGAGGGAGGGCTGTAGAGGTCACCAGCCTCACTTCTCCTCCACAGACAATTGAATCCTTTGACGACATATTCAACAGGATGCCTGGAGATGACTGAGTATGAGACAATGGAGGATAAGTGACTTGCCCTAGATCACATGGAAAGTGAGTGTCAAGTGTCTGAGGTGAGATTTTGAACTGAAATCCTCCTGACTCCTGCTCTGGTGCTCTATCCAATGTACCACTTAGTTGTCCCTATCCGCATCTCGTTGTTGGTGGATCTGTGAGCTGATCCAAGCATTCTGGAGAGCAATTTGGAACTATTCCCAAAGGGTTACAAAAATATGCATACCCTTTGACCCAGCAATATTGTTTCCATTACTGTATCCTAATATTGTTTCCATTACTGTATCCCAAAGAAGAAGAAAGAGTCCTCCATATACAAAAATATTAGTAGCACCTCTCTTTTTTGGTGGTCAAGAACCATAAACTGAAGTGTTATCAGTTACTTCCAGAATGGTAGAACAATTTGTGCTATATGAACATAATGTAATATGGAATGGTGGCTCTCCTTCGATTTCAAAGAGAACCAAAATGACATCACCATTGTAAAGTGAAAGTACAGTATGTCTGACTATGGCTGATCAGATAAATACAAGCTTGGAATACTCTGCCACAGATTGGGCACAGATAGTCCACGTGAATATTTGAGGTAGATACTCCAAATCTGTACATCCTACATTTTCTTTGTACTGTCTTAATGCTGCTTTGCTCAAAGAGCACAGCACAGTTTCTGATGTGGGCAAGTCATGCTGAGTGTTCCTATGCCAGTGTCTCCAATGTTGCACAGTCAAATTCAAAGTTCTTGAAAGAGACCTTGAAAGTGTCCTTGTATCGTTTCTTCTGGCAACCATAAGATCGCGTGTCCAATGTGAGTTCTCCACAAAATAGTCTTTTTGGCAAGCATACATTTTGCATTGGAAGAACGTGGCCATCAGAGCTGTACTCTTTGAACCATGGTTTGAATGCGTGGTAGTTCAGTTCTAGCAAAGACTTAAGTATCTGTAACCATATCCTGCCAGGTGATCTTCAGAATCTTCCTAAGACAGTTCAAATGGAAGCATTTTAGTTTTCTGGCATGATACTGATAGACAGTCCATGCTTCGCAGGCATACAACAATGAGGTAAGTACAACGACTCTGTAGACCTCAGCTTGGTACTCAGTCTAATACCTCCTCTCTCCCAAACTTTTTTCAGAGCCTTTGAAAAGCTGTGCTAGCCCTAGCAATGCATGCATCAAACTCATTGTGAATGTGTACATTGCTGGAAATTAATTGCCAAGGTAAGTGAACTTATCCACAGCATTCAAAACTTCTCCATTTGTTGTAATCAGTGACTCCATGTGTGGATGAAGTGGTGGTGGCTGATGGAGCACCTCTGTCATCTTGGTGTATATTATTAGGCCAAAATTAGCACAGGCAGCAGAGAATTGATCCAAACTTTGTGGACTCTCAATTTCAAAGGCTGCATTGACAGTACAATCATCCGCAAACAAAAAGTCGTGCACCATCATCCCCACAACTGTTTTTTGCCTTGTAGTCTTTTCAAATTGAAGAACTTACCATCAGTATGGTAGTTGACCTAGATGTCTGTTTTGTAAAAAGTTTGGATTCGCTCCTATAAATAACGCTCTCGAACAAGTTCCGTTAAAAGTGAAAGTAAAATTTTATTCTCTCAATGATACACGGGATAGAGGTTTTAGACTTACACAAAAAACAAGACAACACAATAGCTATTAATATCACTCCTAGTATAATAAGAATATAGATAGGAAGAGAATACATCACCAATTCAAGGGAACCTCAAAACTCAAGCGGCTGGGAGCCCCGTTGCAGCCTCAATCAACTTGAATTGGGAAAAGATTTTTCCGGGCGAAGCGTC
>CM053775.1:49160367-49176886 GCA_028658325.1 Potorous gilbertii
AACTGTTGAGTATTGTTCTTGCTACTAGGAAATAAGAAATACCGGTAATGGGGAATAGAAAGTTATCTAGCCCTACAGGACAAAGGAGAAGATGGGGTAAGGGAAGGGAGGGATGATAGAAGAGAGGGCAGATTGGTGATATGGGTAATTAGAATGTCCAGTGTATTGGGGAGGGGGGAGGGGACAAATGGGGAGAAAACTTTGGAACCCAAAATCTTGTGAAAATGAATGTAAAAAGTTAAATAAATGTATTTAAAAAAAAATATTATTTGTGTCTCGATTAATAGTTTTTAAAAATTTCTTTTGTGGTGTATTTTACAAATCCTTTAAAAAGAGGTATCACCTGACCAAAAGCTGAAAGTTTTTTATGTGATGTGAACTGTATTAAAACTGAAAAATAAAGTAGAAAATTAAACAAAATGAGGGAAGAAAAGAAGGAAAAGTATGCAAAGGTCTGTTATAAATGAAGCATAATGAA
Source organism: Potorous gilbertii (assembly GCA_028658325.1). NCBI lineage: Eukaryota > Metazoa > Chordata > Mammalia > Diprotodontia > Potoroidae > Potorous > Potorous gilbertii. The sequence goes on from CM053775.1 coordinate 49,160,846, forward strand.
GCACGAAGAATTAAGGAAATATTGTGCACATTGAGAACAACAGTATAAATGGAAAAAGATGAAATATAAACGTAAAAATAAAACAATGAAAATTATAAAAATGAAGTATTTTCATGAAATTGTAAAAATCAAACAGAATTTAAAGGAAGTGATATGAGAAGCCACCACCAACATGTACAATATTGTGTTTGGAAGCCTGAAACTGCTACATCTTGTATGTTTTTGGTCATTCCAATGTATCAATCTGTTTTCATTGTATTATTTTTCTCCTTTAAAATATTATTTGTCAAGTGGGCTATTTACATATGGAGACAGAGAGACAGACTGTACTTTTGGAAAAAAAGTTACTTAATCTTTTATTCTCTATGCAAAGAATCTCCAAGTTAATGTTCTCTTCTCAATGTCAGAAGTTTAATTTAGGCTCTCACTTCCTCTTTTTTGTGTTATCATAGGAATAGGCTGATTACTACTCCTGGCTCAAGGTATTAAATCTTTTTATACATTCCCTTCTCCATGAGTTTTTCTTTCAGTTCAATATGGGCAATATCATAATCTTACTCAAAAATAAAAATTGTTTTACCTTAATCTTGTCTTTGAAATTTTATAACTTTTTTGTACCTCATATTAGTACATTGGTAAGCATACACATATATTTGAGATTCATTTCTTTTAAACTGATACATATTTATGACTAAAACATCTATAGACCACTGCTTTAGAGGAGAGAAATTAAAACACAGAGTGTTGGATAAGGAAGGGGCATTATTGTTTGTCTTATAAAATACCAAATTTTGCAGAAGATAACAATAGCTCAGATATTTGAAAGAATTTCCTTTTCTGAAGTTAAAATTTCTACAATAAATAGAAACAACGTGAGAAGCTAACCACACAGATGAAAGAGAGTTTATTGTTCTGGGATTATCTGATCTTTTTAACTGCCAAGAGTATCTGTTTGGGGTATTCTTAGTCCCCTACATGATTACTCTGTTGGGAAATGTTTTAATCACTGTGCTCATTAAATATGAGCTAGCTCTACATATCACCATGTATTTTTGCCCCAATGGGAAATTTTCCTTCTTGAGTATCTGTTTGGTGTCAATCAGTTTTCTCAGACTTCTTTTATTACTTTTATTTAGCGATTACATTATAACGACAGAGAAATATTATAGGAATCTGTAGAGTGTTCTAGTTTAATCAGACAGGCTTCTTTGGAAGGTCAACAGAAAAAAAGTGAAAATGTCCCATTTATAATGTAGCCAAGGCACAAAATGTATGAGTAAGAATTACACTGAACATGCCTCCAAAAGTATGATTTTCCTAGGTAATCAAACCCCTAGGAGCATTTTGCACTTGATTCACAGAGGCAGAATCCTAAGTGGCTATTTCTTACAACCAGTTGTTAAAATCCTCCTTTTGCATTTCAAACATCATTTACAAACAGTGAAAACTAGAAATCCAGTAGATAGAATTATCAGAAATCAAGCTCCAAGAATCACATCAACAATTTTTATATTAAAAGTAGAGTATATGGTACCAGACACTAAATGGACACTGGATTATTTTCAAATCATTTCCCATTATGTCCATTTTTAGATATTTTTCAAGAAAAGTAGCACTTTTTAAAAAGAAAGATCATTTGATGGCTCTTATCTTTCTCCACCTGGACTCACAGCAAGTCTCAGTCAAAATAATTTTAAAAGCATAAAAGTGTAAAGATATTATTGTTGAGGGACTTTCTCTTTTGTTAGATATTACTACATGGGCTAATGTGTTACAAATAACAAATACAGCTACAAAGAGGCACTCTGCCTTTAGATGACTATTAAAAGAAAAAGTGGACCATTGTAAGGCGTATGCCCACGTCTAAATTCTTTAAGATGTCAATCTTCCTGAGCACAGAGGGGAAGGAGGCACTTGGATCAGTTTTTAAGCATATTATTTGGAGAGAAATGAAATAAACTGAAAAACAATAGGCTATTCTTAAAAGATATGAAATCATAGAGATTTGACTATGATATTCCTATGAGTTTTCCTCATAGGATCTGTTTTAAGTGGTGATTTATGGATTTTTTCTATTTCTACTTCCCCCTTGTGCTAATGCTTAAGGACAATTTTCTTTAATGATTTCTTGTACTGTTGTATCACAATTCTTTATTGATCATAACTTTCTGTTAGTCCAATTTTTATTTTTATGTTTTCTTGATCTGTTCTACAACTCTTGTTGTTTTTCTTACAACATATTTCACTTTCTCTTCATTTTTCCATTGTTCATATTTTGGTTAATTATTTTCTGATCTCTTTCAATTGATCTGGCTTCACTTTGCCCAATTCCAATTTTCAAATTGTCAATTTTCCCCTTAAGATTCTGAATTTCTTTTTCTAATTGTTTGACTTTCCTTTCATAATCTTCTCATTTTTCTTCGTTTATTCTTATTTTTTCTTTAGTTTTTAATCCATGTGTGCCATTTGGTTTTTATCTTCCTTTTTAAGATCTTCTAAGTCTTCTTTTTGGGCAAGTGACTATTTGACATTACTCTTTTGGGGTTTCTTTACTTCAATATCCTCCAGAAAATGGATCCCTATTCCCATAGTCACTTTCTATGGTTGGATTCTATCTGCATTCCTGTGCATTACTCTGGTAAAAAAGTTTCGTTTTTGTATTCACCTCTAGCCCAGCGATCTCGAAAATGGTGCTTCTTGCCCCAGATCTTCAGTTCTCTCCTCCTGCCTGGAACGAAACCTAATCTCCAGACTCCTGTAAGTCGCTGCAGCCAGGAGCTTTCAGCCTCACTGCTTCTGTACTCACCAGGATTGTGTTGGTTACTTCTCGCCCCAGCTGCTCTTCTTAGCACAGCTGAGTATGGTAATACTTATGGACAAAGGTTCCCTCAGTCTTCCAGGGCTCAAATTCCCTACTCCCCTCAGTATCAGGGGGGCTACAAGTTAGTGTGGCTAGAGTCAAGGCAGTCTCTCAAACCATCTGATTCTAGGAATTGCCTCTTGTGTGACTTGAGATTTATGGTAAAACTGGACCTTAGGTTGGAGGTGTTTTCTCTTTATAGGAAACAAACCATGTCCACTCATTTTTCTTCCAGTCTTCTCAAATCTCAGGAAAACCCAGGTTGTGACCCTATTCTTATTTATCTCAACCAACACTTTTTTTTCACTCTAAAGTGGTCTTTTAACACATTTGTAAGGAACAATCTTGAGAGCTGGAAATTTTCTGACCTACTCCACCATCTTCCCAGAACCCTCCCAACACAAACTTTCTAAGCTAGCAAATGAACGAGTATGGTGATTGTCCCTCATCTTCGAAGAGGATCAAAGTGACATCACCAAGACAAAGTGAAATTTCAGTGACGCTGACTGTGGCTGATCGGATACATATGAGCTCATATTGCTGTACCACAGGTGAGGCACAGAGAATCTGTGTGAATATTTGGGGTGTTTGTCGAAAATTTGTGCATCCTGTATTGACATTGTGCTGCCTCAATTCTGCTTTACTCAGAAAGCACAGCACCCTTTTTGATATGGGCATTCCATGAGGAGAGATCCTGTGCCAGTGTCACTCAGGTTGCACAGTGTTTTGTGATTTTTTTTTTAAAGTTCGAATTCGCTCCTATAAATAACACTCTCAAACAAGTTCGGTTAAAAGTGAAAGTAAAATTTTATTCTCTAGATAATACACGGAATAGAGGTTTTAGACTTACACAAAAAACAAGACGACACAATAGCTATTAATATCACTCCTAGTATAATAAGAATATAGATAGGAAGAGAATAAATCACCAATTCAAGGGAACCTCAGAATTCAAGCGGCTGGGAGCCCCGTTGCAGCCTCAATCAACTTGAATTGGGAAAAGAATTTTCCGGGCAAAGCGTCCTTCCCATGGATGAAGCTCAGAAGCTGCTAGGAATCGGGGGTTTTTATAGAGTATCCAAACAAAGAAGGCTTCGTGCCGATTGTAGTTATATAAACTTTTTGGCAAAAAGGGTTTCAACATGTGTAGCTAAAGTTAATTTTAAGGATCATGTCCTTGTTGATGTATTCCATTCGCCTGAAGCTTGACAGTTTCCTTATCAATATCGTATGTTCTAGGGAGGGGAGCCACCTCTCCCTAAACAAACGTATTCCAGGAATGGCTAGTTCCTGGATATTATGCCAAGAACCTTCAGAAGTTCATGGAATGGACATTTCCAAGCACTGAACTTTTCAACTCGACGTCTCCAAGCACTGAACTTTTCAACTCTCTCTATGTTAGGCCGATTTTATTCGAATGATCTTATATTCTTATAAGGAATTCTTAATTTCTTATTCACACAGTCAAAACTAAAATTCTTGACAGAGACCTTGAGAATGTCCTTGTACCATTTCTTGTGATATGATCGCCTGCCTCATGCTAGCTGTCCATAAAATAGTCTTTTTGGCATGTGTACATTTTGCATTTGTACAATGTGACCAGCCCATATGAGTTGCGCTCTCTGAAACCCAGTTTCAATACGTGGCAGGCCAGTTCGAGCAAGGAGTTCGGTGTCTGGTACCTTATCCCAGATGATCCCCAGAATCATTCTAAGGCAGTTCAAATGGAAGCTATTCAGTTTCTTAGCATGGCGCTGGTAGACTATCCATGTTTCACAAGCATATAACAATGAGGTCAGCACATTGGTTCTGTAGACCTTAATGTTGGTAGTCAGTCTAATAACTCATCTCTCCAAAACTTTTCTTCAGAACCTCCCAAACACTGAGCTAGCTCTGGCAATACGTGCATCAAACTCATTGTCAATGTGCACATCCCTGGAAAGTACACTACCAAGGTAAGTGAACTTATCCACAGCATTCGAAATTTCTCCATTTGTTGTAACAGATGCTTCCACGTATGGAAGGTGTGGTGGTGACTGATGGAGCACCTGTGTTTACTTGGTGTTAACTCTTAGACCAAAATTAACACAGGCAGCAGAAAATTGATTCATACTTTGTCGCATCTCATCTTCAGAGTCTACACTGAGTGTACAATCATCTGTAAAGAGGAAATCATGCACCAACCCTCCCTACCCTTTGGTCTTGGCTTGAAACCTTTTCAAATTAAAGAAATTGACATCAATATGGTAGTTGACCTAGATGTTGTGTTCATCCTCATTGAAAGCATTTCTCATCATGGCTTAAACATCACGCTAAAAAACGTGGGAGCAAACACACAACCCTATTTTACGCATTGGTGACTGAGAAGGCATGAGAGAATTTTTCATCATCCAGAACTCGGGCAAACATGTCACCACGAAATTGACGTACCATAATGGTGAACTTCTCCAGGCAACGAAATTTTGACGTAATTTTCCATAAGCCCTCCCAACTACCAGTGCCAAAGTTCTTGGTCAGATCTACAAATGTTGTTTGCAGACATCTGTTCTGCTCTTGGCATTTCTCCTGGAGTTGTCAGGCAGCCAACACTGGAACACAGGGAACAAGGACTGTTCCTTGGCCCTTTCTGAAGCACACTGGCTCTCAGGTGTATGACCATCTTCCAGGGGAAGGATCAGCCTATTAAGGAGGAGTCTAACAAGAACATTACCAGCAAAGAATAAGAGAGAGATCCCCCCGTGATTGTCACAGGACAATCTATTCCCTTTAGCCTTATAGAGATGGGCAATGGAGGCATCCTTGAACTCATAGGGGGATAAGCTCTTCTTGCCATTTAACCTGGAAAATTTCAGTCAACTTCTGTATGAACAGTGCTTCCCCTACCTTTTAAATCTGAGCTAGAATAGAATAAGCACCAGGTGATTTGCCACATGAAAGGAGGCTAATGGCCCTAAAAACCTCTTCTTCTGTTGGAAGTTCAGATAAGGAGTGATTGACTTCAACATGAGGTAAACAGTCAATGACCTCAGCATTGATTGATGATGGTCTGTTGAGAATACTGTGGAAGTGTTCAGCCCATCTCTCTGGGATTATGTCCTTATCACTAATCCATGTGGCTCCTTTAGCACTGAGTAAATGTAAGGCACCACAGGTTTTTGGTCCATAAAAACCTTCAGGGAATCATAAAATCCCTTTGGATTGTTACTATCTGTGTAAAATTGAACTTTATCTGCCTTCTTTCTGAGTCAGGAATTTTCCATTTCTGTATGCTTTGCTTGTACTTGATTTTTGATGAGATTAACTGTTGCCTTCTTAGCAGTGGAGGAGCTATTCTGCTGTTAAATCTTGTGGAGTTTTCATTTTTCATTTAGCAGGTTCCGAATTTCCTCATCATTTTCATCAGATCAGTCTTGGTATTTGCGAGTATACTGACACAGATGAGCAAATGCAGTGCCGTACACCAAAACTCCAACAACTGCTCATTACTTTTCTGCTCCACGGTTACCAACTGTGTATTGACTCAACACTCCCTCCAAGTTAGCAGCAACTGTGAGAGAAGGGCTCTAATTTGTTGACAGTCATTCTTTGGTAGTCATTTTGCCTTGAGGGGGGCACTTTAGAAGGGCTCTAATTTGTTGACAGTAATTCTTTGGTAGTCATTTTGCCTTGAGGGGGGCACTTTTGATGAATATGAATAATTAGCCTGAATAGAATAAGTCTATGATCAGTCCAACACTCTGCACCACACACTGCCTTTGTCATTCCGACATTTTTTTTCTGTCTCTCCTCCTTACAATCACATAGTCTAATTAAATGCCAATGCTTGCTGCGAGGGTATATCCATGAAGTTTTATTGCATTTAGGTAAAGAGAAGACAGTGTTGTTGGTGAGAAGAAGGTCATGTGATGCACAAGTCTTCAGCACTAAACGACCATTGCTGTTGTTGTTTCCAACTCCATTCCTCCCTACGATTCCCTGTCAAGTCTTGTAGTCTGATCCTACACTATCATTAAAGTTGCCCAGAATTATAAGCTTGTCCTCTTTTGGCACATTGAAAATACGGATCTCTAGGTCTTCAGAAAATTGTTCTTTGACTTCATCAGGGTTTGTCATGGTGGGAGCACTGGCACTGATGATGGTGGCATGGTATTTTCCCGCAAGCAGAAATCACATTGTCATGAGTCTACCATTCACTCCTTTTGGCAGGCATACCAACATGCTGATTAGATTATTTTTGATTGGAAATCTCACAGTAGCTTCAGTGCCCCACTTCACTGCATCTGGTGGGGTTCAGACTCTGGAAGCCTCCTTGAGCTCCCCTTGAATCTTCCCACTTAATCTGGCCTTCCTTACACAAATCTAATCTTCCCATTTGTTCTGGCAGTGTCAGGAAGCCCATGGGCTTTTCATTATCATTTCAGGTCTCTTGCACTCCCCACCTTTGATCTCATCAAAACGCCGTTCCCCAGAGTGCCGACCACTCCCATCAAGATCTGTATCTGGAGGAGGAGTGAAGATGGTGGAGTAGAAAGACACACATAAGCTACCTCCAAAACCACAGCCTATAAAGTGTCTGTAAAGAAGAACTCCTAACAAATTCTGGAGCGGTGGAAGCCACAGAACAATGGAGTGGAGGAGATTTATGTTCCAGAAAGACCTGCAAAACCCTCAGCTAAGGTCCATCACACAGGGGACAAGAGAAGAACCCAACCCTACCTTGGCCTCGTGGCACCAAGAGGAGCAGATCTGAGCAGGCTTCAGGGACAGAATCTCCAGCAGCCGCGAAGGCCCCTCCATCCACAGGCGCTACAGGTCAATGAGAGAGAATTCTGGGCTGGCTGAGAGGGGAGTGGGGTGTCTCGATAACTCAGGCCCCCTCGGGAGGCAGTTGGAGAAGCAGTGGTAGCCAGGGGCTCCTGGAGCAGGCAGGACCTCAGATCCATAACTGAAGTTCTCTGCATAAACCCGTTGAGGGAACTGAGCCTGGGAGGCGACCCTGCCCCCACCTGAGAACCTGAGTTAAATTTTGCCCTGAATAGCAGCTGGGCCACCAGCAGAAAGCTCTGAGGCTGGGGAGCAGCATTAAAATCTCAGACCCCAAGCACTACTTGGGCAGATCAAGGCGAGGGTGGAGAGGAATCTCAGATGTCAAATAACTGGCTGGGAAAATGCCCAGAAAAGTGAAAACAAATAAGACTATAGAAGGTTACTTTCTTGGTGACCAGATGTTTCTTCCCTTCCTTTTTGATGAGGAAGAACAATACTTACCATCAGGTAAAGACATATAAGTCAAGGCCTCTGTACCCCAAATATCTGAAATAGATATCCTATGGGCTCAAGCCATGGAAGAGCTCAAAAAGGATTTTGAAAATCAAGTTAGACAGGTGGAGGAAAAACTGGGAAGACAAATGAGGGAGATGCAAGAAAAGCACGAAAAACAGGTGAATACCTTGCTAAAGGAGACCCAAAAAATGCTGAAGAAAATAACACCTTGAAAAATAGGCTAACTCAATTGGCACAATAGGTTCAAAAAGCCAATGAGGAGAAGAATGCTTTCAAAAGCAGAATCAGCCAAATGGAAAAGGAGGTTCAAAAGCTCACTGAAGAAAATAGTTCTCTCAAAACTAGAATTTAACAGATGGAGGCTAATGACTTTTTGAGAAACAAAGAAATCGCAAAACAAAACCAAAAGAATGCAAAAATGGAAGAGAAGGTGAAATATCTCATTGGAAAACCAACTGACCTGAAAAATAGATCCAGGAGATATAATTTATAAATTATGGGAATACATGAAAGCCATGATCAAAAAAAGAGTCTAAACATAATCCTTCATGAAATTATCAAGGAAAACTGCCCTGATATTCTAGAAGCAGAAGGAAAGATCAGTATTCAAGGAATCCACCATTCAACGCCTGAAAGAGATCCAAAAAGAGAAACTCCTAGGAACATTGTGGTCAAATTCCAGAGTTCCCAGGTCAAGGAGAAAATATTGCAAGCAGCTAGAAAGAAACAATTACAGTGTTGTGGAAATACAGTCAGGATAACACAAGATCTAGCAGCTTCTACATTAAGGGATTGAAGGGAATGGAATAGGATATTCCAGAGGTCAAAGGAACTGGGACTAAAACCAAGAATCACCTACCCAACAAAACTGAGTATAATACTTCAAAGGAAAAACTTGTCTTTCAATGAAATAGAGGACTTTCAAACATTCTTGATGAAAGCACCAGAACTTAAAAGAAAATATGATTTTTAAACACAACAATGAAGAGAATCATGAAATAGTAAATAGCAAAGAGAAGTCATAAGGGACTTACTACAGTTGAACTGCTTACATTCCTACATGGAAAGACAATATCTGTAACTCTTGAAACTTTTCGGTATCTGGGTAGTTGGTGGGATCACACACACACACACACACACACACACATGCATGCACACACAAAGACAGAGAGTACATAATGAATTGAGTAGGAAGGGATCATGTCTTAAAAAATGAAGTTAAGCAGTGAGTGAGAATTGTATTGGGTGGAGAGAGGAAGAAATGTAATGGGGCAAATTGTCTCTCACAGAAGAGACAGGCAGGAGACTTTTTAATGGAGGGAAAAGAGGGGAGCTGAGAGAAAAAACATGAAGTTTACTCTCATCACATTTGACCAAGGAAGAAATAAAATGCACACTCATTTTTGTATGAAAACCTATGTTACAATACAGGAAAGTGGGGGAGATGGGAATAAGCAGGGTGGGGGGGGATAATGAAAGGGAGGGCAATGGGAGGAGGGAGCAATTTGAAGTCAACACTTGGGGAGGGACAGGGTGAAAAGAGAAAATAGAAGCAATGAGGGACAGGATAGGATGGAGGGAAATATACGTAGTCTTACACAACATGACTATTATGGAAGTAATTTCCAAAACTACACAGATATGGCCTGTATTGAATTGCTTGCCTTCCCAAGGCAATGGGTGGGGAGGGAGGAATGGGGAGAAGTTGGAACTCAAAGTTTTAGGAACAACTGTTCAGTATTTTTCTTGCTACTAGGAAATAAGAAATGCAGGTAATGCTGAATAGAAAGTTATCTGGCCGTACAGGACAAAAGAGAAGATGGGGACAAGACAAGGGAAGGATGATGGAAGAGAGGGCAGATTGGTGATAGGGGTAATTAAAATGATCAGTGTATTGGAGAGGGGGGAGGGGACAAATGGGGAGAAAATTTGGAACCCAAAATTCTGTGAAAATCAATGTAATATTTAAATAAATAAATTTATTTTATTAAAAAATACACAATGAATGAAATAAAATAAAATAAAAATGCAAAAAAATAATAGATCTGTATCCATTTCCATACTACCCCTAGCAAGATCTCTGGCTTGCCCCCTCAGATTCCCACTTAGGCGCCCCGTAGCCTGCCTCCTTCTCTGTCTCGTGATAGCCTCCAGGTGTTTCCAGCCTTTGATCCTCCTTGGACTTCTCCTCAAGACCCTTCCTGAACCCCTTTCCCCATCACCCTGGACTACCAGATGAACCCCCCCAAACCCCTCCTATACTCTTTTCTGTATTTAAGTTCCATCTTGCCTCCATGTAGGCGCTCATATTCAATCCAGCTTAGACTCGGTCTAACTGGGATTCTGTCTGGCCCCACTTGTGGATACAAGCGTCGCAAAAATGCTTAAGCCCCGTAACAGGCAACCCAACTTGGCAAATCTTCAATAAACTTTGTTTTCTTTGGCTTTAAGAAGGCTTTAGTCGAATTCATTCCAGCACGACCTGGACTGTCGGTATTTTGGGGTCCCCCATCACCCCTCAATCTCATCATTTCCAGTCCAGTAAAAGGTGTATTCAGCTCCAACTTCAGTAAGCTGTTCCTCATTTTCCCATCTTGTTGCACCCAGGACTTCTCTTGCAACAAAAGCAGTGCTTCTTTCAAGTATACTGGATTTTATGTTCTCTGTTAGTACACACTTGCTCCATGTGCCAAGAATAAGTGCAGATGTTTTCGTGCATTTTGGACTTTTTTTGTGTGTTTTGACTGCATAGTGGGATTCCCTTCCTGCTGTGGTGTGGCCAGGGTGGCGTAAGCAGATAGTGTTTAGGCCACCTTTTCTAACGCCTTTTCTCACACATGGAAGTGAGCAGTTTGATCCTTAAAAAGTTGCTCAGACACCCAGGGGGCTGCTGAGTCCCAGTACTGCTTCCAGTAATAAACGACCCTATGACCTGGGCCACCTGTGTGCAGGGTTGTGACTACAGCTCCCTGTGTCTGCGCACCTGCTGCTTCATCCCTTGCCCGTCACTACAGGACTTTGAGGTGAAATGGTATGGGAAATGTCTTTTGATTCGTGTGTAAATTAGATTTAAGTGAGGCGGAGTTGCAAGAAGTCCCCAGGTTCACTCTCTCCACCAGAGTCATCATAGTGCACTGGCAAGACAAAGTCAAGACAGCTGGTGATGGCTCAAGATGCGGTGTATGACTTTGGTGTCCTTGGTGTGCAACAAAGCTCTAAATGCTCCATATCTCTTGCTCCATCTGCTTTCATGGACATTAGAACAAATTGTTCTCATGCGCCTACGCCACCAGAGTAAGTCTTCACATGCTTGGGGTAGACACCCCCGTAACTCAACAATGGTTTTGAGAACTTCTGATTGCCCTCAACCTGGTTTGGCCCGTCTGCCAAAATCGTTTACCGGTATGTAGCCCCTGTATATGCTGCAGTTTCTTGGAGCCACAGGTGAGAGTTAGGAGGAATAGATGGACACCAGGTGGAAAGAGCCCTGACGAAGACTTGGAAGCTATCACCCCAAAGATATTAGTCCTACCTGAACATGCCCCACACCCCAGAAAATGAATTACAAAACTTTTGGAACAACTATGACTGTTTTCAAATTTACGTTACACATTATATTTTTTTCCAAATTATTTTCTTACAATGTCTCATCCAATCCTTTTTGGGAGTGAAACAAACCATTTAAGGACAACTGAAAATGCAAATAATATCAAAGAGATATTGTTTCTTGCAAATAGAAGTAGGAGGGCTTTTGCAAAATCTCTGAAATTTTGTCTCCTTAGATTTTATTCATTTGTTAGTATCATTTCCAGTGTGATACTACCATAATTTGAAGTATCTAGAGAAATTTGACGTTATTTGTTAAATAAAATTAATTTTAATAACTAGACTCCTTGAGCAGTCTTGAGATAATGAAGCAGTAACCTCCATCTATCTTCCATGAAGGAGCACAGCATCATAACGCTGTCAATTACTATCTGAACCATTCCTCTTATGGACAATTTTCTAAGTATGTTCAAGTCATTGAGTACTTGAATTTACAGTCAAAATGGACCATGGTCGGGACCTAAACCAAACTCTTTACCTCACAATCAGATTATTTGAGATTGAAATAAACAAAGGTAGCTTGCCAAACGTTGCACAAGTTAAAGATAATCTAAATGAATTGCAACTCCACTCCATGTCATGTGATGATTAATACATTTCTTTCACATCAATCTAATAAGTATAGGATTGTAACAACTATATTTGGAGTTGTCATTCTAAAGAGTTGAAGAAAATTTTTGTATAGGGCAACAGTTGTGCTAGATGTTATGTTTCATTTTTTATTTAAGGAATAAAACATACATTTCCATGGCATATTAAAAAAAGACGATTTTTATCTTTTTCATATGTCCTTTATAGCTAATTTGTGCAGTTATAACAGTCAATAACTTATTCAGTCAAAATCATTTTCAAAAATATTGCTGTTGCTCTTGTATACAATGTTCTGATAGTTTGGCTCATTACATGCTTCATTAATGTATAACAGTCCTTTCATGTCTCCAAAATCACTGAGCTCATCTCCCATAGCACAGCAGTATTCCACCACAATCACACACCACAGTCTGTTCAACCACTTCTCAATCTATGGACATTCCTGAAATTTCTAGGTGTTTTGCATCACAACTGAGCTGCTGTAAATATTCTACGACATATAGATTCTTTTCTCCTTTCCCTAATTACCATCAGAAGTATGTCAAGCAGTGTTGTTGCTGAGTCAAAGAGAATAGATAATTTAATAACTGGGAATATTTCCAGACCGTTCTCCAAAATGGTGGGATCATTTCACAATTCTACCTACAATGAATTAGTGTCTCATTTTTGCCACATCCCCTCCTATATTTGTCACTTTCCTTTGCTATCGTTCTAGCCAATACAACAGGTTAAAAAAAATACCCCTCTGCTTCATTATGCACCCCTCTGATTAAAATGACCCAGAGCATTTCCGCATATAACCAGAGATCATCCTGATTTCTTCATTGGAAAACTGCCTACCTACAGCACCTGACCATAGATTAACCCACAATCCCACAGACGTGACAAACTTCATGCATTTTAGACTTTAAAACCTAAATGATATACCATTCACAAAAATTCCCTACCAAACGTCAGCTTTCCTTGCGATCTCAATCATATCTGTTCTGTTTTCAGAAAACTTTCTAATTTCATATAATCAAAATTATCCATCCAATTCTGCTCTCTATCACTTGCTTATCCACCAACTGTTGTTTATCCATAAGTCTTACAAGGAATATACTTCTCCTCCAACTCTCATGGAAATTTCTCTTTTATATGCAGGTCATGTATCCAATTTGACCCCACTCTGATTAATCATGCAAAACATTGACCTATATAACCAATTATTCTAACCCACTCTTTTCCTTCTCAGTCTATTTACACCCTATACCAATTACCTTATCTCTCTCCTTACCCTTTAATTACGTACTTTACCCACTCCACCCTTCTAAAAGTCTGCCCCCACTATATTCTCTACTTTTCTTACCTCTCTAGAAGTGCAGAAGACTTCTGAATGCTGTTTCCTCTTCAACTCAGACGAGATTAAGGTTCGAATATTAAAAGCCCTCCACCCCACTTACTTACCATCTACTAGTTCTTCCTTTCACTCCATTCTCATGTGATAAATGTTGCTTTTATATTTCTCTACTCAATTCTGCTTTTTTTAGAATGGCCCCCACTTGTACAACTCAATCACAACCTTTCTTTCAAACTACCTGAGTAACAAAAATTTTAAGAATACTGATAATGTTTTTGAGTGTGTAATAAGTTAAGAGCTTGAATTTAATGAGTGCTATTAATTTGTCTTAATGTTTTCCTTTTATTTCTTCTGGATATGATGGAGTGATTTGACCTGGACCCCTAAAAGGAAAGGATCAGGTCTTTGCAGAATATTACCACACCACTCAATTCACTGGCATTTTCCCCAGGCATCTGACCCACCCCATCCCACCTACCTATGCAACAATCCTTTCAAGAGAACTTCCACTGGGCTTGTCCAACCACTTAACTCCTTTCATAGCATGCATCTAGCCCAACCCAGGCTAATTACTCTTCCTTAATCCCATAAACATCTTCTCACAGACCCTTTTAAATTCATAGATTCACGGGGAATCTCACTAGCTCCTACTGGCATTACAATAAGCCTTCCAATCTAGGCAAATTGAAGACTTGAATGCTTGATTTCTTTCCACTTATGCTTACATTGTACCCTTATATTTCAGGTTTCCCAACAACCCCAAATCACATCATAACTTTTATAGCAAGTTTTCCAGAGGGGGGCGGAGCCAAGATGGAAGAGTAGAAAGACTCACATATACTAGCTCCGAACCCACAGCCCATAATTTTCTATAAAAAGAACTCCCAACAAATTTTGGAAGACTGCAGCCATGCAACAACAGGGTAAAGGAGATTTCCCTTCCATAGAGCCCTGAAAAACTGAATCCCAAAGGCCCGTGGCACACCTGATGGGAGCAGAGCTCAGCCCTGCCCTGGCTGCGTGGCACTGAGAGGAGCAAGCAGATGTGAGCAGGATTCAGGGACAGAATCTACAGTGGCCACGAAGGTCCCTCCACCCAAAAACGCAAAGGTCAGTGAGATAGACGTCTGGACGGGCTGAGAGGTGAGTGGGGTAACTCCATGACTCGGGCCCCCTCGGGAGGCAGCTGCAGAGGCAGCAGGTAGCCAGAGGCTCCCAGAGTAGACAGGAGCTCGGCAGCAGCTCCATTACAGAAAGTCTCCACATAAACCGCCTTAGAGAACTAAGCCTGGGAGGTGGCCCTGCACCCCAGCTGAGCACCAGAACTTAAGCTCCCATTGAACAGCAGCCAGGCCTGCCATCAAAAGTCCTGAGGCTGGGAAGCAGCATTTGAATCTCAGAGCCCAAACACTGGCTGGGCAGATCTAGGTGTGGGTGGAGAGGACTCTCAGAAGTCAAAGAGCTGGCTGGGATAAAGCCTAAAAAAGGGAAAAAAATAAGACCACAGAAGGTTATTTTCTTGGTGACCTAATGATTCCAAGCTTCTTCTCTGACGAAGAAGAAAACTGCTCACCATTAAGTAAAGACATAAGCGTCAAGGCCTCCGTATCCCAAACATCTGAAATCGATATCCAATGGGCTCAGGCCGTGGAAGAGCTCAAAAAGGATTTTGAAAATCAAGTTAAACAGGTAGAGGAAAAACTGGGAAAAGAAATGAAAGAGATGCAATAAAATCATGAAAAACAGGTCAATACCTTAATAAAGGAGACCAAAAAAAATGCTGAAGAAAATAAAACCTTGAAAAATAGACTAATTCAATTGGCAAAAGAGGTTCAAAAAGCCAATGAGGAGAAGAATGCTTTCAAAAGCAGAATTAGCCAAGTGGAAAAAGAGATGCAAAAGGTCACTGAAGGAAATAGTTCTTTCAAAATTAGAATGGAACACATGAGGCTAATGACTTTCTGAGAAACCAAGAAATCACAAAACAAAAGCAAAAGAATGCAAAATGGAAGAGAGTGTTAAATATCTCATTGGAAAAACAACTGACAAAGAAAATAGATCCAGGAGAGACAACTTAAAAATTATGGGACTATCTGAAAGCCATGATCAAAAAAATAGCCTAGACATCATCCTTCATGAAATTATCAAGGAAAACTGCCCTGATATTCTAGAACCAGAGGGAAAAATCAGTATTCAAGGAATCTACCATTTACCGCCTGAAAGAGATCCAAAAAGAGAAACTCCTAGGAACACTGTGGCCAAATTCCAGAGTTCGCAGGTCAAGGAGAAAATATTGCAAGCAGCTAGAAAGAAACAATTCCAGTATTGTGGAAATACAATCAGGGTAACACAAAATCTAGCA
>CM053775.1:49177386-49191348 GCA_028658325.1 Potorous gilbertii
TGTGTGTGTGTGTAATACCACCAACTACCGAGATCCTGAAAAATTTATGGAGTTACAAATATTGTCTTTCCATATAGGATTGTAAACAGTTAAACTTTGGTAAGTCCCTTGTGAGTTCTCTTTGCTGTTTACTTTTTCATGCTTCTTCTCATTTTTGTGTTTGAAGGTCAAATTTTCTTTTCAGCTCTGGTCTTTTCATCAAGAATGCTTGAAAGCTCTCAATTTCATTGAAACACCATATTTTCCCCCTGAAGTATTATACTCAGTTTTGCTGGGTAGGTGATTCTTGACTTTAGACCCAGTTCCTTTGAGTTCTGGAATATCCTATTCCACGCCCTTCGATCTCTCAATGTAGAAGCTTCTAGATCTTGTGTCATCCTGATTGTACTTCCACAATACTTGAACTGTTTCTTTCTAGCTGCTTGCAATATCTTTTCCTTGCCCTGGGAACTCTGGAATTCAGCCACAATGTTCCCAGGAGTTTCTCTTTGTGGATCTCTTTAAGGCGGTGATCAGTGGATTCCTTGAATACTTATTTTGCCCTCTGCTTCTAGAATATCAGGGCAGTTTTCCTTGATAATTTCATGAAGAATGACGTCTAAGCTCTTTTCTTCATCATGGCTTTCAGGTAGTCCCACAATTTTTAAATTGTCTCTCCTGGATCCATTTTCCCGGTCAGTTGTTTTTCCCATGAGATATTTCACATTATCTTCCATTTTTTCATTCTTTTGGTTTTGTTTTGTGATTTCTTGATTTCTCAGAAAGTCATTGGCCTCCATCTGTTCCATTTTAATTTTGAGAGAACTATTTTCTTCAGTGAGCTTTTGCACCTCTTTTTCCACTTGACTCATTCTGCTTTTGAAAACATTCTTCTCCTCATTGACTTTTTGAACCTCTTCTGCCAATTGAGTTAGCCCATTTTTCAAGGTGTTATTTTCTTCAGCATTTCCTTGGGTTTCCTTTATTAAGGTATTCACCTGTTTTTCATGCTTTTCTAGCATCTCTCTCATTTCTTTTTCCAGTTTGTCCTCCACCTGTCTAACTTGATTTTCAAAATCCTTTTTGAGCTCTTCCATGGCCTGAGCCCATGGGATACCTATTTCAGATGTTTTGGATATAGAGGCCTTGAATCCTATGTCTTTACCTGATGGTAAGCAGTTTTCTTCTTCGTCAGAGACGAATGGCGCAATCATCTGATAAAGAAAATAACCTTCTATGGTCTTGTTTTTTTTCCTTTTCTTGGCATTTTCCCAGCCAGTTACTTCACTTCTGATAGTCCTCTCCACCCTAGCCTAGGTCTGCCCAGCTAGTGCTTGGGGTTTCGGAAATCTTTAATAATGAGCTGGATAAGCATTGATCAGAGATGTAGGAATGATTCTTACTCTTAATGAGTAAACTTGATAAAATCTTGCCAACTGAAATATACAGTGAAATGAAGAGAAATTGACATTGACGATTCACCTGTTATTTTATTTGACACTCAGAATTGTCAGTTGAGGTAGGTACAGTACGTCTTGTTTTCTTCACTTTGCAGATGTGGAAGGAGATGTGTTGTCCCTCTGAATGACTTTCTCATTTACCTTAGCCAAAAAAAAATAATTTTAAAAAATATCAAATTGCATATATACATGTAAATGCATATGTACATATGTATACATGTATAAATAGACCCTCTTTTTTGACTGATCTAAGGGCTAGCTAAAATCAGAATTTAATGATTTTATTTTACCTTTTTCAACTTATTTTATTGTATATTTGTATCTGCTTTCTCTTACTCTATCTCTCCTATTCAATCAGAATTTAGAAAGTAAAAACACAAAATTAATTATATACATACTAAAGTGAAGTGAAGCAAATTACCACTTTGGCTATGTCTAAAAAATAAAGAACAACAAACTTCACTCTTAACTCTTAGACCACCACTTTTTAAACAGCAGTTTGCTATCATATATAAATAATTTTTATTGATCAGTTCTATGACATTTTAATATTATCAATACTTCTAAGAATTCACTTGATCTAACTCAGAATGTTGCATGTTTTCTGACACAGGAGGTATCTAAGAGACGATTTAGAAGCCATTTGGGAATTAATCTGGTCCTTGTTCAGTTGTTGTCTGGATTTGATATCAGCCATTCCTTCCAACTCTGGCATTCTGAGAGTTTATCAGTTGAATCATCAAAAATCAGTGCTATTTCATTGAGCACCTAAATGCCCTCCACATAGGGTATTTAAGTGATACATCAAATTATGCACTCTGTAAGCATGAATGTTACATTTGTGAATATTTCCCCCATAACTTAACTGACACACTAGTGATATAGCATTTCTCATGTTGCTTCATGTTATTTTTCTTTCAGATATCTACAGATCACCTTGCAATGTAAAGAAAGAAAAAAGAAGATGAACCATAGGAGTAATATCACTGAATTTATTTTCTTGGGTCTTTCTCCGAATTACCAGGTGGTTTTTATGGGTCTTATGGCTTCATATGCTATGATCTTGTTCATTCTTCAGGCACATTCTTTTGAGAGCCATTAAAAAGCTCTTTCCTTTTGTGGTTCCCATATCACTGTTGTCCTCTTCTTTGGGCCTTTCCTTCTCACTTATATTAGATCAGCCACCACATTCCAGGAGGATAAAATTTTAGCTCTTTTTTCCACAGTCATTGCTCCTATATGTAATCCTTTGGTCTGCACTTTGAAGAATTCAGAAATGCGGGAGCCAAGATGGTAGAGTGAGAGCAATGACTCACTTAAGCTCTTGGACAAACTTCTTCAGAGAGCTCTGAAAGAAGAATCTGACTAAATTTTGGAGGTGCAGAATCCAGTATGAGACAGACTGTGGAAGATTCGGGGCCCAGGACAGACAGGAAAGTCCACAGGAAGGATCTATTGCATGATGGGGGAAGGGGGGGAGCCCACAGTGCACAGTGCAGTGCAGCGTGGCCAGCACAGTGGAGCAGAAGGGCCCCGGGAAACATGAGAGTAGCAGGCAGAACCAGCGGAGTGGTACCTGAGGGTGGGAGACCAGCAGAGATGAAGGAGTGGTGGCCTCTGAGTGCCCAATACCAGCGTAGCAGCTACTGAGACTTTCACCTCGCATGCTAAACATCGGTAAGTCACCTACTTGAACTTCCGGATCCGGGATGGCAGAGTGATCAGTAAATGATCTCTCCTCCCCCCTTAATCACCATGAAAGAACCATAAAATATTTCCCCCAAAAAATCCTGGATCAGAGGAAACAGCAGAGGGGGCAAAGGGTCTCATAAAACCTGAGGCCTAGAAAATAGCTAAGGGGGATTCCTCCCACTGTGACAGGGGCAAACAGGAAAGACAGAGGACCCAGGGTGGAGAAAGCTCACACTAGGATCCAAAGGCAAAGGCAGGGGGGAATTGTTACGCAACTTGGGCAAACTGCTAACCCCCCTGTAAAGGAAGATGATACCTCTTAAGGGGAGTAAAAGTGAGGGGGGCTAATGGAAGGAAAGGAAGGCTGCAGGAGGAGATGGTGAAAAGTAGAAACTATTGAGAAGGAGAAGGGAGACGAGAGAGTTAAAAACAGAAATGGTGGGAAAAAGGATGGAGGGAAATACACAGACTGTAATCATAACTGTGAATGTGAATGGAATGAACTCTCCCATAAAACGGAGACGGATAGCAGAACAAATTAACAAGCCATAATCCAACAATACGTTGTTTACAAGAAACACATTTGAAATGGGGAGATACACACGGGATAAAGGTGAAAGGTTGGAACAGAATATGTTGTGCTTCAGTTGATATAAGAAATGCAGGAGTAGCAATCCTAATCTCAGACAAAGCAAAAGCAGAAATAGATCTAATCAAAAGAGATAAGGATGGAAACTATATTCTGCTAAAAGAAACCGTAGACAATGAAGTTATATCATTACCAAACATTGATGCTCCAAGTGGTATACCATCCAAATTCTTAGAGGAGAGTTTGGAGGAGTTGAATGAAGAAACCACCAATGCAATCATCCCTGAATTTGGTCTCACTAAAAGATGAAACCTGTGAGTATCAATGCAAGCAAACTTTAGCAACGGATACATGTCACAGAAATAGTGATTGATCTCTTTGTGGTCATAGAGAGGTAAAAGAAAAGCAAGGATAAATTGCGCAAATGAATGCAGAAACCCCCCACCACAAGCAACCAAGACCATTGCATTGCACCTATCCCTTCTCATGATGCCTATACAGTGTAGAGGTTCGCAAATGGCCACGTATTGTCAAAGGCCATCCCTGTTAGTATGAAGACTTCCTTTCCTCCAAAGAAATGCATAATGAAGAACTGGATCAGGCAATTAGTATATGAAGCACTCCTCTTTTCAACCAGCACATCACTGATGAGTGTAGGGGTCACTTTGGAGGAGTAGCAAACATCCATAAAGGACAAGTAAGTCAGGAAGAAGTACGTGGGTTGTTCAGTGAGCTGGCTACATGTGATAGAGATCATAACAATGAAATTTCTCATTAGAGTAAACATGTAACAAAATTAGAAGTTGACAAACACAGAATCTGAACCTAGGTTTGAAAATGATATTTTCTTTTTTGCTCTTGTCTTTTCATCAAGAATGCTTGAAAGTCCTGTATTTCATTGAAAGACTAGTTTTTCCCCTGAAGTATTGTACTCAGTTTTGCTGGGTATGTGATTCTCGGTTTTAGTCAGAGGTCCTTTGACTTCTGAAATATCCCATTCCACACCCTTCAATCGCTTAATGTAGAAGCTGCGAGTTCTTGTGTTATCTTTGTTGTATTGCCACAATATTGGAATTGATTCTTTCTAGCTGCTTACCTTCCAGAAAGACCTTTAAAACCGTCACCAAGGTTCTATCGTGCACGGGACCAGAGCCGAGCCCAGCCCTGTCTGTGCCGAACGGCCCTGAGAGGAGCAGATCCAAGAAGGCTTCAGGGACGGAATCTCTGGTGGCTGCAAAGGTCCCTCAACCCACAGGCACACAGGTCAGTGAGAGAATCGGTTTGGTGGCCCGAGAGGGGAGCTGGGTGTCTTCATAACTCAGGCCCCCTCGGGAGGCAGCAGCAGAGGCAGTTGTAGAGGCAGTGGAGAGCAGAGGCTCCTGGAGCAGGCAGGAGATGGGGCCCATCACTGAAGGTCTCCCCATAAATCACCTGAGGGAACTGAGACTGGGATGTGGCCTTGCCCCCACCTGAGTACCAGAACTTAAGCTCACAATGGATAGCATGCAGGTCGAACATTGAAAGCCCTGAGGCTGGGGAGCAGCATTTGAATCTCAGACTCCAAGCACTAGCTGGGCAGATTTGGGAGGGGGTGGAGAGAAATCTCAGAAGGCAAGTAACTGGCTGGGAAAATGCCCAGAAAAGGGGGAAAAAAAATTATACCACAGAAGGTTATTTTCTTGGTGAGTAGGTGTTTTTGCCCTTCCTTTCTGATGAGGAATAACAATGCTTACCATCAGGGAAAGACATAGGAGTCAAGGCCTCTCTATCCAAAACATCTGAAATCGGTATCTCATGGGCTCAGGCCATGGAAGAGCTCAAAAGGAATTTTGAAAATCAAGTTAAACAGGTGGAGGAAAAACTAGGAAGCAAAATGAGAGAGATGCAAGAAACATATGAAGAACAGGTCAATACCTTGCAAAAAGAGACCCAAAAAATGCTGAGGAAAATAGCACCTTGAAAAATAGGCTAACTCAATTGGCAAAAGGGGTTCAAAAATCCAAAGAGGAAAAGAATGCTTT
Source organism: Potorous gilbertii (assembly GCA_028658325.1). Lineage (NCBI taxonomy): Eukaryota > Metazoa > Chordata > Mammalia > Diprotodontia > Potoroidae > Potorous > Potorous gilbertii. The sequence continues at coordinate 49,183,128 of CM053775.1, forward strand.
CAAAAGCAGAATTCGCCAAGTGGAAAAAGAGGTACAAAAGCTCACTGAAGAAAATAGATCTCTCAAAATTAGAGTGGAACAGATGGAGGCTAATGACTTTATGAGAAACCAAGAAATCACAAAACAAAACCAAAAGAATGAAAAAATGGAAGATAATGTGAAATATCTCATGGGAAAAACAACTGACCTGGAAAATAGATCCAGCAGAGATAATTTAAAAATTGCGGGACTACCTGAAAGCCATGATCAACAAAAGAGCCTAGACATCACCCTTCATGAAATTATCAAGGAAATCTGCCCTGATATTCTAGAACCAGAGGACAAAATAAGTATTCTACGAATCCACCGATCACCGCCTGAAAGACATCCAAAAAGAGAAACTCCTAGGAACATTGTGGCCAAACTCGAGAGTTCTCATGTCAAGGAGAAAATATTGTAAGCAGCTAGAAAGAAACAATTCCAATATTGTGGCAATACAATCAGGATAACACAAGAACTCGCAGCTTCTACATTAAGGGATTGAAGGCCGTGGAATAGGATATTCCAGAAGTCAAAGGAACTTGGACTAAAACTGTGAATCACCTACCCAGCCAAACTGAGTATGATACTTCAGGGGAAAAACTGGTCTTTCAGTGAAATTCAGGACTTTCAAGCATTCTTGATTCATACCAGGAAAGCAAGGCTGGTTCAATATTAGGAAAACTACTAGAATTATTGGTCATATCACCAAGGAAACTAACAAAAACTACATGATTATCTCAATAGATGCAGAAAAACTTTCGACAAATTACACCACCCATTTCTATTAAAAACACTGGAGAGCATAGGAATAAAGGGAACTTTCCATGCAACAGTAAGCAATAGCAACCTAAAACCCTCAGCAAGCATTATACACAATGGAGATAAGTTAGTTGCATTTTCAATAAGATTAGGGGTGAAACAAGGATGTCCATTATCACCATTATTATTCAATAAGGGACTGGAAATGTTAGCTGTATCAGTTAAACAATATAAAGAAGTTAAAGGAATAAAAATAGCCAAAGAAGAAACTAAGTTATCACTCCTTGCAGATGATATTATGATATACTTTGAGAATCCCAGAGATTCAGGTAAAAAACTACTTGGAACAATAAACAACTCTGGTGCAGTTGCAGGTTATGAAATAAACCCACACAAATATTCTACATTCCTCTTTATTAGCAACAAAGTCCAACAACAAGAGATAGAAAGAGAAATTCCATTTAAAGTGAGGGTAGAAACTGTAAAATACTTGGGAGTTTATCTGCCAGAACAAACCCAGGGACTATATGAACCCAAATATAAGACACTTTTTACACCTATAAAGTCAGATCTAAGTAAGTGGAAAAACATCATTTGCCCATGGGTAGGCCAAGCTAATATGATAAAATTGACAATTCTGCTTAAATTAATTTACTCATTTAGTGCCATACCAATTAAACTATGAGATAATTACTTTCTAGAGCTGAATAAAATAATATTAAAATTCATTTGGAAGAACAAGGGGTCCAGAATACCGAAGGGACTAATGAAAAGAAATGCTAGGGAAGGTGGCCTAGTGCTACCAGATCTCAAATTGTATTATAAAGCAGTAACTGTCAAAACCACTTGGTACTCACTAAGAAACAGAATTGTAAACAAGTGGAATATACTAGGCACTCAAGGCACAGTAGGCAAGGAATATAGCAACCTCCTGTTTCATATACCCAAGTACCTAAGCTTCTGGTATAAGAACTCACTGTTTGATAAAAATTGCTGGGAAAACTGGATAACAGTGTGGCAGAAACTAGGCATATACCTATGCCTGACACTGTACACAAGAATAAAGTACAAATGGGTGCATAATCTAGATATGAAGACTGATATCATGGGCAAACTTGAGGAGTAAGGAATAGTGTATTTATCAGATTTATGGAGAAGGGAAGAATTTTTTACTAAAGAAGAGAGAGAAATCATTATGAAATGCGAGATGGATAACTTTGATTACATTAAACTGTGAAATTTTTGCACAACCAAACCCAAAGCAACCAAAATTCAGAGGAATGTAGCAAATTTGAAAAGAATTTTTGCAGCTATTCTCGGGGGAAAAGGCCTCATTTCTAGAATACATACATAACTGAGTCAAAGGCACAAGAATACAAGTCATTCCCCAATTGATAAATGTTCAAAGGATATGAACGGGAAATTTTCAGAGGAAGAAATTAAAAATGTCTCTAATCATATGAAAAAATGCTCCAAATCACTTTTGTTTATAGAGATGCAAATAAAAACACCTCTGAGGTACCAAATCACACCTACTAGATTGGTCAACATGACAAAATAGAAACATGATATATGTTGGAGAAGATGTGGGATAGCTGGAAAACCCAATTCATTGTTGGTGGAGCTGTGAGCTGATCCAACCATTCTGGAGAGCAATTTGGAACTATGCCCAAAGGGCTACAAAAATGTGCATACAATTTGACCCACCAATATCACTTCTAAGACTGTAACCCAAAGAGATCACAAAAATGGCAAAGCATCCCACAAGTACAAAAATATTTATAGCGGCGCTCTTTGTAGTTGCCAAGAACTGGAAATCAAGAAGATATCCTCAATTGGGGAATGGCTGAACAAATTATGGTATATGAATGTAATGGAATGCTATTGTGCTATAAGAAGTAATGAACAAGAAGACTTCAGAGCGCCCTGGAAAGACTTATATGATCTGATTCGGAATGAAAAGTGTAGAACCAGGAGATCTTTGTAGACAGCCACAACCACAGTGTGAAAGGACTTTTCCTGGTAGACTTAGACCTTCATTGCAATAGAGGGACTTTAAAAATTCCTAATGGTCTTTTAAGGCACAATACCTTCCACATCCAGGGAAAAAAAAACTATGGAATTCAATCCCATATTTTAGCAGATCATTTTCTTTTGTATTATGTTTGGATTTGTTATATGATTTCTTCCTACATTTTAAATCTTCTTTACAACATGACCATGGGGAAAATGTATTTAAGAGGAATGTATGTGTAGAACCTATACAAAATCGTATGTTGTCCTAAGAGGGATGGGGTAAATGGGGTGGGGGAATGAGAAGGGAGGGAAAGAAAAAAATCTAAGTTGTATGGTAGTGATCGTGGAACACTGAAAATAAGATATGTACGTGTGTGTGTGTGTGTGTGTGTGTGTGTGTGTGTGTGTGAGATGTAATTGTAACTGCAAGGCCAATAAAATTTCCAGAAATTTCTATTCTTTGAAAGTGGCGTAGCAAGCATCATTTTTTTAAGTACTTTTTTTGGTCCTACATGTGTAAAGTCGGTAGAGAGTGTCTAAGGCATGCATCCCAAAGGACTTGGAGGCAAATGTAAGATCCTCAGCATAGGAACCATTCTAAGGTTTCAGACATAGTAATAGCACATGTCTCTCTCTGAACTTTGCTGTAAAATGGAGAGAATTCCAATCTTCTTTCACAGTCAGTGAACAAGTCTGCCATTTTATGTTAATTACATACCCCAGTGGATTAATCCTGAGCTTTTTTCTTAGGAAAGGAGGGATCTGATCATGAAAGTAATATTAAAATTTCAAGATTCAATGTCTCTACTATGGATGTAGAAAATGAAGGATCCTAGAGTATCTATGTTCTGGTGAGTAGATAATTCTGGCAATTTCCTCCCACAATTTTTCTGATCTATTGATTATAAACTACAACATTCTCTTCAATATTTTACAAAAAAATATATCAGAGAGTAACCGTCAAAAAGAGGAAGTGAGAGGGCCTACCATATCACCATCGTCATCACGACCATTATCACTATCCTTCATTTTTTAGTCACCATTTTTGTGTAGAGAACGAAATATCCACGAATTTTAAGAAGTATCAATGAGAGTCTCTTTCCAAAAAAAAAATATTTTTGTTCCTGAGAACATGACACAAGTAACCGCGAAGACCAATATTAATACCATGTAATTTCTGTTTAAGATCCACTGGTAGTTAAAAACAAGGCAAAAAATTGAAGTGGGGTGGAATGTCTTTGGATATGAAGATAAGGATTGTCAGCAATAACTTAACTTGAGCAGCTACACAGGACAGCCTGGACTAACCTTTCTACGGCCTAATAGAGAAGGTATCACACACTTTGGAGGAAATGGCCAGTACATAGGCATGAAGGCAGGAATGTTATCTTCAGAGAATAATGAGCAGAACAATTTGGCAGTAACTGTGGCTTCACGTAACAAAATTGTTTGCAGATATTGTTAGAAAGGATCAAGATTCTATGTGTGGCAAAAATAAGATGAAAAATTCATACTGGATTGAGTAAGGAGTGGTAGAACAGAATCTCTCTATATGGTCTATATGCTGGTAGTTTAAGGACAAGATAAGTTTGTATAAGGACAACCGAGATTCATATTCTGCCTGTGAAACATCCTCGCAGATTGAAATTGGGGAGAAAGTGAGTTAAACTCTCTACTACTAAGGAATTAGCTGAACCTGCAAGTTGCAAGAGATATCTGGAGCTGCATCAGTGGAGGTGGTGTACATGTCTGAAAACCTTGTGATCATGGAATCAAAAATCCACATCAAGCACAAAAACTCATCAATTAATTAAAACCCAACAAGCATATTCTTTGACCCTAAATTATCAATGGATTATAATTTGAAAATAACTTCCTTCAAAGCAGGAGCCCATCTTATCTGTCATTCTCCTTATCTATCTTTTATTAATTTCTCAGGAAATCTGATATGATTTGAATTTTAATGAAAACTAGTTTCTCCAGGAAATTGTAAGTATGATTATTATTATGCCTAGATCTCCATCTTCTTTGCTATGATGTTCACAGTGCAACAAAGTCTTCTAAAGTAGATTGTTATCTGACCTGGAACTTTTAGTATTCCCGAGTTTTCTAGGTGAACAAAAGTTTAAGTGGTTAATCGGAAAACAAGTTAGTATGTGTTAGAAATAAGATCAGAATCTAGGACTTTTTGACTTCAAGGTGGAACTTTTGTCCACTTTCAAACATCCATTCATCAAGGAAGCAGGTAATTTCTTTAAATGTCCTTTAATTATCATCATTTATTTAAATCTACCTTCTTCATCCCATTTAAAGCCTTCCCAAAACTTTAAATCTACTGCACTTGGGAAGCCCATAGACTGGACAACATTAGTCCCCTGCTCAAGGGCTGTTTTCTGGACCCTCCTTGCTTGAGAGTGATTATCAGTAGTAACTGATGCTGTTTTCATCCCAGTTCGATGTACTTATTTTTGGTTGCCTCATTTAAGGGGCCATCCCCTGACTGCTTCTTAAACAGGCCTATTCACTAAAGGGGTGTTAACTCACCTTAAGTGAATACTTGAATAGACCACGGCCCAAAAAGGCCAATGTCTCCCATTGCATCCTGGGCTATCTCCAGTCATCCTGATAAATATCTAGTCACTGGATTCAGATAGCTCAGGAGGAGAAGTGAGGCTGGTGACCTGCACAGTCCTCACTCACTCAAAACAAAGTCAAGTGAAAGTCATGTCACCATTTCTCTGATAGCGTGGTCTTCTTTGACAACGATGGGAAGGATGAACACAACAACAATATTCTTAATCTCATTAGTCATTTCCATATCATTGTACTACTCTGAATTTCAGGTTGTACTTTCAAACCTCTTTCAAATTTAGCCCTGATGATCTCTGACAATAAACAGAGTGCAGCAGTCATATTCATTTTCTAGGGGTTCTCTGACTACCATGAGTTTCAGATGCTTCATTTTCTGCTTTTCTTGACCATCTATGTGATCACTGTGAGGAAAATCATGGAATGTTTGCAATTATTATAATGAACTATCCATTACAAAATCCTTCAGCACTTGTCCTTTCTGCATTAATTTTACTCCGCTGCTGTTATACCAAGCCTGTTGAAAAACTCAATTTTAGATGATAGGACAATGCCTATCCCTACTTACATCACACAATTCTTTATTGCTAATTGTACTTTGACTGACACATTCATGTTGGAATAAGGCATGTGGTCTGTTTGTGGTCATCGCTAACCCTCATTTCATATATGATTATCATGTCCCAGAAATGTTTTGCCCTGCTCATGGCTGCAGTGTATTCCTGGAGCAAACTCTGCTCTCTGATCTTCACCTACTCTCTCCTTGTATTATATTTTTGGGGGACTAATATTGCCAAAAATTTTATCTTCGTATATTCTGACTGACTCTCCGTCTCTTACTCTGATAAGAACTTCAGTCAGCTAATACGTTTCATAATAGCAAATTTAAATAAGTTGGGTACACACATGCTCATAGTCACCTTCTATATTTACTGCTATGAGGCTTCATCCTCCTACAGAAAAGCATGAGGCCTTCTCCACTTGTGCCTTTCACATGACAGCTTTCGGAATCTTATCTGAAACAGTACTTTTCTCCCACTGTATTCCCAATAGTAAAAGTTCCTGGTTCAACATCAAAGTGGGTCTGGTTTTCTATACAGTATTCAACCCTATACCAAGTCCTCTAATATACAGTGCAAAAAACAATGATGTGTAGGAAAGACTCAGAAAGTTAATGGAAAAATAATTTTACTTAAATATTCCTCTAGAATTGATGATTCCATTCTTTTAATTTAAGAATGTATACATTCAAAAGCTGTTAATATTTATCTGGTGTTTGCTTGTGGCTGAATAATATGTGTCACCCTGTTTTGAATCCGTGTCCAAGTGAAAAAGGAATGTGAAAAATGAAAAAAAAAATAGCTATCCAAAGCCCCTTCGTTTTATTATATAAGAGATATTGGCCTCCATCCCATCACCATAAAGTTTGTGTCCTGAAAATAACAGGGCAAACGAAATTATGTTTTTAATTTACTATTCTTGAGTATCTTGTTTCCACAAGTGTACTCTTTCCAAATCTTCCTAACCTACATCTACTATTTGGAGAAATGTCTTGGAGGTGGGAGAAGGTCTGGTAGAAAACAAGATACTGAGAAGTAACTATTAATGATCAATGAGTAGAATAGTCGTCACTGCACACTCAGATACAGCATGAGATTGATACAGTTCAGTACAGTAAACTACCTTATAGGCATGCAATATTTTCTGAACATGTTACGTGTATTCCTCTTTCCTGAAATATACTAGTTCCTTATTGTTGAATTTTGTTATTTCCTTTAAAAATCAGTAGAAAAACCACCTTCTAAAGATGAGACATTTTCTAAATCGTTTCCTTCAAATACCACATTGTCATTTTACACATAGATAAAATGAGAATATGTGTATGTGTGCATGCATATGTATGCATATATGCACATGTGTATATATTCATGTATGTATATGTATGTATTATATGTGTGTGTTATATGAATACATAAAATCATATGCATAGATGTGCATACATTTTCAGAAATATCATTGCTGTTGCAGCTGTAGATATTTTAAAGGAATTGATGAATATTTCAAATGATGACTGAGGAGCAATAATCAAGATCAAATTACCCTCAGGCATTTTACTCAGGCATTGAATATTTTCCAAACAGGAATTCTCAAGCAGAATTCTTTGAGTAATAGTTTTTATTTTTATATTGTCTACCCTTATTTGATAGTTACCTTACTAGTAAAACCTGTGTGGGATATTTTGTGCATGTATATAAATAAATAAATATGTGCATGTGTGTATGCATGTGTGTGCATGTGTAGTATGTGTATATAATTATGCACATATACACATACATAAGTATGATTGTATGTATGTGTATGATGGTCAAAATTTACCTCTAATGTATTTCTGCTTTTTAATATATTTGCATCCAAATATTTACATCCTCTTGGGAATATTAATCCATATACGTGAAAAAACTTATTCTCTGTCAAGTTTTATGTTGATTATTTGTATAAATTAAATTTTTTCTTGGAGCTAAACAAAGATGAAAACATTAACAGGCAATGGGCATTTTTCATTTCCTTATGCGAAAAAATAAAAATAAAAGCAAACAAAACACCCTGCTTCTGCCCCAGGTTCAACATTTCGTACTATGACAATATGACCTAGCTCCCACATTTGTTGATGTAGATGCAATCAAAGATCAGTGAATATCATCCGTAGCATTCTTCATCCCTCCACCCCTTTTGCGGGGTCTCCTTTCTAACAAATTCTATTTTGTCACTTTTTTTTTGTTTGTGAAATAAAGCATGACATATATGTCCCTTTTACAAAAGTATTATCTACATGTTT
>CM053775.1:49191448-49212958 GCA_028658325.1 Potorous gilbertii
GACAGGATGAAAAATCCCTGTCTAACAAAGGAACCTGGTACATTTTGTTTTCTGTGTTTCTAGATCCAATAGTTGTTCAATTGTCTGAGTTTTATCTAACTTGTGATTCCATTTGAGATTTTCTTTCAAAGATATTGCACTGCCTTGCAACTGCTTTCTCTAGCCCATTTTATGCATACAGAAATTGAGGCAAACTGGTTTAAGTGATCTGCCCAGCATCACACAGTTAGGGATAATGTGAGGTCTTTTCTGAACTCAAGTTTTCCTGACTCTAGTCTGTAGTTCTACCCACTGCATCACCTAGCTGCTCAGGTAAGTAATGTTAAATAATAGCAACAATAAAATATAAATGATATAGAACAACACATACTTAGTCATTCTGATCACAGTTTTGCTCCAGATATTTACAGAATAAAAAAGAAGACCAAGGAGGGGGGGAGCAAATATAGTTTAAAAATGCATACTAACTACCTATTATGCTAAACAATCAGTCACATAAATGAAAGGTGATAGCAATGAGAAGAACAGAAAAGTCTGGGACACACGCGAGAGCGCGCTCGCACACACGCAAACACACACACTTTGAATGGGTAAGGATGGCTTTTTTTTTTCACTTTTGTCTGGGTGGAAAGTCCATGGAAGCATTGCCAGTTTCTGTAAGATTTGTGGAAGGAAGGTGTTTCTTTTTTTTCACACTGCAACTTTCACTTTGGATTCAGGTCTTTTAAAACATGGTTTAATATTCCAGAAGGTTATCTCTTTTCTTTCATATCTTACACAATTTAGAATATTTCCAATAATAATTTGAGCAAGTTTAAAATATTTCTTTATTGCACTTTTATGGAAGTTCCTTGGTGAGTAATCCAATTAAAGTGGGTTATTAGCACTATAGTTGGTTCCTCTGAAAATTTTGTTAAATATTCTGCTTTTTTTATGTAAATAAAATTTTACTGATTATTTTAACATAATTTTAGAAACTGAGAAACACTGGTCTTGCTTCTAGTATAATGTAAAAGCCCTGGAGCTGTATATGAAGAAACTCTTTTGGAATTGCAATTCTGTTACCTCCTACCTGTGAAACTTTAGATAAGTCAATTAAACTGTGTGCAAGATTTCTAATTTTTTTTTGTCAAAGACACTCTAAATTATGTCTAAGACATCTTTGTATTTTAAACATTATTTTACAGTATTTTAATAAATTTTTGAGAGCACTGATTTCTGTACTGAGCTTACTTCTTTTGACGGCACCACCATCCTTTCAGTTTCTCAGGTTTGTAAACTTGTCATTATTGTCAAATCTACATTTTCTCTCCTTACATTTTTCCTCACTTCCCAAATGTAACGTTGCAAAATTTTACCGTTTCTAATTCAAATACATACACACACATACAAATGTATACATGCTATACATGTCTGTGTGTATATGGACATACATGTATGCATACAGTTATGTATATGCATACATTTACATGTGCACATATATACATGTGCATATATATATATATACATATGCTTGTCTTTACTTAATCAGATACCACCTTAATTTAAAAACTCACAACTTGTTACTTAGAACACAGTTTCTCACAAACATAAGCTCACTTGAGAGTCGTCGACAAAAGTGTAGTGAAGTGGTCCTGAGACCAAAACCAAAAGAAAAGAAAAACAGAAACAAAAAATATCCTGCCCCACCCCCCAAAAAAAACAACCTAGAACCTCTGGCAGAAATTCGTTCAGTTACTTCCTGATTGGTCTCTCTTCCTCTAGTCTTCATATATAAGCTGTTCTGTATAGCTTGAAAATTCCTTCACAATTTAACCTCCAACCTACCTTTGGTTTGATATTACTCTCCTTCCCACACTCTGCAATCCAGGTAAAGTAATCATTGCTCTTCTTCTCAAAAGCCACTCTATCTCACACCGGAAAGTTATTGAAGAACCATAATGTATAATTATATACAATTGCCATTATTGAGTTTATATTTTGAAAAGAAATATTATTAGAGCTCTCTTCTCAAAGACTGAGTAATGTACTACTACAAAATATCTAAATATAATCTTGTGTTCAACTTAAATATTTGATAATAAGGCAATGGTTTCATTTGATTGAGATACATTAATGCATTCCAAGACTATAATGCCATCAGAACAGACAACTATGAGGGACACAGTAAATCGTGAAATGAGATGTAGATGGGAAGGAGAACATCTTTACTCTCCCCAAGAGAGTAGTATAGAATCAGAATTAGTGGGGTAGAAATTGCAAAGGATGAAATTTATGTTTGATGTCAGGGAGGTTTTCTGAACAATTAAAGCTCACTAAAAGTGCAACAGACTCATTGGGGTGGTTCCCTGAAGGTTGCAAGGATATTTATTTTTCTCTTCCTTTTAATGTTTTTTTTTCTCACCAGTTGTGTGTATCTTGTTTCAACATGTAAAAAGACTAAAGTTACGAAAAAATACATTCCCTGACATCAAAGGATTCATAATCTATGTCTGGAAGGTGGACATTTCTGCCCAAAGTTCATAACGATACTAAAAAGAAAAAATAAGAGGTTAAGGTGTCTTACAAAAACATTGTCTTGTATCTTTGAGAGGAGAGCTAGACAAAGATGATCAATGGGCATATAATGGTTAGGAAATCTTATTCATTACTTAAGGAAATTATTAGATTTCTACAATTAGAAAAGCAGAAAGAGGTCACTGAGGCAAGCTATATGGTGCAAGCAAAGGTATGGAGCCAAGAATACACGTTGCGTTTATGGTAGATAAATTATACACTTGGGTTGAAACTGATTCTAGTTGTATACAATTGGGATGGAAAATCAGAGTTCTTGAGAGCAAGTTCATGGAAGGACTTGAATAACAGTTTATGGACTCTAATAATCTATTTGGTTTTGCCCATAATTTCAAATAGAATTCTTACCATTTTTCAACTGATTTCTTTTGAAGACAAGAAGCAGTGAAATGGAAAGAGTATCAATTGTGGACACAGATCAACCCTGTCAGAATAATGACTCTACTGTCCAATACAAAAGTGATCTCGGACAAATCGTTTAACATATTGGTGCATTACTCTCCTATAAAATGAGATGTTGGACGAAATTGTTTACAAGTATACAAGCCCACAATCTATGTTAATAAATCATAAACCTGTAGCCATCAGAAAACTGAACCCGAAAATACATTAAAGACACCAGAAACGGAAAAGAGATGGGTGAGGTTGAGAAAGTAGCTAAAAATCTAGAAAGATTAAAAGATAGCTGTGTGGAAAGTATTTGTATGAGTCTAGAAATAGGTTTGCACTCTTTTATTTTTGATTGGTTATTTCTTAATTATCCAGAATGTGTGTATAATACACAAATACACATTCTCTCTCTCTCTCTCTCTCTCTCTCTCTCTCTCTCTCCATATATGTATATGTGTGTGCGTGTGTTTGTGTATGCATACACACATATATAAATGCATACATACATACACATATACTTACATAATAAACATAGAACTAACAGTTTGGTACAATGGAAAAATGAGTCAGGAAGATCCTTATTCTCGCTCTATCTCTGAAGATGTTATTAAGGAGTATTTGACTTAAATGACCTTGGACAAGTCATTTAGCAACTTTGTGTCTCAGGCAATAAGACTGGGAAAAAATTCCAAAAAGCAAGGAGCAACTAGGTGGTGCAGTAGATAGAGCACTGCCTTAATATTGGGATGAGCTGAGTTCAAATCCAGCTTTAGACACGTGCAAGTTGTGTGACTCTTGGAAAGTCACTTTAAGCAATTTGCTTTAAGTCTTCATGTATAAAATGAACTGGAGAAGAAAAGGTTAAACCACTCCAGTGTCTCAGCCAATAACCTGGCCCATCTCCAATCATCCTGATCTGTGTCTGGACACTGAAGTCAATTGACTCTGGAAGAGAAAGTGAGCCTGGTGACTTTGCACAGCCTTGACTCTCTTACATCAAGTTCGCTTGCATATGTCATGACATCGTGTTCCCGATGTCATGATCCTCTTTGAGAACAAAAGATAAACAATAAAATCTTATCCAAGAAAATCCCAAAGAGGATCAGGAATCATTGGATACGACTGAAAAATGATGGGAAGTCTCAGGTAACTCTCTAATTGTATGTTATAAACAGCTCTAATAGTACAATGAGAAATGGTTCTTCCTATATCAATGTACAGGCTGATCATTCGTGGGACACATTGGTGAAGCTGTTTAGAAGTGAACAAGGTGAGGAGTTAATTGGGAGAGACGTCTGTTGTCCTTCATTGAAAAATAAAAAAAATGTCAGTTCATTAGAATTTATGAAATGCCAACTACTGACCACAGCTCTATGGCAGAAAAATCATAATCAAGGAACAATATAGTCAGGAAATAAAGTTATCTCGGGATAGAAAAAAAATGCTTAAGTGGAATAAGCTAGAATTTGTATATCTACAGAAGGAAGGGGAGGTATAGATATATTGGAGATGGAAGTTCCATGTGGAAATATTTTGAAGTAGTAGAGCCTTAACTGCAAAATTGAATAGTGTTATTCCTAGATGACAAGTGACATTAGAATAAGACAAACATTTGTATTTGCCTCTTTGGGTATTTTTAGTGTTCAGGCAACATATTGTCTTACTGCCATTGTTCTTGGATTCCCATCAAAGTGGGGAATGTTCTATTCATTTCTAAAAGAAGAAAAATCCAAGTTGAAACGCTAACTTTCATTTCTTCTTCACTTACCCATTCTCTGATCCACAACCCCAGCTAAGAAAAACTTAAATTGGGGTGAAGCCAAGATGGCAGAGTAGAAAGACTCACATATGCTAGCTCCGAACCCACAGTACAGGGACCTCCTGTAAAAATAACTCCCAACAAATTCTGGAGAAGGGGAAGTTTCGCAGAAACAGAGTGAAGGAGATTTCCGCTACAGAGAGCCCTGAAAAACCGATTCCAAAGGTCCGTCACCCACCGGACGGGAGCGGAGCCCAGCTCTGCCCTGGTTGCATGGCACAGAGAGGAGCACGCAGAAACGAGCAGGATTCAGGGACGGAATCTCCAGGGGCCACGAAGGTTCCCTCCACCCACAGACGCACAGGTCAGTGAGAGAGACGTCTGGACGGGCTGACAGGGGAGCGGGGGGGCTCCATGAATCGAGCCCCCTCAGGAGGCAACAGGAGAGGCAGCGGGTGGCCAGAGGCTCCCAGAGCAGGCTGGAGCTTGGCAGCAGCTCCATTACAAAAGGTCTCTGCAAAAACCCCCTGAGGGAACTGAGACTGGGAGGTGGCCATGCCCCCACCTGAGATCTTGACTTAATCATACCCTGAATAGCAGCTTGCCAGCTGCCGAAAGCCCTGAGGATGGGGAGCAACACTTGAATCTCAGATCCCAAGCACTAGCTGGGCAGATCTAGTGGAGCCCGGGAGTGGAGAGGACTCTCAAAAGTCAAGTAACTGGCAGGGAAAATGCACAGAAAAGGGAAAAAAATTAAGACCATAGAAGGTTATTTTCATGGTGACTAAATGATTTCAGCCTTCCTCTCTGACAAGGAAGAAAACTGATTAACATCAGATAAAGACATAAGAGTCAAGGCCTCTGTATCCCAAACATCTGAAATAGATATCCAATGGGCTCAGGCCATGGAAGAGCTCAAAAAGGATTTTGAAAATCAAGTTAGACAGGTGGAGGAAAAACTGGGAAGAGAAATGAGAGAGATGCAAGAAAAGCATGAAAAATGGGTCAATACCTTAATAAAGGAGACCCAAAAAATGCTGAAGTAAATAACACCTTGAAATCTGGCAACTCAATTAGCAAAACAGGTTCAGAAACCCAATGAAGGGAAGAATGCTTTCAAAAGCAGAATTAGCCAATTGGAAAAAGAGGTGCAGTTGGGGGGATTACACACACACATACACACACACACACACACACACACGTACACGCATGCGCTCTCACACACACATACACACACGCATGCACACACAGAGACAGAGAGCATAGAGTGAATTCAATAGGGCGGGATAATTTCTTAAAAGAAATCAAGGTAAATGGTGAGAGAGAAATGTAGTGGGAGGAGAGAGGGTGAAATGAAATGGGGTAAATTATCTCTCATAGAAGCGGCAAGCGGGAGACTTCTTAGTGGAGGGAAAAAGATGAGAGCTGAGAAAAAAAAACATGAAATTTGCTCTCATCACATTCGACTAAAGGACGGAATAAAATGCACACTCATTTTGGTATAAAAACATGTCTTACAATACAGGAATGTGGGGGAGAAGGAGATAAGCAGGGTGGGGTAGTGAAGATGGAAGGGAGGGCAATGGGAGGAGGAAGCAAGACCGAGGGCACGAAGTAAGTTGAATAGGTTGGGATAGTATTTAAAAATAAAATTAAGGATAGAGAGAGGAATATATTGGGAGAACAAAGGGATAAATGGAATGGGCAAAATTATCTCACATATAAGAAGGAAGAAAAAGCTTTTTCGATGAAGGGTAAGAGGGGGGAGGTGAGAGGACAAGGGTGAACCTTACTCTCATTGCGTTTGGCCTAAGGAGGAATTAATATGTACACTCAACTTGGTACGAAAATCTATCTCACACTACAGGAAAGTAGGAGGAAAGGGGATAAGCGGGGGGTAGAGGAATGATAGAAAGTAGGACAAATGGGAAGAGGGGGTAATTAGAAGTAAATCCTTTAGAAGAGGAATAGGGTCAAAAGAAAGAATGGAATAACTGCTGGGCATGAATAGTATGGAGGGAAATATAGTTAATCTTTCACACTATGACTCCTATGGAAGCGTTTTGCGTAAGTACGTATGTACAACGTGTTAAATTTCTTGTCTTCTCAGTCGGGATGGATGGAGAGGGAGGGAAAGGGAGAGAAGTTAGAACACAGAATTTGAAAACCGAATGTTAAAGTTTGTTTGCACATGCTTCTGGGAAATAAGACGTGCTGGCATTGCGTTATAGAAATCTACCGTGCCCTACAAGAAAATAGAAGGAATGGGGATAAGAGAAGAGAAGGGTGTGATAGAAGGAAGGGCCAGTTGGGAGGAGTGGTAATCAGAATGGACGCTGTCTTGGTCTGGGCAAAGAGGAGAGATGGGGAGAAAATTTAGAACTCAGAATCTTGTGGAAGTAAATGTTGTTAAGTAAATATATATATATATATATATCCATATAAAATGAAGATAAAAGAAAACTTTGAGCAGTGTCAGAAAGAGTCATGTACAACTCAACAACACCACTTGGTAATATAATATGTATTTGCAGAATTTTTCTTTTTCTCTCACTTTAATGTTTGATTTTCCCCAACTGTAAAACAATTTTTAACATTCTTTTTTAAGCTTTGAGTTCAAAATTCTCTCCCTCCCATCCACTGTCAATGAAAAGACAAGCAATTTCAAGTAGGCTTAACATTTGTAGTCATACAAAACTTATTTCCATATTAGTGATGTTGTGAATGCAACAAAATACAAAAACAAGAAAAGTTAAGTAAATAAAAAGCGTTCTTTGATCTGCATTCAAACTTCATCAGTTGTTTCTCTGCAAATGAAAAGCATTTTTTGTCTTAAGTCCTTCAGAATTTTATTGGATTGTTGTATTGCTGAAAATAGCTAAGTCATTCACACTTAATAATCCTAAAATATTTCTGTTAATGTATTCGGTGTTCATTTGGTTCTGCTCATTGTACTGTGCATCAGTTTATGCAATTATTTTCCAGATTTTTCTGAGAACACTCTGCGAAAAGTTCATCTCTACGTTGTGTTTTTTTGCCTCCTTTATCAAGCTTATGAGTTTTTTTCAAGATTTTCTTACATCACTATAATTTATTTCCCCAATTTTTTCTCTGCCTCCTTTATTTCATTTTTAAAATTCTTTTGGGTCTTTTTCAGGTTTTTTGAGCTTCAGAACAATTTACATCTTTCTTTGAAGCTTTGGATCTGGAGTTTTGACTTTACTACCTTCTGAGTTTGTATAGTGATCTTTGTCACTACAGTAATCATTTTCTTGATTTTTAATCTTACATTAAGGCTAGGCTCTGATCCCACAGTGAATCAGCTTTTTGGTTTTGTTCTTGTTTTGTGCAGCTGTTTTTAGTGTTAGTTCTTTGGGGTCCGTAAACTTTCAGGCCTTCCAAGTTTGCGATCTAAGGAGAAGTTTGTTTACTCCTTTACAGACCTTTAAACGACCTAAGGCACTCTTTTCTACCCTCTAAGTGTGACCAAGGTTCCACTACCCTGCAGCACCAAGATCTAGTGTTCTGGTGCTCCTCTTCACCCTGGGACTGTGATCTGCATCCAACTATGGGTAATCAAACAGAGTCCTCCATCTAATTCCAGAAAGGTGCCCTGTAATTAGAGTGCCCTGTTATCTCCTGACCAGTTGCTCAACTTCCTTACCACCTGTGTGCTGAAAGCCCTGAAATCAACTACTGCTACTACTGATTCAGTTGCCCTAAACAATACTCCTGACTGCTAGGGCATGACCTCGACTGGCACAGACTGTCCTGAAGTGTACTCCACTCTCACCCCAATGGAGTAGACCTTTTGTAATTTGTTTGGATCTTGAAACTGATTTTACCCCATCCTCTTCTGGGTTCTACCACACCAAAATTATTTTTGAAGACAATTAAAATTCTTTGTGGGAGAATTTTTGTGTATGTATGTTGATGCATATGAGTATATATATACATGCACGTATGCATGCAGATATATGTTTATGTATATGTGAGTGGGTATATATGTGTACGTGTATACACATATACCTACATAGATACAAATATACTCATATATGTCTAGGCATGTGTTTGTACCTTATACACATACATATACTTACATGTGCATATATGCATGCATGCATACACATACATAAACGTTTTTATTCCATACATTACGTGTCTATACATGAGTACACATGTGCATATACATACATGAATATAAATGCGTATGAAACTTTACACATATTACTTACTTTGAAAGGAATAAGATGAAGATTTGAAGTAACTCTTCTTTGAGAAACTGGTACTTTAATATAATCGTCAAAGAAACCTTGGTTTCTAGGAAGTGAAAATGAGAAAGGATTTCATTCCAGGAATGAAAGACAACCAATGAGAAGTCATGAGGAAGGAAAATGGAGTGTCCCACATGGAGAAAAATATGCAAGCCAGTATGGCTGAACTGAAATGAAAAGTTTTCAAAGGCCCAGGCTGTAAGGAAATTTTAATATGTTATTCTTATATATGGTGTTATTTTTGATCCTAGAGTAAACAGGGAGATATTGGAACTTATTGAGGTGATAAGTGAAATGATTATAATTATGGTCCTGGGAGTGGAGACTAGATGGCAGAGTCCAAGCAACTGCTCATTTAAGCTCTTAGACATACCCTCTTACATAGCTCTAAAAACAGAATCTGACCAAATTTTGGAGGTGCATAATCCAATAGGAGACAGACAGTAGAAGATTCACAGACCAAGGAAGACTGGAAGGCCTAGGGGAATAATCTGTTCTGCGGGTGTAGAAGAACTCACAGCATATGGCACAATGTCTCCTGACACGGCACGGCTGACCAGGAAAACATCAGGACGCCCTGAGTGAGCAGTAGTATGACAGAAGGGCAGAGTGGAAGCCCACGGCAGGAGACCAGCAGAGCCGAGGAAGTGACAGTCGCTAAGACTCAGGTATCAGCAACAGCTGATCCTGAGACTAACAGCTTACAAATTAAACATCTGTAAGTCACTTACAAGAACTTCTGGGAGCCAAAATAGTGGAGTGATTGGAAAATGTTCTCTCCCCCTCCCCTTGTTGACTTTGAAGGAACCATAAAATATTTCCCCTGAAAAATCCTGTATCAATGAGATCAGCAGAAGGGGTAAACAGTCTCATAGCACATGAGACAAGGAAAATCACTAATGAATATTCCTCTTACTGGGGTAGAGGCAACTGGAAGGAGAGAAGAACCAGGGCATGGAGTCCTGCAATCACCAACACCAGAGGCCCAGGCTTGCCTCAGGGGAAACGGAAAATAATTTCAGTATCGTGGAAGTACAATTAGTACAACACAAGATCTAGCAACTTCTACATTAAGGGATTGCAGGACTTGAAATGTGATATTTTGGAGGTCCAAGGAGCTAGAATTTAAAGCAATAATCACTTATTCAGCAAAACTGAGTGTAATACTTCAGGTGGAAAATGGACATTCAAAGAAATACAGGACTTTCTAGCATACTTGTTGAAACGACGAGAGCTGAATGGAAAATCTGACTTTCAAACATAAGAATCAAGAGAAGCATGAACCGCTAAAATGGAAAGCTCATTTAGGGTTATGGTTAGGCTAAGTGGAAAAGAGAAATCATAAGGCACTTATTAAATTTGAAATGGAGATGTACCATTTCTGGGAACCAAGATGGTAAAGTGATTAGTAGCTGCTATCTCCCTCCCCTTATTGAACTTGACCAGCCAAACAACATTTCCTCTGAAAAACCCTGGAAGAGTGGGAGCAGCAGAAGTGGTAAACAGACTCTCAGCGCAGAAGGCTAGAAAGGTCGCTAAGGAGGGTCCCTCTTGCTATGGCCTAAGGGGACCACTGCAGTATCAGCCCTGCTCCAGACAGTCCCACCTCAACAAACCGGGTGAAGATCTTAAATCCCAGGGGCGTGAAGCTAGCCACTGCCAACACCAGGACTGAAGGAGTGACTCAGCACCCCAGTTAAATAGGGAAGACATTAGCGCAGAAAGCTGAGCTTGCTTACACCTTAGCTCAGCAGAGGAGACTCCAACGTTCAGAACACCCCTCTCCCACAGTTAACGACCTACCTCCAAGGTAACACAAAAACACCTAACCAGGCTTTGCTTTGAAACACCAGCCAGCTCAAAACCAGGTAGGATGCAGCATTTAAATTCTGGTTGAAATAACAAGAGACCACAATAAAAACGCCTCGAATTTTAAGTATCAGTCCTGTGAAACAGAGCTCTCTGTGTCACAGAGGCAGAGATCTATCTTAAGAGTCAGGAAAAGGGTTATTATTATGAGTAAAAAGCAAAGCAGAAAAGGACACAGAATCTTTTTGGGGGGATAAGGACCAAAACACAAATACCAAAGAGGTCAGCATTGAAATTGAATTGCCATCTGAATCTTCAGAAGGTAATATGAACTTATCAGAAGAAAAAAGGGCCTACTTCGAAGAGCTCTGTAAGGATTGAAAAACCCAAAAGGGAGACTTAGGAAAAAAACTGACCAACGATTTTAAAAATATGAAAAAAAAAATTCACTGGGGATGATAGCTCCTTAAAAAGGAAAATTGGACAAATGAAAAAGGAAATGCAAAATCTAACTGGAGAAAATAGCTCATTAAAAGGAACAATTGGACAGATGGAAAAGGAGATGCAAAAGTTAGCTGAAGTAAACAATTTGATAAAAAACAGAATCGGGCAAGTAGAAGCTAATGACTCTTTATGATACCAAGAGTC
Source organism: Potorous gilbertii (assembly GCA_028658325.1). Classification (NCBI taxonomy): domain Eukaryota; kingdom Metazoa; phylum Chordata; class Mammalia; order Diprotodontia; family Potoroidae; genus Potorous; species Potorous gilbertii. The sequence goes on from CM053775.1 coordinate 49,202,903, forward strand.
AGTCAAATAGATATTTTACATTTTCTACTATCTTTTCATTCTTTAGATTCTAACTGGAAAAACAACTGACCTAGAAAATAGATCAAGGAGAGAAAATCTAAGGATTTTTGATCTATCAGAAAGTCATGACGAAAAAAACAGCCTTGAAAATGTCATCCAAGAAATCATCAAAGAAAATTGTCCAGAAATCCTATATCCAGAGGGCAAAATAGGCATTAAAAGAATCCTCTGTTTACTTCCTTAAAGGGCCACTAATCTAAAATCACCAAGGTACATCATTGATAAATTCCAGAAGTATCAAGTGAAGTAGAAAATACTGCAGGCAGCCAGAAAGAAGCAATTGAAATATCACGGAGTTACAGTCAGGATCACACAGGACCTTGCAGTTTCTACAATTAAAGATCAAAGGAACTGGAATACAACATTTCAAAAGGGAAACAAACTGGTAAAACAAAAAACGATTAATTACTCAGCAAAGTTGAGCATAATATTTCAGGCAAGTCGATGGATATTCAGTCAAATAAGGAATTTCCAGACCTTCATGATGAAAAGACCAGAACTCAATAGAAAATTTGATCTCCAAACGCAGGTCTCCAGAGAGGCATAAAAATATAAATAGTGGAAAAACTTGTTTCACAATATGGACAAACTGTTTACAAACCCAAGAAGGGAAGCTGATATTGTCAGTTTTGAGAACTGCATATTTATTATGAAATGTAAGAGGGATGTACATAGATAGAGGAAGTGGGTACAAATTAAATGAGGTGATATTAACCAATATGACTGAAGGGTGGGAAGGGATTGTAACGGGAAATGTGCAAAGGAGGAGACAGGAAAAAAATAAATTCCATCCCAGGAAGAGGCACAAAAATATATTACAGTAGAGTGAAAAAGGGGAGGGAGATGAGTATTGTTTGAGAGGTACTCTCATCTGATTGGATTCAAGGAGTGTACAACAAACTTATTTAAGTACAGAAATACAACTAGCTCTATAGGCAATAGGAGTGGAAGCGGGAAAGAAAAGGGAGGGCAGGCCAAAAGTGAGAGAAGAAGTAGTAAGGAAAAGGGGAAATAAAAGGGAGCAGAACTGGAAGAAAGGAGGGAACAATGAGGGCAAAAGTGGTCAAAAATTAAAACTTTATTTTGGATGGGAAGGAAGAAGGGAGAACTAAAAGCATGAACGAGGAGAAATGTAATGCAGGGAAAAACACAAATAGTAATCATAACTGTTGATTTGAATGGGATGGGCTCTTCCATAAAACGATGGTTACCAAAATGGATTAAAAATTATAATACAACAATATTTGGCTTACGAGAAACACATTTGAAAAGAGGAGATACACATAGGGTAAATGTAAAAGGTTGGAGCAGAATATGTTGTATTTCAGTTGATATAAAAAAAGCACGGGTAGCAATCCTAATCTCAGACAAAGCGAAAGCAGAAAGAGAACTAATCAAAAGAGGTAAGGAAGGAAACAATATCCTGCTAAAAGGTACCATAGGCAATGAAGCATTCATTACTAAACAAGTATGCTTCAAGTGGTATGGGATCCACATTCGTAGAGAAGAAGATAAGGGAATTACAGGAAGAAATAGATAGCAAACTACACTACTTGGGCACCTCAACTTCACCCTCTCTGAACTTGATAATTCTAAACTCAAAATAAGCAAAAAATGAGTTAAGGACGTGAACAGAAATCTAGATAAGGTAGATATGCTAGATCTCTGGAGAAAATTGAAAGGGGATAGAAAGGAATATAATTTTTTCTCGGTGGTGTATGGCATATATACAAAAATTGACCGTGTACCAGGGCATAAAACCCTCACAATCCAGTGCAGAAAGGCAGAGGTATTCCATACACAATTCTCAGATCATAATTCAATAAAACTTATATGTAATCAAAGGTCATGCAAACATAAAACAAAAACTAACTGGAAACTGAAAAATCTAATCCTAAAGAATGTGTGAGTTAAACAACAAATTGGAGAAACAATCAACAACTTCAGTCAGGAGAATGAGGATAATGAGATAACCTACCAAATTTTATGGGATACTGCAAAAGCAATTCTTAGAGGAAATTTTACATGTTTGAGGGCCTACATGAATAAAATAGAGAAGGAAGAGATCAATAAATTGGGTATGTACTTGAAAAAACTCGAAAAAGAACAAACTGAAAGCCCCAATTAAATACTAAATAAGAAGCACTGAAAAGCAAAGGAGATAATAATAAAATTGAAATTAAGAAAACCAATGAACTAATAAATAAAACTATGAGTTGGCTTTATGAAAAAAAATTAAATTCATAAACGTTTGTTCAATATGATTAAAAAAGAAGAAAACCAAATTAGCAATATCGAAATTGAAAAGGGTGAATCCACCTCCAAAGAGGAGGAAATTAAAATAAAAGTAAGAAATTACTTTGTCTAAATGTATGCCCACATATTTGACAACTAAAATGAGATGAATGATCATTTTAAATGATACAAATTGCCCAGACTAACAGAATAGGAGGTTGAATAATTAAATAACCCCATCTCAAAAAAGAAAGTGAACAAGCCATCAATGAACTCCGTAGGAAAAATTCTGCAGGGACAGATAAATTCACAAGTGAATTGTGGCAAACATTTAAAAAAAAGTTAGGACCAATACTGTATACAATATTTGGGAATATTAGATAAGAATTAATCCTCCTAAATTCTTTTCATGACACTAATATTGTTTTGATACCTAAACAAGGAGGAGCCAAAACAGAGAAAGAAAATTATAGATCAATTTCTATAATGAATATAGATTCAAAAATTTTAAATAAGATTTTAGAAAATAGAGTCCACCAACTGATAACGAGAATAACACATTATGATCAGGAAATATTTATACCAGGAATGCACAGATTGTTCCATATTAGGAAAATTATTAACATTGTTGATCATATCAACAACAAAACTAAGAGAAACCACACGATTATTTCAGTAGATGAATTAAAAGCTTTTGACAGAATACAATACTCATTCGTATTGAAAATATTGGAGTACATAGGAATAAATGGAAGTTTCCATCAAATAATAAGGAGTACCTGCCTAAAATTTTCAGTAAGCATTGTATGCAATAGGGTAAGCTGAATGCATTTCCAATAAGACCAGGAGTGAAACGAGGATTTCCATTATCACTACTATTTTTCAGTATGGTACTAGAAATGTTATCTGTAGCAATGAGAAGAAAAACAAATCGAAGGAATAAGAACAGGCAAAGAAGAACTAAGAAATTAAGCTATCACTCTTTGCAGATGATTTGATGATATACTTAGAGAATCACAGAGAATCAAGTAAAAATCTACTTGAAATCATACACAAGTTTGAAAAAATTTCAGGTAACAAAATAAACCCACACAAATCCTCTGCCTTTCTGTGTATTACTAACAACACCCAACAGCAAAAGATGGAAAGTGAAACATCATTTAAAGCTAGGGTAGACACTACAAAATATTTAGAAGTCTACTGGCCAAAACAAACCCATGGACTATATGAACACAGTTGCAAAACATTTTTCACACAAAGTGTGAAGTAAGTTGAAAAATGTCAGTTTCTCGTGGGTAGACCGAGACAATATAATAAAAATGACAATTCTCTCTAAATTAATTTGCTTATTCAGTGCCATACCAATAAAACTGTCAGATAATTATTTTGTAGAGCTAGAAAAAATGCTATCAAAATTCATCTGAAAAACCAAATGTCCATTATATCAAGAGAAGTAATGACAAGAAATGCTACGGAAAGTGGCCTAGCTCTACAAGAGCTCAGATTGTATTTTAAAGCAGCCATTATGAAACCCACTTGGTACTTGTTAAGAAACAAAAGGGTAGACAAGTGGAATAAGCTAGGTACTCAAGACAGAGTAGTCAATGAATATAACAACCTCCTGTTTGATAAACTCATGAACCCCAGCTTCTGGGACAAGAACTCACTGTTTGACAAAAATTCCTGGGGGAACTGGATAAAAGTGTGGTGGAATCTAGTCATAGAGCAATACCTCACACCGTACACAAGAATAAAGTCCAAATGTGTACATGATGAAGGTATAAAGAGATACACTGTAAATAAAGTTGTGTAACAAGGAATATTGCATTTATCAGATTTACGCAGAAAAGAAGAATTTTTTACTAAACAAGAGATAGAAAGCATTATGAAGTGCAAAAGGCATAATTTTCATTACATTAAAAAATTTTTGCACAAGCAAATCCAATGTAACCAAAATTAGGAGGGAAACAGAAAACTGGGAAAGAATTTTTGCAACTAGTGCCTGTGAGAAAGGCCTCATTTCTAAAATTTATAGAGAGCTGAATCCAATATACAAGAATACAAGTCATTCCCCAATTGATAAATGTTCAAAGGATATGAACAGGCAGTTTTCAGAGGAAGAAATCAAAACCATCTATAGCCATATGAAAAAATGCTCTAAATCACTATTGATTAGAAAGAAACAAAACAAAGAAACTCTGAGATACCACACCACACCGATCAGATAGGCTAACATGAGAAAAGAGGATGATAATAAATGTTGGACAACTTGTGGGAGAGTTGGAACACAAATTCGTTGTTAGTGGAGCTGTGAGTTGATCCAGTCATTCTGGAGAGCAATTTGAAACTATGTCCAAATGGCTACAGAAATGTACATACCATTTGACCCAGCCATATAGTTTCTATGACTGTATCCCCAAGAGATCATAAAAATGGAAAAAGTCCCATGTGTGCAAAAATATTTATAGCAGCACTCTTTGTGGTGACAAGAAACTGGAAATCAAGGGGATGCCCGTCAATTGGGGAATGGCTGAATAAATTGTGATATATGATTGTAATGAAATGTTATTGTGCTATATGAAATGATAAACAGGAAGACTTCAGCGAGACCTGGAAAGACTTATATGAACTGATACTGATTGAAAGGAGCTGAACCAGGAGAACTTTATACACAGCAACAACCAGAGTGTGAGAGGACTTTTTCTGTTATACATAGGAACTTCATTGCAATGCAAGGACGTAAATAAATCCCAATAGTCTCTTAATTCAAAATGCTTTCCACATCCATAGAAAGAACTATAGAATTTGATAGCAGAATGTAGCAGTTAATTTTCTTTTGTATTACGTTTTGGTTTGTTTTATGATTTCTCCCATTCATTTTGACTCTTCTATGCAACCAATATGACTAAGGTGAAAATGTATTTGGTAGAAGTGTATGTGTGGAACCTATATAAAACATATATGCCAACTGGAGGGGGAGGGAGGGGGAAGGGGGAGGAAGGAGGGGAGAAAAGAAAAATGTCAGTTATATATAAGTGGTTTCAGAATACTGAAAACAAATATAATAATAATAATAAAGACTATAAAAATAAATTTGAAATGTTTTCATTCCTACATGGAGAGATCACCTTTGTAAGTCTTGAGTGTTGTCTCAGTATTAAGGTAGTTGATGGGGTTAGACACATAAACAGAGTGCACAGGGAGAATTGAATAGGTAGTGATGATACTGAAAAACAATAAAATTAAGAGGTCAGAGAAGAATATATTGGAAGGATAAAGGGAGAAAACAAATGAGGAAAATTATTTAATATATATGAGGCAAGAACAATCTTTTTCAATGGAAGGAAGAAAGGGAGAGGTGATAGAGAAAGAGTGAACCTTATTTTCGTCAAATTTGGCTTATGGGGGAAAATAACAAGCACACTCAGTTTTGTATGAAAATCCATCTTACACTGCAGGAAAGTAGGAGGGAAGGGGTAAGTGGAGGGTGCGAGAACGACATAATCGAGGGCAAATGCAAGGAGGGGGCAATTAGAAGTAAACCCTTTTGAGGAGGGATAGGGTCAGAGGAGGATAGAATACATGGGGGTTAAGATAGGATGGAGGGAATTATAATCTTTCACAATATGACTCTGATGGAATTGACTTGCATAAATACACATGTATAACCCATACTGACTTGTCTTCTCGGTGATTGTGGCGGGGGGAGGATGGGAACGTAGGTGGAACTCAAAGTTTAAAAACTACTGTTAAAAACTATTTTCACATGAAACTGCAAAACAAGATATAAAGGTAATATGCAGCCAAGATAGAAATTTGCCTTGACCGAAAAGAAAATCATTGGGATGAGGATAAGAGAAGGGAGCGGTTTGACAGAAGGGCAGGCAGATTACGGGAAGTGGTAATCTGAATGCACGCTGTCTTGCAGTGTGCATAAGGGAGAGATAGAGAGAAAACTTGGAACTCAAAATCTTGTGGAAATCTATGTTGAAAACTAAAAATAAATAAATAAGTTTTAAAAGTAAAAAAGGTTCTGAATCTCCTTTTCTAATTGCTTGGCTTTCTTTTCATACTCTTCTTGTTTTACTTGGATTTTTCTTTTTTTAAGTTTTTTTCTTCTGTCTCTTTTGATTTTTTTAAAAATTCTTATAGGAATTATTTTATGAGGCAACGTGCTGCTATAAATATTTTTGCACACTTTATCAGGTAACGACTTGATATTAGTCTTTGTGGTAGAAGAGGCTTTCTTTGTTTCAGTATCCTCCTGTGAAGATGAACCAGTTTTATCTATTCCCACAGTAATGTTTTATGTTTGGATGCTCCTTTACCTCTATTTTTTAAATTTGCAAAAGCTTACTTTTTGTAATCACCTTTAGTTCTAGGGTATGGGGATGTTGCCTCTTGCCTCAGATTCTCCTTTATTTATCCTCTTTGACCTTGAATCTAAACGAAGACCTCAGTCCTCCTGTAAGTGCCCACAGCCAGTGGTGTCACCTCCCTACTCTTAATGCATTCACCAGGCATATGTTGATTCCTTTTTGACTCTGTAGTGTCTCCACAGCATAGGAGGGTCTGATGTTCCTTGTCAGTAGATGTTCCCTCCATCTTATCAAACGCAGACTACCAACTCCTGTCACTCTCCTGGGGGTAAAAGCTTCTGCTTTTGGAGACAAGACACCCCCCCAAACCACTTAACTTGAGGTCTTGAAACTTGTTGTTTAAGTAAACCTAGGACCTAGCCTGGAAGTGTTTGCTTTTGAAAGGGACAAAATCGCATCCAGAAATTTTTCTTCAAATGTTCTCCAACTGTTCCAGGGGGACTTCAATTCTACTCCAATTCTTATTTATTTTCGCCACTCTATATTCACCCGGAGAATAATAAAGTGTTTCAATAGTCAAGGGAAGAGTTGAGGACGTCCTGAGCTAAGGTGTTGATGTTGGAAATGGACAGAAGAGCAGCAAGCTGAAGGACTTTATAAGTGATAGTTTATTACATTATATTAGCAGATTCTGAGTAAGAAACAAATTGAATTCAGATAACCGTGGGGAACAATCAATTAGAAAAACATATTTAAAAGGAATATATTTGTTGATGGTCTTATTTCCAAAGAAGTAGGAAATTAGCATATCTGTACTAGGAGGTCACTTAAAATGAGTAAACTCCCAAAGATTACACATCATTCTTAAAAGAAAAACTGCAGATTGTCAACAACCACTTCAAATAAGGCTAAAAAAGATACCCTTCAAAATAAGAAAAAAGCAAATAAATGATTTTGAGATATCAACTCACATCCGCAAAACTTGTAAAAATGTCACTAGATTGCAATCATGTTGAAGTGATTGTGAGAGAGCAAAGGAGATAATACCTTGCTTTTGGATTTATAAGTTCACCCTACTCTTCCAAATGTAATTTAACAATACGTTATGAAGATTACAAAAAAATTACCATTAACATAATACAGAGAGGGGACACACACACAGAGGGGAAAAGAGAGAGAGAGAGACATAGAGACAGAGGCAGACAGAGGCAGGCAGAAAGAGGCAGACAGACAGACAGAGACAGAGAGACAATGAGACAAACAAAGACAGCAACAGAGAAAGCCAGAGAATGGAACAGAGAGTGTGTTATACCAAAAAGGAAGGTAATTATTTTCCTTTGTTACCTATATTTCAAATATAATTTAGTGACAAAAATGAAGGCATAGATGGAATTTATATTGATTACATCTTTAATCGAACAAAGCAATACAGAGGAGCCCACATGCTGGAGGAATCAGGTCATCTCACTTTCTGGTTCAAAATGGGAGAATATTCAAGAGCCTGACAAATAGTGGATGAACTCAGCAAATATAAGAGGAAAAAGAAAGTATGTACTCAGTCTAGAATTTAGGTGATTTAATTAGAGCTATATTTAAAATTGTGCTTGGGTTGAAAAAACATTATTTTTCGTGGTACAAAATTGGTAATTGTTTTGAGCTCTGACTGGAGAGCAACTTAATTTAAAAAACTGAAACGGAAAAAACCAGAAGGATTAATTTTTTCCTGTAAATTAACTCTGAATAAAGAAAGATTATGTCAATAGAAGCTAAAAATTTTTGCGCACATAAAATGTGCCATGGATCACAGAATCAAAGAAGTCCTATTTAGTCACACTCTGTCAGATCAACACTTGACATTGATGTTTCATTCTGCATTCCATCTTTGAGAAAAATCTGTAATAAGCTAGTAAGTACCCATAATAATATGAACAGGTAAATGTGGGGTTTCACGATGATGCATTTTAGGCTTGCTGGGAACTCCAAAATGTCAGGGTACAGATCTTCATCTTTCTGGAATGAATTCACATACTCAAACTTCCTGCCAGAGAAATGGCAAGGTTTATTGTAAGACAAATAGATCCACAGGGAAACTGCAAGTTAATGAGGGTGAGACTGATGCTAAAACCCAAAAAAAGGGGAAATGAAAAGACCTTAAAGGGGTTAAGAAGTGGTCAACAGCCTGGTTTGAGTCAAGAGCAATAATGAAGGGAATAAAGGAGTTGCCAAGAGCAACTGTGAAAAGACTATCAAGTAAGCTACTTAAGTGAACTAGGAGGTCTGGACTGGGCCAGTTCCCTTGCACAAGACTCCAGTGACATGGGCTGTGAATATGTATGGGAAAATTAAGACACTGGATTGCTTTCAAGTACATGTTTTTCCTATTAGGAGTCTAGTACAAATCAAAATATGATTGAACTAAAGGTATTTGTGGATTTTTCTCATCATATAAGTAACAACAAATCGTTCAAATTCAGTCTAGCAAAAGAAAGAGGCAGTTGGGCAGAGCCAAAACGGCGGAGTAGAAAGATTCACATATGCTAGCTCCGAACCCACAGCCAATAATTATCTGTAGAAAGAACTCTCAACAAATTCTGGAACAGTGGAGTCGCGCAGCAACAGGGTGAAGGAGATTTCCGTACAAGAGAGCCCTGAAAAACGAACACCAAAGGTCCCTCGCGCACCAGAGAGGAGCAGAGCCCAGCCCTGCCCTGGCCGCATGGCACTGAGAGGAGGGAGCAGATCTGGGTAGGCTTCAAGGACGGAATCTCCAGCGGCTGCGAAGGTTCCTCCACCCACAGATGCACAGGACAGTGAGAGAGACGGCCTGAGAGGGGAGCGGGGCGTCTCCATGACTCGGGCCCCCTCAGGAGGCAGCTGAAGAGGCAGTGGCAGAGGCAGCAGGTGCCCAGAGGCTCCCAGAGCAGGCTGGAGCTCAGCAGCAGCTCCATTACAGAAGGTATCTGCTTAAACACCCTGAGGGTACTGAGCCTAGAAGGCAGACTTGCCCCCACCTGAGAACCTGATTTAGACTTACCCTGAATAACAACCCTGCCTGTCGCTGAAAGACCTGAGGCTGGGGAGCAATATTTGAATCTCAGACCCCAAGCACTAGGTGGGCGGATCTAGGCGGGGATGGATAGGAATCTCAGAAGTCAAGTAACTGGCTGGGAAAAATGCCAAGAAAAGGGAAAAAAAATAAGACCAGAGAAGGTCACTTGCTTGGGGAACAGATGTTTCCAGCCGTCCTCTCTGACAAGGACGAACAATGCTTACCATTAGGTAAAGACATAAGAGTCAAGGCCTCTGTATCCCAAACATCTGAAATAGGTACTCAATGGGCTCAGGCCATGGAAGAGCTCAAAAAGGATTTTGAAAATCAGGTTAGACCAGTGGAGGAAAAACTGGGAAGAGAAATGAGAGAGATGCAATAAAATCATGAAAA
>CM053775.1:49213458-49245889 GCA_028658325.1 Potorous gilbertii
GAATTCCCTGATAATTCTGACTGTATAAATTGGAACAATGTCCTAAAATTTTTTCTCCCTTTTTTTAAAGCTTCATAGAATTTCAGTTTGTATATCATTCACTGTTCTATCCTTAAGTAAATCCTGTATCTGATATAAGAAACTTTTAAATTATGAGTCTAACGATAAAATGAACTCATCTGCCTTTTAAAATTATTAGACAGGTACTTTAAGAGAGAAGAAATAATTTCACTTGTTTTTACCACTGCCTTAAAAAATTTTTGTGCAAAATTCCAGATTTGAGGTCTTATTCTGAAAGATATGACAAATTCCAGAAGCTAATCACACACATCCATATACTATTCTTAGAGGAATCATTCTTATCTTGTTGCTTTTCTTCAAAATTTGCTATCCTATTTAATTAGACATCTGTTACCTTATATGTTTATCTTATTACCTTGTCTTAATCATTTCCTCCCTTGAAGGATGTTATCTCTATACCATATTTATTTATTTGTCAAGAAATATCGGTTAAAGTTATAAGCTATTCATTCTTGCATCACATTGTAATAACTCAGAGATGTTCCAATATCCATCTTTATATGAATATATATATATATATATATATATATATATATATATATATCCATATTTATAGGATTATACTTAGAGAAGTCCTTGATTACAGAGATTTACTATAAAAGAAAAAGAGGGACAGTGTCAAATCTTAACAGAAGAAAAGGACTTTCTTAGCTCTGATTCAGGAATGAGCCATTATCTGATAGCTAATCATGTGGTCACTAGGTGCTAAAAACAGGGCTTAGGAGTAATCAAATTAGGGATATCCTTTTTCATAAAGGAAATAGCACATTTGGGAAATAGAGTTAGGAAGATCCTACTCAGGTTGTGTCCAAGGTCCTCTTCAAAACCTTTCCAGGCATCCACTGTTCTCAGCCTGCAGCAAATGTCAACTGACTTTATGATAACTTAGGCAGCTGTTCCTGTAATCATAGCTTCAAACAATAGTGAATTGCAGTGCCAGTTTTAAATAGCAAATAAATATTGGCTGGTATCCTTCAGATAGGACCATCTCAAATTTTATTGACCTATTAATTATCAAATCAATTTACACTATTTTTCCTGTCTTCAAAAATAGTTCCTCACATTCTCTAAATATACTTAGGCAATCTAAAACTGATCCAAAAGTATCTAGAACAACTATCAAGGGACAAGAGGGGTTTAGATAAACCACATTTGTTCCCATATCTTATCTGCCTTCTATGTTTTAAATCAAAGCTTTATCTTTCCAAAACTATCGATCCTATTCTTCAGATTATCCAGCTTTCCTTTACATTGTAACCATAAGACAAGCTAGCTCATAAGTTATTACTTTTACTAACATAATTTGAACAAAGCAAAGATGTTAATGGCTAACCATATAGACTGATGGAATTATGTCTCTTTCACAAGTTTGTTGTTCTTCCCTAGTTATATTCACTCTGTTAAAATAAGATACTTCAGGAATAAAATCTTTTACATATAATAAATTCAAACACAAATTTTAACTCTTGTTTAGGCCATGGAATCACCACAAATTCAGATCAAAACAAGACCTCTTCTGCTTTAAAACCTAATATAACAATAAATTATTTTGAAAATTTAGTAGGCCTTAAAAAAAATCCCACAAGAGTTTTCAATATATTTCTTCTACAGTATTTCCCCGTCTTTAAAAAAAAAAGTTTAAAATTTATTCTGATATTCACTAAATTTTTATGAAGAAAACTAGTTGGAAATTTTTTAAATGGTAGATATTTCTTTTTTCCTCCTTAAAGCAAAAAAAAATCTTTAAAATTGGAATTCATTAGACTATGTTGGTGTAAAGTAACACAAATTCACAAAGTATTATAACAAAAACTAAATTCTTAAGTATGATAAAATTCCTAGATATCACAAACTTTCTTAGTCAAAAAGGTGAAAAAATGGAAAAGAGAATTAGTTTCTATAAGTCAATAATGACATATGCAATCAGTTTACCTTTATCACAATAACAAATTTTCCTTAATTATGTCATTACGAATTAAGTGCATTCTGGTGTTTCATACAGATAATCCCTCAACCTTCAAATTAATATACGTAAATATATCTTTTAGATGAAACAGGCTTGAAAATCATACCACTACTTTTTTTTTAAGAATTTTCATTTGCTCAAAAGGAATTCTAAAATACAGAAACTTTTGCACAGAGCTTTATAAGAACTTTAGGTCCATGCATCTCTAAATCACCTTGCATAACACGTGGAAAATATAACTTTAAACCACCATGTATTTTCATAGTAGCCAATATTTCAAATGGAAAAATATGCTATCATAGTAAATATCAAATTATCTAATTTCAACACATCCTTTTAAAAGTCTAATTCACATGCAACAAGATCCAAATTAAAATTTCTTTGACTATATTTCTACCTCACAATGGTCTCTCAAATTTCCCAATCTAAAAGAAATTCAGAAATACACAATTTTGGAAATAGGACAAAAATAAATTTAGATGATATTATTTGCATTTCCAGAAATTATTGATCTTACTACTGTTGATAATTAAAACCACTTCAAAGTTAACAATTACATTAGAAAGAGATAATAATATTGTATGTAACATATGCCAATCATTATGTTAAGTATTTTATACTCATTATATCTTTTTGATCCTATAACAACAATTACGATTAATTTTCCTTTTACAAATCATGAAATGGGTCAAACAGAAATAAAATACATTTTTGCAATTGGAACAGAGAAGTATGAAGTTTACCAATAGGAGAGAGACTAGTGTCTGAGTGGTAATAATTCTTGTAGGCAGGACTTAGTGAATGTTTGACATGGGCCTGATCTATCTACCTGTCCCTTACTCCACAGCTGCAGAATTACTAAGCCTGAGGTGGTTTTAGCTTCTGAGACAGGGTGGGGAGAATGTGCAGGATATAGGTGACATTTCCAAGCTTTATCTAGAAGGGTGGGCTACAAGGTGCCCAAGGGCACGGGACTGTTAGAATCACTGTCAGCCTGCTAATTGCCGCCCCTAACACTTCTCCTGCATTCTCTTCTTTATAATTTGCTCTGAGATGAGAAGGGTTAACGAACTCTTGTGACTGTTAGAATTTTCCATTCTGAGATACTGTCTTACCTTTGGGAGAGAGGAATGGTAAATGACAAGGATTGGGATGGGGTGCTTTAGCAAGGTGAGCTCTTGGAGCTGCCCACTCTCTTAGGGATTCTTTCCCAGTAATTCCAAATAATAAATTTCCAAACTTTTTAATGATTAATCTCACAACATACAAAATATGCTAAAATGATTTTAACTAAGATGTTTTAATTTTTCATTGTAATTTCAGATTGGCCAGACCAGAACAGCAAGGAAATGTCTTAAAGTTTTGCTTGGTTCCCTAGCTTAATAGTTTCTGGCTGCCTGCATTTTAAAACTTCTTGGGTAAAGGAGCCCTCCTACTGACTTGAAGCTCTCTTTGATATTTGTGAGTTAAGCAATCTGGGAACTGCTGCTGCTGGTGGCACCCTGAAGCCTGTTCCAGATCCTGTCCCTACTGTCCCTTGTGGCCCATGTCTTCGGAGAGTTGAAGAGGGTTTCTTTGGAAAAGCCACTGTGGAGAAGGGGAGAGTCAGCTGATAAGGGAAGAGGTCAAAGCATCATTTAACAATAGTGAGGGCTTAGTTGAGGTTAGGGAACACATTTGTATTAGACCAAGTCAGAACAATTTACTGTTTTTCTTCACCTTCATTCTGTAGCATCGGATGATGGAGTAATCTAAGCCCAATCAGGGCTAGGAACTCAAGAGAAGAGGATAGTGTAGAATTGAATTTGTTCCCCAAGCAGCCAACATGAAGAGTGCAGGGGAAATGGTCTGGAAGAGAATTGAGGAACTACAGGTCATGGTGTGGCACCAGAGTAGGATTTTGTAAGGGAAGTCAGAGGGAGAGGTAAAAGATAAGGTGATTTAAACATTCTTGAATATGAAGGTGGTGTATTTGTGGGTGATGGCAAGGTCACTGGCATGAACATCTTTGTGTATGGTTGAGGTGAGTTGGGTCATGGAAAGTGTGTAAGTAAGGAACTGAGTAGTTAGGATACTTGAGAGAAATATATATATATATATATATATATATATATATATATATATATATACACACACACACACAAACATATACATATAGGTATGTATGTATATGTTTATATATGTATATATTCATGTATGTATGTACTTATGTATATGTGTATATATTTATGTGTGTACATTTATGTATGTATGCATATGTGTATGCATGTGTGTATATATATTTCTGTATGCATATTTAGGTATGAATGTATATGTGGATGTAGATATAGATAAGATATAGATAAAGATATAGATATAGATAGATGGGGAGGAGAGTAAGATTGTGAACAAGATACTGAACTGAACTGAAATGAAGTGAGGAAAGAAAGTCAGTGACCTTATTGGCAAGAACCAGAATGGGAGGTAGCGATGTAGGTAGTAACTATCAGGATTTTCAGTAGGTGGTAGAAATAAATTTCAGTAATCTCAAATGCAGAAAAATTACTGATTGATGGAGGTAAGTAGTGAATCTGGCCATTCAGATAAAAGGTTTAACATTTTTCCCCAAGGAGAGCATACCCCTTTGTACATTAAGGGCAACCTTGAACTACAAATGCATTCAAATCCAAACAGAAGTTTCACTATAGGTATCATTCTCTCTAATGAGTAATATTTCTTATATGACAATTTTCAAAATCATAGTGGATGAAATCATCTATAATACTATCAGAGTTGTATGGATTTAAAACATAGGAAATCAAACTTATTGCCTGGCAAACGACATTCATCCATTTGAATGCATTTCTGAATTATCCTAGAGGGAAATAAAGCAAACTAACTAAAATGTTTGTCTCTTCTATAGTTGGAGTACTAAGAGACTAGTATAGGGTAGTTAAAATCTAATTACATTTATCATTACAAAAACGACTCTTATTCTTGATGTCTATAAATATTTTGTCTGAACTATTGAGGGGAGGATGGCTTCTTACAAAGTAAGATTATGAGGAGGATCAGGCAGAAGATTGTTATTAGAACAAGGAAAGGAATGTGTGTCCCTGTTAGCCCAGTCATTGACAGGAAGGTCTGACTAACCTTTCTTTGTCCGTCTTTATTCAGATCGGATAAGAAGAGAAGGGAAAGGATTTTTTTGAGTCCTCTCAAGTCCCCCAACCTGGCTCATGTCAACTGATGTCCTGAGGCCTGGCACGGATGAGTTTCTGTACATCACTTTGATCTTTGTAAGTAATCCAATGCCTTATCCTCCAGGCTCCCTTTACAATGTATTTGCTGCCTGCTTTTGCATTCGGGGAGGGAATGAACAAGCTCAGTAAGTCTCTCGATCTGACTTTGAAGCAGGACAGAGCGGTCCCGGAAAAATCTCTGCAAGGGCCAGTTGAGAACCTGTCTCTCGGGACTGGTAGGTTCCCCAAGACCCCCGGCTCCTGGGCACAGCAGACTTGGCCCGTGAAGACGAGCTCCTCCAAGCTACAAGCTCTCCCTGGAGGGAAACTCTGCAGACTCAGTGGCTCCCAGTTGAGGCGGCTTGCCAGCCAGCATTCCCGAGGGCTGATTGGGAGCAGAAACTCCGCCCCCAGAGTCCAACCTGGACTCTGCCTTCCCTTCACCCCGCCCCCACGCACCGGGGTTTCCATAACGATCACCAGAGGTGGTAGAATTGGTGGATTGAAAGTTTCAGACACTGTTTAGACAAAAGGATGCCTGCCTTGCTCCTCCCTGCCTGAGGAAAGGGAGGCTGGGGAGCGTGTGACCCTCATCCTGCAGTCCCCGAGGTGGTTTTGTGGGCTATCGACACTATGTTTCTGCCCGAAATCGTTAGGGAAACTCAGCAATACAGTGGGCAGATAAACTGTCTTTGACGCCAAGAGGGCTGATTTTGATCATTGTAAAGTTTATGTGACATTTGGGTATGCGTGCGTGCGTGCGTGCGTGCGTGTGTGTGTGTGCGTGTAGCCTTTTCAAAAACCCGCTTAAGGCCTAGAATGATAATAACTCTCTTCTTCAAGTTCCTGAATTCAGGTCTTTGCTTCAAGCGGGACCTCTAGGCCCAGAAACACCCAAAGGACTTTGAGAGACTCACTTAAACTGGACTGGACCTCACTTCCCTTGGTGATGCAAAGAAGGAACTGGATTAGCTGGCCTCTAGGGTCCCTTAAAGTTATAAATCTTTGATCCAAATATCCCCCTTCCTGCCACCTGTCTGCTGTGGGAAGCTTAATCTTAATGGCCATCTTTAAGAATGTAACTTTATAGCTTAAAAGCCTTCAATGACTGCCTATTGAGAGAAGTAAAAATGCCAGTTGGGTAGACTTTTAGTAGACATCTTACTCTGTTTAGCAAATTGCATTAGAAGTTAAAATAGATATAACATGTAGATAAGCTTTTGTCCCTTTTCTCGGAGAATTTACACATCTGCTATGCAGGTATGACATGTAAAAATAACTATAATATACAATAACATAAGTGTATGAGAAAGGCACAGATTCCTTTGTGACATCCCAGGAAGTAAGGTCTTTTGTAATGGTATCTTAGGGAAAGCTTTCTGGAGAAAGTAGAATTTTACTCAGGTTTGAGACGAGTAATGGAAACTTAAAAAATGGACCTTGACTCTGGGGTCCAGAAGTCCATCACCAGGAAGGGAGGCCTAGACAATGTACTGCACAGGCACAGTGTTTTCATCGTATTGGAATGTAAAGTTGGCTATGTGTATGAGAGTGAGATGAGAAAGACCATATTCTACATAACTCCCGTGCCAGACAGAAAGGTTGGACCTTCATTCGGTAGGCAGTAGGGCACCATTTTGTGTCCTGTAGGAAAGTAGTACCACGATCCAAAAAATGCCTAATGCTAACTCTACTACAAGTCCTACAGAAGGATTTGATTTTGTGCATACATTAGGCACTTAATACATATTTGTTGAAAACTGGAAAAATAGCTCACTGCTTTTGTCCATTAGGAAGTCGTGGATGATTTGTGAGAGAACAGCTTGATTAGAGTCATAGTAATGCGAGTCAGCTTGCAAAGAGATGACAGACCTTGGTTATTGCCAAAGTGGAGTCCTCAGGCATAATCAAGGTTTTCATGAATTTTGTGATTTTGGCTGGTTCACGGTAGAAGGGAAGATTATTTTTAAGGAACAGATGAAAGTTGAGATTATAGTCAAGAGAGGGAAAGAATGAGGATGATTATAACATTAAGGATTAACATTTATGGAAGTTTTAAAGGTTGGGAAACTTGCCCTTTTCATACCTGATATCATGGAAGCCCCACACTCACTCTGTCAAGAAGGAACTCCTGGCAGTCTTACCTACCGAATTTTACAGATGAGGACACTGAGGCCCAGAGACGCTTCCTTCTCTTTCCATTGGTGAACAACAGGCAGTATAAGGCAAAGGAAAGAGTGAATACGTAGACAGAGCACTTGGTTTTAGACATTAGTTCTGCTAAGTAGCCACTGTATTGTTACATTAAAGATAGCATGAATAACTCCATATTGTTTTTTGAGCACCACTTTGTGAAGTTGTTTCACCTTCATATAAGTCACCCGGTTTTGGAAATGTCACAAGTTTACTTTCCCTGCTTACTGTCACTCCACCACAAGAATACAACTCTACCCTTCATCTGAGTGTCTCCAGATCACTCTTACCAATAAGAAACCTGGTGGCTTAATCATTAATCCTGTTTATCACTCTCCAAATTGTGTATTAGCCCCGTAGAAACGAGAATTCACAGGCTCTTGAGCTACTGAAAGCCTTGAGCCGTATTTGTTTCTGCAACTGCATGCCTTGCTGAACAAATTGCTTGTCTGGATGATATTCAAGTCCCTTATTTCAGTGTAACAGTCTGCCCTTGGACAAATCAATACCTCTCTTTGTATGTGTTTCCTATTTTGTAAGAGAGGGAAGGGCATTTAACAACATACATGACTGGGATAGAGGAGTCACATTGGTCTAGTTGTCCTAGATATTGGTTACATGAACCTGCTAAGAGTTGCTTGGGGAGATGAGTAGCAATCAGATTGTGGGGAAGCCAGAGTAGTAGATTTCCTTGGTCATTTTCCCCAAGGACTGTTCCAAACCTTTCCTTGTCTCCTCAAGCTCTCAGCCAAAGCACTGGACACCTTACACACACTCTCACTTGTAGACTTAGCCCCATCCTTCACTAAGGGAATTGAGAGCACATAACTGGACTTTTCTTGATTCCCTTTCTCCACTCAAAATTTCTCATGACCTACAGCCATTTTCTTCCCTGTCCTGCTTGTCTGATGATTCCTCCCTAAAGCAAATCCTTCTACCTGTGCCAGTTGTGTTCCCACACCTTTTCTTGGTCCTAATCCCCTCTCCCCACTTTGTGAGTGCTGAATTTGTCAGAGGCAGGAAGAATGAGGCTCACATCCCAGCTCCATAGATTACTAGTTATGAGACCACAAGTGGGTCTCAGAGCCTCAGTTTTCTCTTCTGTGAAATGAAGCAGGTAACAATACCAGGAGTTTCCACTGAAGGGAGTGGTTGTGAGGGTCCAGCGATATCAGGTAGAGAAAGCATAGTTTGCCAGTCTTGGGGTCCCATCAATGCCAGCTGTTACTGTTGGCGTCATCTTCAGTCATTCTCTTTCCAGTCCTTTCCATTCATCTACAGACTCATCTCTCTTGTCTGGTTGCCTAGTGGACACTGCCAGGGTCCCCAGTTCTGCTTCCTTCTCCTCCTGTGTCCTGGATGGGGGAGGAGAAGTGGTGCTGGTGATGCTGAATGGAGGATGAATGAGTGACTGCAGTGGAGACTGCTATAGGGCACATGCTTTGCAGGGTGGGGGCAGAGAAGAGCCAGGGCCAGGAGAAAGAGGATGGATGGGAGAGACAGGTGCCCTTCTGACCCAGATGTTGTGAAAATTGTGAGTGAGAAGTAGGGAGACCAGAGACTGGAATTCGTGAGTCCATTTCCTCCCACTTTCTCCTTTCCTTCTCTTTTCTTCTTCTTTCTTCCTGTTTTATATTTCCCCTCCCTCCCCCTCTTCTCATTCCTCCTCTTTCTCTTCTTTCCTCCTCCTCTGTCCTTTCTCTTATTTCCTCCCTACGTTTCCTCTTCATCCTCTCTCTCCTTCCTCCCTTCCTTCTTTGTCCCCTTCCTCTTCTTCCATTACCCTACTCTCCCCTCTCTCTCTTTTAAGTCCCCTCCTTTTCTCTTACCTCCTAACCCCTCCTTTCTCTAAACTTCTCTCACATCTTCCCCTACTCTTCTTTCTCCTTCCCTCTCTCTTTCTTCCTCCCACTTCGCCTGCTCTTGCCCTTAGTCCTTTTACCTCCTCGCAACTCCTTGTCTCTTGTATCTCCTTCCTCCTGCTTTCCCTCACCCTCTTTCTCACTCCTTTTCTCTCCTCTCTTCTTCTCTTCCCACATTTCTGCTCTCCTCTCCTTCTACATCCCCTTCTCTTCCTATTCTCTTTCCTTTACCCCCTCCCCAACCTTCTCTTTACCTTAGCTCAGACCCTCCTCTTATTCCTTGTCCTTCCTGCTTCTCCCTTTTCCTTTGCTTCCTTTCCTTATTGCTCTTATTTCCTCCCCTCTCCTTCCTCTCTGGTACTCCTCCTCTCTCTCTTTCTCATTTGTTCTTCTTCCTTCTTGTCCTCTCCCTCCCCTTTCTCTTTTCTTCTCCCCCATCTTCTCCCTATTTTACCTCAGACTCCTTCATACTCTCCCTCCCCATCTCCCAGCTACTGCCCTTCCTCCTTCCACTTCCCTTCTCTCTTTATTACTCTCCTAACTCCTCTTTCTCTTGCTTCCTTCCCCTCATTCATTCTCTTATCTCTCCCATCCCCTTTCCTCCTCCTCTCCTTCCTCATACCTGTCCCCTGTTTTCTTTTCCACAACTCTACTTTACCTTATGGTTTCCTCCTCCTTATTTCCCTTATCTCCTCCTCTCCCCCATATCGCTCATCTTTTTCCTTTTCTTCTTCATCTATTTTCCCTCCTTCCCCTGCTTTTTCTCTTCCTTCCTCCACCATCTTTCTTCCTACATTTCCTCTTCTCCCTCTCCTTCTCCTTTTTCTCTTACTTACTCTCTTCCTCCCTTCCCCTGAATCGTAGAATTTCTAACTTAATCAAGGCTACTTTCCACATGAAGCCTTTCCCTGTCTTGGGGCAGCCCACGAAATTGGTTGAAATTAGAGTCAAGTGGTTGGAATTAGCATTAGACTGGCCCTGGAGTCAGAAGACTCCAGTTCAAATATGACATCAGATACTAGATGCATATACTAAGAAAGTCACTTTACCTCTGCCTTCCTCAGTTTCCTTATTTATAAAATAAGGATAATAATACCTCCCTCTAAGAGTGGTCGTGAGGATCAGAGGAGATGATGATTATAAAGCACTTGGTCCAGTTCCTGGGATATTGTAGTCATTTAATCAATGTTAGCTATCATTTGTGGCATTTCGATTATGATGAACTATTTTGAGTGCTTTCCTAATGTTGAGCCATCCTTGCATCCATTGTATAAATCCAACTTGGTCATAATGAATGACTTCGTGGGTGATTGGCTGTAGTGTGTTTCACAGGATTCTATTTCAGTTGCCTGAATCAATTTTCATGAATGATATTGGCATTTTGTTCTTCTATGTTATGTCCTTCCATGGTTTAGGTATTAGGAGTCTATTTGTCTGACGAAAAGATTCCTGTAGGGTGTTTTCTTTCTCCATGTTTGAGAATAATTCATGTAGTACAAACTCTTCTTTCAAACATTTGATAGAATTCTTTTTGTCAAATCACAAGAACCAGGAGGTTTCCCCTACACACACTTTGGTAGTTCCTTTAGAGGAAGTTCTATTCCTTTTTCTTATATAGGATTTTTAAGATCTCTCTTTGCTCTCTGTCAGCTTGGTATTTGACATTTTTGAAAGTGTTTGTCTTTGTGTATTTTCAGTTTTGTTTTTTTTGTTTTTAGCCTGTATCTGTAACTTATTATTCTTTAACTAATGCTGGTTTTGTTGTGATTTTCCCTTACTCTCTGGCTGATTTGTTTCTTTGATTTTCTGTCTTTTTAACCAGATTGATGAGTCAGTGCATAATTTTTTATTAAGCACCTACTTTGCACCAGGCATTATGCTAAGTGTTGGGGATGTGAAGAAAACAGAAAAAGATGAAGAAAAAGAATCCTTGGTCTCAATGAGCTTTCTTTCTCCATTTGTGATAATTGTTTGTCAAATATGTTATTTACTTTTCTTTAAATTTTGATCAAATTCTCCTGTGAATTTTATCAAGTTCAGGACTTTTATTTGTTGACAGGGATTTGGCCCTGATTTTTGGTCCAATGGTTTTGTGACCGTTATCTGGCATTTGAAAGTCCCTCCTGGGAGGATACGTGTTTCTCCTGTCAACCCTTGTTTTCCTCAATTGGATTCATAGTGTTCTCTCCCATCGTAGTTTCACTTGTCAGCAAGTTAAGTCCTTGTCCAGGGACCCCTTGAGGCCTATGGGACAACGTGGAATGTCGGTAAAATGACCCCTTAATGAATACTTTTGCTGAGAATAATAGGAAAAGAAGAAGAGTCAGTTCAATGGCAAGCTGATTGTAGACAATGGGGAAGATAAGGAATGGGAGAGAGGAAATGGGAACCTAACACACAACTCAGGCATACATTCTAACAGAGTGCATGACTTACATATGCAGAGTGCTGCATTGGGAAGCAGAGAGACATGAGATCATTCAGCAGAAAAGAAGTACTCCAGGATGGAGAGGTGCTCCTACTGGAGGGCAGTGGGCACTTCAGGAGGGAGGGATTCTCCAAGGTACTCTTCTGAGAGTGAGGTTCTTATACTATTATTTTGGATGGCTTCTCTGTTGCTGCCTGAATTGTGTATCAGGGGTCAGGACAAAGTCCTATTTGGAGGGATTTCTTTTCAGGGAGAAGTATT
Organism: Potorous gilbertii; assembly: GCA_028658325.1. Taxonomy (NCBI): domain Eukaryota; kingdom Metazoa; phylum Chordata; class Mammalia; order Diprotodontia; family Potoroidae; genus Potorous; species Potorous gilbertii. The sequence continues at coordinate 49,225,471 of CM053775.1, forward strand.
AGGGGGTTTCCATTTCAAGGAGAAAAATGATATAGTGGTAGCAAAAATATCATTTGTAGCCCCCAACTGTGGCAACTTTAAAGTATTTTTGAGAGTATTTTTTGTTTTGTAACAATGGTTTCTGAACACAGATCATATAAACTACAGCCTTACTTAAGGGGAGACTGTCATGGTGGTCTGAAGAGTATTACCTCAATTTTATAACCGCTGATGACCCCTACACTGACAAAACCGGTTGGGAGGCAGTACCTGTTGATAAGAAGGTCTTACAGAGAGAGTGGTGCATAGGAAAGGAAAGAGGAGAGTCTAATTCTAACTGATTCTAATTTAATGACCCACCCAATGACCTTAAAGGGCCTATCGTTCAAGTTGTGTGCCAATATGATAAAGAGAAAATAGTCTGGGTCCAAGTTCTCCAGTTCCTGGGGAGGGCCTAGGAGAATAGGTTATTTAGCTGGCCTGAGAATATGGAATCAATTGGAGTTCACCCATCTCCCTGGCCCTGTACTTTATCCTACTGTGGGTTCATGAACCATATGAGAGAGATCTATCCACATGGGAAAAAAGGAGAATTTGCTCAGGAAGATTTCACACTGGTCCAGAGAGTTCTTTGTTCCTGTAGCTGTCACCAACCAAGATTCTTGTCAGAACTGGAATTCACTAATGTTTGTCAGAGGATGTCCTCCTCCCTTTCTACTATATGGGAGGCCCCTTTTAATATCGCAGACAAGATGTATTTTGAGCTTAAAATCTTGGATTGCTGTAGTATCTAAAGCATTTGAGGGCCAGGAGAAAGAGGGGTCATTTCTTGCTACATGTTCTGGCAGAACAACTTCTCCTATGGAATGGCACTGAAGCCAGAGAAAACATTTAAAGAGAATAAGGATGGAAAAATGAGTTAAGAGAATTCTAATGTCCATCCATGAATTTCAATTTAATGTCAAGAGCTAGAGGAAGGACCTGAGGAAATTGAATGGACCCGATGTTATTGATTCACATAAATATATGAGTGACCCAAGGTAGGAAGGGAGGGATCGGCTATATTGTACATGTTATTCAGTCATTTTCAGTCCTGTCTCATTCTTCATGACCCCATTTTCTTGGTAAAAATATTGGAGTGGTTTGTCATTTCCTTCTCTGGCTCATTTTAAAAGATGAAGAAACTGAGGCAAACAGGATTATGCACCTTGCTTAGGGTTACACAACTAGTAAGTGTCTGAGGACAGATTTGAACCAACAAACATGAGTCTTCCTGATTTCATGTTTGACACTCTATCCACTGCACCACTGGCCTGCTCATGATCTGAGCTGAATCTTTGAAGGATGTACCCACATTAATTATGGCTCATACTGGGATCAGAGGATCTTAGATGTAGATCTTGAAAGGACCTTAATAAGGTTCTTCCAAACCAAGACTCTCCTTTTGCAAATGAAGAAACTAGGACCCAGGGAAGTTAATTGACTTGCCCAACATCCCACAGGCAGTGAGTTTAGGAGGCATAGTTACATATGAAACATATTTGCATATCAGTCTTGCTGCCCAGCAATGTGAGGAATCACAAGAGGGAAGATACGCAACAAAAGGGAGAGCAATTAGTATTCTTCAATCTGCATTACATCTCTCTAGTTCTTTTGGTTGATGTGGATGGCATTACCTTCTGTAACGTGTCTTAGGTCCTTGCATTTGTAACAGTAGGCTAGCCTGTGAAAGTTAGTTGTCACACAGTGTTACTGTTACTGGGTACAGTGTTCTCTTGGTTTTGCTCATGTCACTCGACCTCAGTTCAAATAATTCTTGGCAGGTTTTTCTCAAGTCTGAAGGAAACTCTTCAACTGTGCATTGCAATTCATTTGTCTTCTTTTTCCTGCTATTACATTATTTTGTGGTTTCTAAGTCTGAGGCAGCTGGACAGGGAACAATTGTCTTATAAGAAGATCCAAGAACTTACAGTCAAGACCGTGTCCTTTTCTCCAGTAAGTCATTCAATTTACAGTTTTTCCTTCCGTGCCCCATGGGTCGTCAACTATTTTGTTGACATGACAGCCTCCTTTTCCAAGTCACTGTCAAGCTTTTTAAGTTGTTGCTGAAGTCCTGTCATTCAGGGAGAGAAAGAGTCCGTGAAATGGCAGGTTCTAAGTTTTGATCCAATATGGATTATGCCCCAAGAGACCGCTTTTCTCTTCCCATGAAGCAGTATGTCACTGTTTCCGGCAGGCTTTCCAGGAGGGTTCTCAAGTGGGGAATGGGACCTGATTTCCCAATGAAGGCTGCCTCCATGGAGAAGGTAAGTATCAGATAGAAAGGGGTTTCAGAACCTTGTCTACCAAATATCATTGTGTCTGCTTGGGTGGTGATCAGGAGATAGACAGAGGAGAGTGGTCCAAACCTCTTGGATGCAGAATGTTGATTGGAAACCTTTGTTTGATTCTTTTGTCTGATCTTTACGTGTGTGCCTTGAGTGAGCATGTTCTCCATTACTTTGCCTTGTGTTCAAAAAGACAACCTTTTCCTTGTTTTGGGAAGAGAAGATCTCCAATTTCTCAATGGGCTGTCATATGGCTCCTCTTGAACTCATTGGTGGGGTCAAAGCCTATATGGCTATGTTGGTATAATGCAGTAACTATCAATGATTCAAGTGTTTGAGAGTGGGTAACTTTGAAAGAAGGTCAGGAAATAGGGATTGGCCACTAGCTCTAGGATATCCACATGTCAGAAGTACCAATCCATGCTTTGGGCACACGCATTGGACTTTTTCAAGACTTCGATTTGGAAGATGGAGAGAAATCGCTATTCCAGTGATGGAAGAAGGTGGATTTGGGGAGGATTTTGGTCTGACTCAGTCAGAATTTCCCTTGAGCTTGTTTGCCTGACAGAGGTCTTCCTTTTGCTGTACTGTACTCAACCATTTCACTGTTCAGGAGGTCCCATTCCCAGAGAATGACAGATATTGGGGTTTTCGATTGAGCTCTCTTAGAAGGAAATGGGCAGAAATGATACCAGTATCCTGAAATGCATTTCCTCAGTCAGATACCCCATTGGTCCCGATAATTCTTTATTCTTTTGTTTTCACCAGAAGGCTTTCCTTGATACTTTCCCTGACCAAACTCTTTATCAAAATTGGAATTGAATAAGGATTGTCAGATACAGCCACCTCTTGCTAATGTATGGGGGCTCCTTTCTAATAGCACAGAGAAGATGCATTTTGGGCTCTAAACTGGATTGCTCTGGTGTCCAAAGTGTGTGAAGCACAAGACAATGAGGGGCCATCATCTGATGCATATTCTGGCTGAGCAACTTCTCCTGTGGAATGGCACTCAAGCCCAATTTCTACCATTAAAGCTATTTTCCTTTCATGGCCATGGAGAAACTCATTGTAACACACAGAACCCAAAGTCCAGAGCAAAGTGGGCTTATCCTCAGCGCATCCAGAGTCTTCCTGTGACATCAAAAAACACACATATTCTTTGCAGTTCTTGCTCTGCATCCTTCAAAGTTGGTGGAAACAATTCCACATTATCCGAGCAATCCTAAACTTGGCCAACCTCACAGTCAAGGCACTTCTAAATGGGAAGCGTTTCAACTGCTCCTTTGACAGCCTTAAGGCATGAAAGGTATGCATTGGCAAATTTCATTGGTTTTTATGGTTGACAAAGAGAGAACCCCGCTGGCTTACAAGGATAGTCGTGTGTGATTGGGTTTTCTTTGCCCAGTGATTTTTCTACATTTCACAGATAATGTGCAATGTGACACTGTTTCCAGTATTAAATTTTGTGTTGAAGACAGCTCTTTACTTTCTTATTTAAAGTATTCATTTTTTTTTTGCAACATTCTCTTCTGTAAAATTTTGAGTTCTAAATGTTTTGCTCCTTTCTCCCAGGTCCCCCACCTCAAGTGGGTGAGCCATCTGATATCATCTCTTCATATACCTTCATATGAAACATATGAAAGCACATCAGTCATACTGCCGAGAAGAATTGGAAGCAATGGAAGGAGTCAGAAGAAGGAAGAAACAAACACAGCAAAGGAGAGAGCAAGTGGTATGCTTCGATCTGAATTCCATATCCATAGTTCTTTTGCTTGATGTGGATGGCATTTTCCATCATGAGCCTTTGTACCATGTCTTAGATCTTTGCATTTGTAAGAAGAGGTAAGTCTATGAAATTAATCGTCACACAATGTTGCTGTTACTGTGTATAGTGTTCTCCTTGTTCTGATCATGTCACTCAGCATCAGTTCTTGTAAATATTAGCAAGTTGCAGAATTTGAATGAACCTTAGAACATGGAATATCAGAGATGGAAGGAAACTTAGAATAAACAATAGCAAAGCTGGAAGGGACCTTAGGAAACAATATGTCAGAGCTTGAAGGAACCTTAGAATTGAGAAGATCAGAGCAAGAAGGGACCACAGAACAGAGGATATCAGAAGTGGAAGGGACCTTAGAATATAGAACCTCACAGCTGGGAGGAAACTTAGAACACAAAATTTCAGATACAGAAGTGATTATAAAACAAAGAACATCGGAAGTGATAGGCGCCTTGGAATATACAATAGCAGAGATGGAGAAGACCTTAGAACATGGGATATCAAAGATGAAAGAATCCTTAGAACTTAGAATATTAGAGCTGTATTGGACCATATAACAGAGAATATCAATAAGTTGAAGGGGCCTTAGAACATAGATTATCCTAAGTGAAAGGAACTTTAGAATATGGAATACCAGGACCAGAATGAATCTTAGAACACAGAATATGAAAGGTGAATGGAACCTTAGAACACAGAGTATCAGAGATGAAAGGAATCTAACATTATAGAATACCAGAGATCAAAGGAATGTTACAACACAGAATATCAGAAGTGTAAGGGAACTTATAACACAGAACATCAGAAATGGAAGGAACCTTACAACACAGAATAGCAGAAATGAAAAGATCCTTGAAATACAGGACATCAAAGGTGGAAGGAAACTTAGAATATAAAATACTAGAGCTGGAAGAGATCTTAGAACAGAGAAAACAAGAGTTGGCAGGACCTTAGAATATGGAATACCAGAACTGGAAGGGATCTTAGAATACAGAATGCTAGACGTGGAAAGGCCCTTACAACACAAAATATCATAACTGGAAGGTTCCTTATAACACAGAATATCACAAATGGAAGGAACCTAAGCACATAGAACATCAGAGCTAGAAAGAGCCTTAGCACAAAGAATCTCCGAAGTTGAAGTGACCTCAGAATATAGAACAACAGTCCTGGGGACCTTAGAAAAAGAATATCAGAGACTGAAAGGATCTTAGAACACAGAATATCTGAAATGTAAGGAGCCATATATCACAGAACATAAGAGATGGAAAGAATCTTAGAATATAGAATAAGAGAGCTGGAAGGGATCCTAGAATACAGAGTAATACACATGGATGGGACATGGTAAAGTAAATCATCAGAATTGCAATGAACCTTGCAATACAGAATACCAAAAATGGAAGAGACCTTAGAACACAGAACAGAAGACCTGAAAGGATCTTAGAATATGGAATACTAGAGCTGGAAGGGCCCTTAGAACACAGAATATCAGAAAAGGAAGTGACCTTAAAGCATAGAATATCAGACCTGGAAGGAACCTTAGAATACAGAATATCAGAAATGAAAGGGACCTTATAACATAGCACATCAGAACTGGAACGAAGCATATAACATAAAATACTACAGATGGAAGGGACCTTAGAACACAGAAGTTCCTCCAGAATTGGAAGAAACCTTAGGATACAGAAAAGAAGAGCTGGCAGGACCTTAGAATATGGAATACCACAGCTAGAAGGGACCTTAGAATATAGAATATCAGAAGTGGAAGGTACCTTAGAGCAGAGAATATCTGAGCTGCAAGGAAACAGAACATATAATGTCACAGATGAAAGAGACCTTAGATCATAAAACTTGAGAGGTGAAATTAACCTTTGAACCCAGAATATCCAAGATAGAAGGGACCTTAGAACATAGAACATCAGAAGTGTAAGGACCCTTACAATAAGGAATAGCAGAAATGGACAAGGCCTTAGAATATGGAATATCAGAAATGGGCCAGAACTTAGACCACACAATAACGGAGATGACAGAGAACTTAGAATATAGAGCATCGGAACTGGAAGGAAACATAGAATGTAGAATATAAGAGATGGAAGAGAACTTAGATCACAGAATATCAGAGCTGGAACAGATATTAGAACAGAGTATAAGACCTGGCAGGAAGATAGAATATAGAATAGCAGAGCTATATAGAAGACAGATTGTTAGCAATGGAAGGGACCTTTGAATACAGAGCATCAGAGCTGGAAGAAACCTTACAACACAGAATATCACAGATTGAAGGAACTTTTCCTTAGCACCTAGAGTATCATAACTACAAGGAACATTACAACTCATAATATCAGAAGTGGAAGGAGCTTAGAACCTAGAATCAGAGACCCGGAAGGAAATTTAGAACGCAGAATATCAGAGATGAAAGGGATTTTGAACACAATATGAAACCTGGAAGGATCTATTAACACAGAATAACAGAGCTGGAATGAACCTTAGAAGCCAGAATAACAGAGATGGATGGGACCTTAGAACATAGTACACGAAAAGTGGAAGGAACCTTAGAATATAGAATATCAGAGTTGGAAGGGAAATTATCACACAGAATATCAGAAATGGAAGGAACTTTAGAACACAGAATTTAAGAGCTTGCAGGAACCTTATAACACAAAATCCCAGGTCGGGAATGCAACTTAGAACCCAGAATATGAGACGTGAAATTGACTTTAGATCATTGAACATCAGAGCTGAAAGGAACCTCAGAACGCAATATCAGAGTTAGAAGGGATCTTAGAAAACTGAATATTAGACATGAATGGGATCTCATAACACAGAACATGAGAAGGGGAAGGGACTACAGAACATAAAACATCAGAGAAGGGAGGGACCTTAGAGCATAGAACATCAGAAGTGGATGAACATGCAACATCATAACTAGACTGGACCTAAAAACACACAATTAGAATATAGAATATCAGAACCTAAAGTGATCTTAGAACATAGATTATCAAAGCTGGAAGACCCCATCCTCTACATGGAACATCAGAAGTGGAAGAAGATTAGAATCGAGAATACCAGACAGCGAAGGGACCTTAGAATATAGAACATAAGACTTGGAAAGAACCTGAGAATACAGAATATCACAGCTAGGAATGACATGAGAATACAGAACATCAGAGCTGTAAGCAAACCTAGAATATCAAACCTTGAAGGAAACTTAGAAGAGAAGGAGGAGGAGGAGGAGAATATCAGAGATGGAGGGAACTTCAGAATATTGAATAACACACCTATAAATGACCTGAGAACACGGCATATCAGAAGTTGAAGGGACTTTAAAACATAGGACACTAGACATGGAAGGAACATCAAAATACAGATGATTAGTGATGAAAGGGACCTTACAACATAGAACAACAGAATTGTTCTTAGAAATAAGTGGTGGAGGAGGACGAGAAAGAGGAAGAAAGGTGTGGAGAAGGACAATGAGAGGGAAGAGGAGGAGGGGGAGAGGGCAGAGGTGGACGAAGAGAAAGAAGAAGACAAAGATGTGGTCGAAGAGGAGGAGGAGAAGGACAAGGAAGACAAATAAATGGTGGAGGAAGGAAGGAGGAGGATCAAGAGACAGAGGGGTGAAAGGAGGAGGAGACAGAGAAGGAGGAGGGGAAGGAGTGACTTCCCTTTCCCCCTGGGTCCGGAGGGGGTACTTGAGCAGCTGAAGATCTGTCGGGCTCTATCCTCCTTCCATTCCCTTCCTCTCCTTCCACACCCCTCCCTTCTCTAGGGAACCCAGGCATTGCTACATTTTCCTACCTGTGTGTGTATGAGGGAAGCCCCCCGTTTCTGCCACAGCCCCTCCTGCCACCCCTCCTACCCCTGCATCTCCCCTGATATTCTGTTCTGTCTACTCTTCAATCTTCTCCCAAACCTCTCCCCACCCCAAATAGGCTTGGTTTAGTGCCTAGGGCCATGTGTGTGGGCATAGGCCGGGTGTGGGGTGGGGGTGGGGCAGAGTATTAATGCCTTTATTTATGTGTGTTTTGTGTGTGTAGGTAGGATCGTGTTTGTGTGTGTGTGTGTGTGTGTGTGTGTGTGTGTACCTGCTCCTCCAGGGCTGCTCCTGCTTGGGGCTTCCTCACTGTCAGTCCTTTGTCTGGAGGTCTAGGGCTTCAGGGCTTGTGGGGTGAGGTGGGGTGGGGTGGGGGCCAGAATGGAGAAGCCTTTGAGGACACTTCCTCCCTCCCCTCCTCAGGTGGACATGTCCATCCTTCCTCTCATCCTTGACTTGGCCATAGGGCTGGGAGATAGGAGACAGTCTAGAACAGCAGTGAGGAACAAATTTGTTCTGTGAAGTTTGGATTCAAAGGGCGGCATTTGAGAACCTGGAGGGCCACCTGTCACCTGGAGGCCACAGGTTTCCCACCCCTGGTCTAGGAACCAGCCTCCTCTTTGCCTTCCTCATCTACAGAGAGAGGAGGGTGAATCTTTCCCAGCGATGGGTGGAGAAATCTTTTCTGGAAGAGGTGACTTGTCCTATAGGCTAGCCAATTCTTGATATACTATTTTAATTGTGAAGTACAATTCTGACTATCGTTCTGGAGGGCACAAATCTCTTCCCCCATTCCTTTTAACTCTATCTAAGGTTTCCTTAAAGGAATCCAAGTTCCAAGAGGCTTCTCATGTGGTGGTTTTGAGTAGCCATTTATGAAAATCACCCACTTGGGATATTTAATTTCCTTGCCAGCTTCATCAAAACACTTCTTAAGGTAATTTATTTGATCGTGATAAAAAAAAAAATTCCTCAAGTTGGTCAATGATGGGAGGGGGGATTTGACTTGAGTCAATTTCTGCCAATCAGTTAAATACCTGCAGGTTTGGGTGACATCATCTTCTTAGGATGTTTGGGTACCCATGGGCACTTGGCCAAAATCTTACTTTTTTCCAGAAATTTTTTTGCAAGTAATGTGGACTACTTTCACTAACATCTGGAGCTTTTAAACATCAATTCCTGACTAATCTGTAAAACCTGGGACAAGTCAGTCCCAACCTATAGGTTTTCACTTGTTTCTGCTGACAGAGTTTCTACTACTTCCCTTCCAGTGGGGTGTCAGCCCTGTGGTGTCCACACCAGTGTCTCCATATGTGACCACAAACCTTTGAGACAGTCTAAGAACTCTTCCCCTCTCTTTCTTCATATCATTCCTTTTGTTTGATGTCATTTAATTAAATAGTATATTTATTTTTTGTTCTGCTCTCAACTAGAACCAGGCAAAAGGGGGCATTTCTATGTATCTTGCTGTGGAACAGAAAGAGGGGACTGTCCCTCAACTTGCAGATATCTATAATTTATAGACTGAGAGAAGGGGGTTGTTTTAATATGCACGTCCCTGTGAGGGATTTGAAGTATTTTGTCTTTAGCCTGGATACTGATAGTTTGGATTTCTTCCTTTGACAACTTCCTGTTCCTTTGACCAATTGCAGAATGGCTCTTAATCTTAGGACCTGGAATCAGTTTCTTCTATACATGCAGTAGTCCTTAGAGAACTTTACTGCAAAGAGATTTGCCCTCAGTTAACTGTCACCCATCTCATGTTGACCGAATTTCATCCGTTTGTGGACAAAAAAAAAAAACTTTTCAACTTTACAGAAGCAGAATCATCCATTTCATTTTCTGTGATTTTCTCTGTTGCTTCTTTTGTCATAACCTTTTCCCCTATCCATTGATGTGAACAGTGATTTCCTCCTTGCTCCTCTAACTTCCTGTTGAATCCTCTTTTACACCTAATTGATGTATCAATTTCTAGTTTACTTGGATAGGTGGTGTGAGATGTTGATCTAATGCATTCCCTGCAAACTGCTTTTCTCTTATCCCATTTTTTTTAGTCATATAGTATGTTCTCCCTTCCTCACACCCCCACAGTTGCTGTCTTTGCATTTATTAAACACTAAGTTATTTTCTTTCCTTCTGTACAATGCATACCTAATCTTTTCCACTGATCAACATCTCACATTATAACATGGTGGCCCAGCTAGGTGTCCCACTGGGCCTAAAGTCATCTCCTGAAGTTCAAACGTGGTGGCCTCAGACCCTTACTAGCTGTGTGACCTTGAGCAAGTTATTTAACCCTGTTTCCCTCAGTTCCTCATCTGTCAAATTAGCTGCGGTAGGAAATGGTAAACCATTCCGGTATCTTTGCCAAGAAAACCCCAAGTAGGGTCAGGAAAAGTCAGAAAGGACTAAACAACAATGACAATTGTTTTCATAATCACTGATCCATAGCATAGTTTGGGATCTGCTACTCATAAGCACTGATGTTGAACCCCTTTCTTTCCTCCTTATTCCCTCCCATTATTACCCTTGAGATACCTGACCTTTTTTTAACACATTTTTATTGATATTTTCTGTTTCTTACATCCCCTGTGTACCCCATGTATTCCTCCCTCTTTCCATCCTTGAGATTCATGCCATGCAATAAATAATATTTTTTTCTTTTAGGGAGGGAAAGAAAAGCCAGCCTAACTGATCAATGAATTCAGAAAAAGGTGTAAAATGTGTGACTCTTGTGTACCTTTCACTTCCTGAACGGGGTAAGGTGATGCTATCTTCTCATGTTTCCTTTTCAGGCCCACTTGATGGTTAACATTTTGTTACAGGTACTTTTAAATATTTGTGTGTCATTCTTTCTGTTTTTAACTGTTGCAGTTACCATGGATATATAATTTTCTTGGCTTTGCTTAATTCCTTTTGCATCAATTCACAAAAATCTTTCCATACTTCTCTGTACTCCATCACACATAACATTTCTTATAGCATGGTACTAGTAGTCTCCAATGTTCATGTTCCACACCTTGTTTAGCACTTACCCAGGTGATGAGCATCTACTTTGTTTCCAATTAGCTGTTACCAAAAGTGTTATTACAAGTATTTTGAAATACATGGGGACTTTTTTCGTATTAATGAGTTCTTTCGGGTGTAATGGAGTCTTTGTCTTAAAGGCTTCAGACGTTTTTCTTACCATCTTCACAAAATTCCAAATACTTTCCAAAATGGATGTGTCTTTGCACATCTCCACCAATTAGGTATTAGGCTGTGTATATCCCTACAATGTTGTTTATGTATCAAAAATATATTTGTGCCACAAAAGAATTTGATAGGACTCCTTCTTTACCTGCTTTTTCAAATAGTTTATATAGTATTAGAATGAAATGTTTTTAAATGTTTAGTAGAATTCCCTTCCATCTAGTCCAGGGGATTTATGCCTTGTTCAATGTCTTCTTTTAAGATAGGTTTATATAACTATTCTGTTTCCTGTTCTGTAAATATAGACACTTTATATTTTCATAAGTATTCATTATTTCACATAGATTGTCGGTTTTGCTGGTATAGAATTGGGCAAAATAACTCCTAAGCATTGCTTTAATTTCGTCTTCGTTGGTTATGCATCCATTCTATATGAGAAAGATTTGTACCCCCACCTCAAAGTATATGTTATTGCCTCCTTGGGTCAAATCCCTTCAGAGTGAGGTTCAAGCAGTCCTCAGTCTTTCCCTTCTTTTCCTCCATTGTAATAGGCCTTTTACACCTTTAAATGTGATGTAATTTACCACACTCTTCCTCTCTCTTCCCTCTTTTTCCAGTGCACCTCGTCTTCTCACCCCTTAAATTTTTTATATCATCCCATCTCAGTGAAGTTATACCCACAGCCCCCATCTCTGTACACTTCTTCTAACAGCCCTAATACTGATACAGCTCTTAAGAGTTACAAGAATCATCTTTCCCTATAGGGGGGATTGAATATTGAATAATTTACATTTTTACTTTCCCGTTTACATTTTTATGCCTTTCTTGAGTTTTGTATTTGAAAATGAGTTTTTCTCTTTAGCTCTAGTCTTTTCAACAGAGCCAGTGGAGGCTCTGAAGAGGGAGTTCTACTTGCCCTGGAAAGAAGAGTGCTTCTGGTTGCTCCCAGAGCAGAGAACAGGCCAGAAAAGAAGTAACCTCCTCTTTCAAGATTCTGCCACCTTGGAGGAATTGAGAACATACACGCCCCCAGAGTATACCCTCCACTTGACAAAGGAATCAAAAGTCATGTAACTGGTTTGGAAAATGTCCCCAAAAGGGGAAAAATAAGACTATAGACGGTAACATTCTCGGTGAATAGGTATTTTTTTCCATCCTTTTGGATGAGGCAGAACAATGCATACCATCAGAGGAAGACATAAAAGTCAAAGCTTCTGCATCCAAAACCTTCAAAATAAATATGCAATCACCTCAGGCCATGGAAGAGCTCAGAAAGGATTTTGGAAATCAATTAAGAGAGATGGAGGAAAAATTCTGAAGAAAAATGAGCAATGCAAGAAAATCATGAAAAGAGAGTCAACAGCTTGCTAAAGGAGACCCCAAAAATGCTGAAGAAAATAGCACCTTTAAAAATAGACTAACCCAAATATCAAAAGAGGTCCAAAAAGCCAATGATGAGAAGAATGCTATAACAAGCAGAGGTTCAAAAGCTCAGTGAAGAAAATAGGTCTTTAAAAATTAGAATGGAGCAGGTGGAAACTAATGACCTTATGAGAAACCAAGAAATTAAAAAACAGAAACAAAAGAATTAAAAAATAGAAGATAACGTGAAATATCTCATTGGAAAAACAATTGACTTGGAAAATAGGTCCAGGAGAGACCATTTGAAAATTATGAGACTACCTGAAAGCCATGATCAAAAAATGCCTACACATCATCTCTTATAAAAATATCAAGGAAAACGTCCCTGATATTCTGGAATCAGAGGGAAAAATAAATATTGAAAGAATTCACAGATCCTCCTGAATCCTCCTGAAAAATATCGCAAAAGGAAATCTCCTTGGAACACTGTAGCCAAATTTCAGAGTTCCCAGGTCCAGGAGAAAATATTGCAAGCAGCTAAAAAGAAAGAATTTGAGTATTATGGAAATACAGTCAAGATAACACAGGATCTAGCAGCTACTACATTGAGGGATCAAACGGCTTAAATTATGGTATTTCAAAAGTCAAAGGAACTAGAATTGAAACCAAGAATCTTCTACCCAGCAAAACTGTGTATAACACTTCAGGGAAAAATGGTCATTCAAAGAAATACAGGAGTTTCAAGCATTTTTGATGAAAAGACCAGAGTTGAATAGAAAATTTGACTTTCAAACACAAGAATCAAGAGAAGCATGGAAAGGTAAACAGTAAATAGAAATCATAAGGGACTTACTAAAGTTGAACTATTTACATTCCCACATGGAAAGATAACTTTTGTTAACTCTTGAAAATTTTCTCAGTGTTTGGGTAGTTGCAGAGATTCTATACATATAGATAGAGGGCACAGGGTAAGTTGAAGATGACATCTAAAAAAAATAAAATTACAGAGTAAGGAAAATATTGGGAAGAGAAAGGAAGAAATGGAACGGGGAAAATTTTCTGTCATAAAAGAGGCAAGAAAACCTTTTTCAATGGAGGGGAAAAGCAGGGAGGTGAGAGGAGAAAAGTGAAGCTTACTCTCATCACATCTGACTTTAAAGGGGAATAACATGAACACTCAGTTTGGCATGAATATCTATCCTATACTACAGGAAAGTAGGGGAGAAGGGGATATGTAAAGTGTAAGGGGGTGATAGAAGGGAGGGCAAATGGGAGGAGGGAGTAATTAGAAATAAACACTTTTGGGAAGGGATAAAGGCAAAAGAGAGATTAGAATAAATGGGGGGGCAGGATAAGGTGGAGGGAAATATGGTCTTGCACATGACTGTTATGGAAGTCTTTTGCATGACTACACACATGTATAGCCTATACTGAATTGCTTGCCTTCTCAGTGGTAATAGGAGGGAGGAAGGTTGGAACTCAAAGTTTTAGGAACAAGTGTTGAAAAATTGTTTTGCATGCAACTGGGAAATAAGAAATAAAGACAATGGTGTATAGAAATCTATCTTATCCTACAAGAAAAGAGAGAAGATGGGGATAAGGGAAGTGAGGGAGTGATAGAAGGGAGGGCAGATTGGGGGAAGGGGTAATCAGAATGCAAGGTGTTACGGGGTGGGGGGAGGGGAGAGATGGGGAGAAAATTTGGAAGTTAAAATCTTGTGGAAATAAATGTTGAAAATTAAAAATAAATAAACTAAATTTTCAATTAAAAAATAAAATAAATTGTACTGGAACTGGAACATTGTCATGGAACAAAACTATCGTCCCCATATCCTAGTCGTATCATTGATCCATAAACATTCAAGAACAATATTTTTAATACCATACCAAGTGTTACTAGTCTCCAAATTGCCTGGATGAAAAGCTTGCAAGAAAAGCACAGACCTAGGAAGACCTGAAATCCACATGGGAACCATGTGAGGAACATGGGATCCCCATAGTCCTATCTCCTAGAATTGTCATAAAAATGTATTCCTGGAGCCATTCCTGGAGGCTGCGACAGTTGAGTTCCCATTCCAGTACTTTGATTGAGTTAGAATAGACAGTCATTCTGACCAGTGATCTGAAGAAAATTAAGTAGAAAAGAATCAATAGCATGGCATGAAAACTCCATTAAAAAGACTAAGAGATGAATGGCAGTGATAATAATGATAGTAATGATGAACACTTCTATGGGGTGTCGTGGTTTGAAAAGTCCCATGAAAACATCACATTTGGATGTTACAGCTCACTGTAGTTCACTTAACCCTAGATATTATTATCACCCCTATTTTACAGATACGAAAATTGAGGTTTACAGAGTTCGCGTGGTTTGTCTACGGTGACACAGTGGGTAAGGAAGAACTTTAGTGTAAGTCAGGGGTGGGGAACCTGCAGCCTCCCCCGAGGCCACATGTGGCCCTCTAGGTCCTTACATGTGATCCTATCACTAAATGTAAACTTCACAGAACAAATCCTGCAACAAAAAAGATTTGTTCTGTAAAACTTAGACTCAGTCAAAAGGTTGCATGTGACCTTGAGACTAAAGGTTCCCCTAGTCTAGGTTTTGTGACTCAAATTTCAGGTGTTTCTCCACTATGCCAATTCACTAGTGCCACGGGGGCTGGTGTTGGAGAACACAACTCCCAAATCTGAAAGATTTTTAGAAAGAAATGTATGAAGTGCCGTGATAGAGGCAACTGGGGCTGAAATGAGGAGGTGGTTGCCTCTTGTCCAGGCTCTGGAAGGTTGATATGACATAGGATTTAGACCAGAACACTCACACACAAACATCGAAGACAGAGGCACTGCCTCCCTGGATGCTCCGCTGTCTCTCCACATCCTGCCTGATCTTTGTCTTCTCCTGCCTGGAGAAATGAGGCTGAGCCCCTATTCCCACCCGCTTTCCTCCTCTGCTCTGGAGGAATTCAAGTCCCACTCAGGGGCTGCTGGTTTGCAGAGGCACCAGCAGCTGCCGTGCTCTTTCTTCCCTTTTGTGGAGCACAAGATTGCCCTCTCTCGACTTTCCCTTCCCCTCTTTGTCCTCCCACTTCCAGTTTCCGTAACCGACCCTCCACATCCCCAAGCCCAGCTCAGCTGCTGTTCTTCCCCCCAGGCCCAGTAGCCTGCCCCAAGGAACCTGGGACCCTGATCAGCCCGAGTCCTACCTCCAGGTAGAGGATACAATGAGGCCCCTTCCCTTAGCCAGGCTGGTCGATGGGGCTGAGAGAGGCAATGGATGGGGGCTCCTCACTATCTGCTCCTGACGTGACAGAGCCCCCTCCCTCCCTCGGCCTTCCTCCTCCGCTCAGGGAGGAGACTAGCCCCTCCTTGCAAAGAAGTTACAATGTCCACCCATCCCACCCTCTATTAAGTGTAACTCTTCTTTATTTGGAGGCTGTCAGTGGGGCGAGCAAGGGAAGGGAAAGGTCTCCGACCCCCTCTCCCACTTCCCTTCCCCTTCACACCATCTTCTCCTTTTCCCCAATCTTCCCCCCGTCTTCCCTACTCATTGATCCAGAAGGTCCTGCTAGTGTCTAAGGGGCTGTGAGTGAAGTCAGTGCCTCCTTCCTGCTCCTGCCTTAAGCCTTTCCCTTTCTTCTCCTCTTTTCTTCCCTCCCTGCAAACTTTTCATGAAGCCCTTCTCCCCCTCCCAAATTGCCTTTGCTTACTTCCCCAGAGTATGTGTGGAAGGGTGACTGGAAGGTCCGGGGAGCATCAACACCTTTGTTTATGCCTAGGTTCTGTATGTAGGTAATGAGTGGAATAGATTCAGCGAAGACTTCTCAGAATGTGAATTCCTCTCCCAGGGGATAAAGGAGACCGAGAGGCTCAGGTTACAACGCCTTCAGAGTTGAGTAATTCCCATGAGGATATAGGCTATGTAGTGTAGTAGGATCTCAATGATTGGATAAAAATCGCTAACTTTTCAATGCCTAATTTGCATGTGCCAGAGCAATCTGTCGTCCTCAAACAGGTCTGCCTCATTTGCTTGTACTCTCAATCCACCTTATTTGCATGTACTCTCAATGCTTCATTTGCATATGGTGACGTGTATTTTCCCGGGCTTTGTAAGAGACGGGGTGAGAGAATTTGGACTGGATTTCAAAGGGATTGGCTAGATTTCCAATATAGCGTCTAGAATGTAAAACCATATTTCTCAGCCAATGAAAATAATGGTCAGTGGTGGGAGGGGGTTTTGCGTTAGGGTCTATATATATATATATATATCACTGCTCTGCCTTTGTCTTTGGCTTCCCTGCTCCAAACTACCTGGTGAAGGGATTGTCCTGCTTCTGGAGAATCGAATAAAGGAATTTTCTTTTAACACTTTGAGATGCCTCTAGGTAGTCAATTTAAGTATGGGGTCTTGGCATCCCATACAGTAAAATCTGTGTGTGAGGGACTTGTCTGAAACCTCAGACCTTTTCACACTGCTGTTTTCAGAGCTACCTCTGGGGGTTTGAAAGTTTTTGTTGGTTCCAAAGTGATGTGATTTGGGGCAGGTTTGGTCATTACTTTCTTGGTCTGTATTCCGGACCTTACGCAGGAAGAACCTCTGATCCCTTGGGACTGTGACTGATGATCTCTGAGGATCTCTCAGAAGTGAAGTCTCCTCGAAGAGTTAATTGTCCTTTGTCCTGTTGACATATTTGCAGTAGGTTGACCTTGCAGAGAAATATTTTTCAACATATTCTGTACTTTCCCAGACTTCCTGAGGCCCCCCATCCCTCTTGTTTTTAGGCACACAGCAGGAGAGGAATAACACCTCCCCCCTCTTTCTTTTCTATTTTTGTAAAACTGTTTACTCTTGCAAAAATCCGTGAAAACTGTCTTTGTTCTCTGTTACTGGGATAGATCGCTGCAAATAGATTTTACCCTTAGGGCTTGCACCAATGAGCCCTGAGGAAGGGGACTAGAGAGGAGGGGATTGCGGTTAGGATCTATATAATGCGCTGTACCAAACACACCTCCACTGTCTTCAGTGTGTGCCATCTTTTAGGTGCTCTAAGGAAACGAAATATTCTTTCTGCTAATACCTATGAGTCTCTGATTTATTGGTAAAAGTCTCTGTACCCCACGCAAGACTGCACTCGATACTGCTGCATAGGGTCCCTTCTCCATTTTGACCAGAAGTACTCTTACCTCTGTGCCTTGGGGATTGCAGTGACACTGTTCCTCAAGGTCCCTGCTCACTCTTGCCAGAAAGTGCTCCTCTCTGCCCTTCAACTGTGACCCAGAAGTCTCTATAGGCAGTACAGTGGCCAGATAGCTTCCAAATTTTCCCATGAGATAGTTGAAGCTTCTCTTGCTGTTTACATTAAAAGTAGTTTACATTGTGGGGTGATAGGTCCTGCTCCCGGGTCCTTGTATCCATTGCACATAAAGCTACTTGGGGAGTTGCTGACCCAGATAGGACAAGGTGGGTAGTGCATTTCGAAGGGACTGAGCACTTGTAAAACTTCCCTGCACTGAGAATCACTTCTTTTCTGATCTTTCCCTGGCCTCAAGGCAGCCTTCTGGACTAAAAGATTGACAATAGCCTTCAGGGCTTTCTAAATCCTTCCATCTAGGTGGTTCAGTGGTTAGAGCACGGGGCCTGGAGTTAGGAAGATAAGAGTTCAAACACAGCCTCAGACATTTACTAGTTATGTGATCTTGGGCAAGAGCAAGTCAGAGTGCACCTAGCCGAGCACTCTCATCTTCCTGCCTGTTCAGTAAGATTTACAGCCCATCTGAAAGTGTCTGTGATCTTGCACTAAGATATTAGGTGACTTGACTGTGGTCATGGTGCTAGCATGGATTTGAGGCAGGACTTGAACTCTGAGCCCTTCTGACTCTGAAGCAGAGATCCTTGGACCTCAGAGAATCCCTGTCTTCCATCCAGACACAGTACAAGCATCACCTGTTCCATGAAGCCTTTCTTGAGTCCAGCTGGTAGTGGTCTGCTTCCAAGTCTGCCTTGTACTTTGTCTTTATTTGTCTTTATTCTTTGTATACTTTTGTGTATTATCTGTCTCATTGGAACATAAGCTTCTAGCGGTTAGGGACTGTGTCTTTAACAGTGTTTGCATCTCCAGAACCTAGCACTGCTCCTGTTAGGAAGGAGGTAATTAAGAAATACTTCTTGATTGCTTAATTAGGCCACTTAATGCCCACTGTATGGGAGGAGCTTATTCTTAAGCTACAGAATGACCAAATTAGTGAGTGAGTGAAGTATGGCCCCCATGAAGACGTCACACAATAGGGATATAGGAATTCTATTAGTGATACTTCAGCACTAAAACTTTATATAATGGAATTGTAGTAATGGCTCCCTGGAAATTATTCAGTCTATGGAATTCTACTGCCACGTCTGCACTAAGTTTTCCAAGTAAGGAATCGTTTTTTCCTCATTCCAAGAACCCCTCCCCTTCCGCTCTTTCCTCCTCACCTTAGTTACAGTTCCTATAGGTATATGTCTGGATTGGTTGTACTTGACTTCCCGGTTTTTTGTATAGTTTTTTCCGCTCTCAGATTGTGAGCCCACCTCCCAGCCAATGGAAAGGAAAAATAGTGGAGGGTGGGCATCTCTGCATTAGGGTATATAATGGTACATTGTTTCCTGTAAGCTGCCTCCTTCCACTAGTCCATCATGGTGGAGTTGATGCCTCTTTCTCGGGAGAATTGAATAAACCCTTTCTGTTCTTATGTCGAAGCCTTGTCTCGAGATGCCTCCACTTTATAAATTTTGGGGTAGTGGTCTAGTACAGCACAGTTTTGGTGCTCAAAAAGGGACCTGCCCACTCATGAGCAAGAACCGTATCTGGACCCTGGGAGATTTCTCTGACAGACCCTAGACCAGATTCGGGAACTTTTGCTTTGGCAGGGTAAAGTCTCAAAGAAAGAGGAACTTGGAGGAACAGAAATTGATACAGGCTCCAACTGAGTGAAACCAAAAGCCCACGGGCCCTTGAGAGGAACAGTAACGTAAGTTGTACGTGTGCAACCTGGAGGTGGGCAATATCCAGGGGTCCTGGGGTCTTGATTATGGAGTCGCTGACTGGGAGAATCTGGAGACAGACTTCATAAATTCATAATGGGAAAAAGGCAATCGAAACCCATTACTACTTCCGAGCAAAAATTGATTGATATTGTGATATACTGGTAGATAGCCCTTTAGGAAATAGATTTCAAAATTGGGATGAAGTGCCAAAATACAGAGGGAAAGATAAGAAATTTATTGTTTGGTTTGGGCAGGTATCCCACTTAACATCTGGCCAAGGTCTTCTTTTTTTAATGTAAAAAAAGAAAGATAAGGGAAAATGAACCTCAGGCAGTCTGCAGGAAAAAGCTGAGTTTTGATTTGATGAGATATCAAAGCTAAAATCTGTACTTATGGTTTGAAATGGGTCAACGTATCTGATACCAGACAGTGTGCTTAGCATTGCAAGTTCATTTTGGAATTTCAGTGATTTCTCTTGAAGGCATCAACTCCCTCCATATTCTGAAGGATGAAGACAAGGAGGATGAGTATAGAGGTTTCTCGGGTATCTGTCTGGATTTTGTGCTAATCTAAGGACAGCAGGTGGAATTTCAACTCCTTCTAGAGCCTGAAATTCCCAAGACAGAAGGATATGGATAAGACAGCAGTATCCATGTGTGTGCCTAGACCATGTGGTCAGGGGAAGGGAGCTGGAATATGACTTTTCAGCTCCTTAAAGAAGTAGAATAGAAAAACAAGGAGGCCTAAAATGTTTATCATTAGTTATTACAAATCCAGGTTTGACATGGTTTCAAGTTAAAATCTGTCTTGAAGGAACAAAAAGGAGCATCTGAGAATGCTCTTCCTATCAGGATTAAGCAGAAAAAGATATTGTTATTTGGCATTTATGGTCGTAAAGCATATAAGGATGGGTACATGTTAGGTGCAACATTAATGCAATT